>CM037997.1:11808542-12307817 GCA_021234005.1 Nephelium lappaceum | reverse complement strand
AACCTTGCTGATTCGTTTACGAAGACCTTAATGGCTAAAGTATTTGAAGGTCATATAGAAGGTCTAGGATTACGAGATATGTCTCATCTGCTTTAGGGCAAGTGGGAGATTGTTGGGGTTTATGCCGTAAGAGCTTGTAATATTGTAAACGGTTTTGTAAATTTTAATAAAATATTCATTTCATTCAATTTATATATTTTGCAAAAATCATATATCATGACAAACATCCTTGATTACTGATGTAATTTCAAACTAAGTGTATAAGTGTTATATAAAGGTGGATTTAGTTTGAGATAAGTAATTTAAAGAGTCCGTAGAAAACAAATGAAGCTAGGTACTTCATTTGTGGTAAATCTAGAGCTGCGGTCCCTTTCGTATTTGATACGATAGTCTTATCCAAGACTATTCATGTGGTGACATGGAAATGGAGGCACCTTATATAATAAAGATTATATAGGACTGGGCCACGATAAACATAAGTCTCTAAATAATATCTGTTAATCTTAGAGATTTATATTTATTAACCAGATGATCATATATGAATTGATCTTAATTCTGAGTGTATTATGAACTCCTGCTTGTTAAGTTATTTCCTTTGATTTACATGGGTGAGATCGGTGTAGATACCCGATCAATAACTTCGTACTTTGGGGATATGATTTAGTAAGTAGCTGGGAACACTCTATACAATAGTGGAATCCACTCCTTCTAGCGAGAAGTAGAAAAGTAGTTCCCTTAAGGGTTGATTCAGGTCTTGAACAATAAGAGTGCTCAACTTTCTGTTTATATGTAAACAGAAAGATAAATTCATAAGTTGTTATGAATATATAGTTCATTAGAGAATCAATGGTACTTAAGGATCAAAAAATAATTAGAGAGGTAAAACAAACATTTGACCTTGCTCTAATTTTGAACTATTTGTGGAGGATCAAATCATATGTAGTGATTAAATCAATGGACACTGAAAAATTTTAGATTGTATAAAAATCATCTACAATTTTGAGAGTGCAATCTTAAGTTTTTAGTGGAGTAACTTTAAGATTAATAATAGTGAATTATTTAATTAAAGAGTTTAATTAATAATTCCGATATTATTGGAGCTCAAAACTGTAGGTCCATCGGGTCCCCTTGATAGCTCATTTTACTATAAGAAATATGTATATAGAATATTGTAATTGGACCATCCAATTACAGGTGTTACATAAGTAACAAAAATTTGTGTTCACTTGGTATTTGAATAATATTGATTGTTCAAATTATTTAATTATTAATTATGAATTAATAATTATTTAATTAATTTTATAAGAGGTCTTGAATTCGATTCTTAGTGACTTTGGTATGAATTAATTATGAATTAATTTATTAAAAGTTACAAGTTTTATTTCAAAATATAATATGAATTAATTTTGAATTAATTATATTAGATGGGGTAAAAGTTTAATTATAATAAGATTAGGGTCAATATTAATATTGATTAATTAAAACCCTAATTATTTGTCTATAAAAAGAAAAAGTTTCTTTTCTACATCTAGGTTTTTGGTTGTTGTTTATGTTTTTGAGAAAAACTAAGAGAAAAGAAAAAGTTTTTTTTTTAAAACAAATACAAAGAACAAGAATTTGTGTCTTTGTTCTTTGTATAACCAAAAATCAAACACTCACCTCTTATAATCATTGATTTAATTTGATTTTTTTTTTAGAAAGAAATCAGAAAGTAAGTGAGCACAATTCTATATAATTGTGCCCACTCACTTGTTTCTTGGTTTCGAGATATATCAAGGAAGGCAAGGTGGTGAGCAATCCACAGAGATCAATACAGAAGGTAAAAAATATGATTTTTATTTCTTTATATTATTTTTATTTCATTGTTTTATGAATCTTGGGTTCTTGAGTTTTTTAAAAAAGTGTTTGAAACTCAATGTTCCGCAAAATCCTTAATTTTATGAAAAACAAATTGTTGTTTTTTGTTTTTTCAATCCATCAGGAGATTGAGTTGGTTTTGGATTGGAAAATATTAGAACGAATTGTAAGCAAGGTGTTTGATAATATGTCTAAAAGAACCATCATGCAAAACTTGAAGGAAATGAATCTAGTATGCGTTGTGACATGTGAGGCCATATGGAGAAGTCTAGGAGTCCAATGGAAATGAGGTGTTATTAAGCATGATTTCATGTTAGAATTATGATGAGAAAACCTAGGATAAGTTAATGGAAATGTTAGAAAGTCATTTAGGCAACTTGTCTTTTATGTCCTCAAAGTGAAGGGTATTGAAAGTCTATAAGCAATGCTATTTCTCTTCAACTTTATTTCATTATGTTTGACCATAAATGAGTGTATAAGAGTTAGCGGAGCCTTAAGAAACAAGAATGGAAGTTAGATAACTAATGTGGTGAAAAAGCCCCTTAAAAAGTTATTGTAAATGGTGTTTTTGGCCCAAAACACCTATCAAACGATATTGGAATTCGACGAAATTTAATAGGTGACCACATTGGGAGATAAGAAGAGTGTAGGAGAAAGAATTGGAGCAAAAGCATGCACGGTTTGGCCTATGCATTGCATTCGGGTTTGAGGGGTCTAAAACGACCATTTTGAGTTCGAAGCTTCAAATTATGATGGGAAGCATATGGGGACACTCATTGGTGTATATAAGAAGGATTCATGCAAGAAAATTGGGAATTTGGAGCATAGATCAAAGAGAAATTTAAAGGAGAAGCTACTAGTGTAGAGAGAATTTTATAGAGTTAGTATAGTTAGGTGCATCTTAGTGCATTTTTGCATTGTCTAATTGAGCACATCTTAAGTGTGTTTATCATGTGTAGGTGAGGAGCATCCGAGCGGATCACGAGAGGGCTTCTGAAGCTCATCTGAGTTAAGCCCAAGCTTAATGAGAGTGCACTTTCCAATAGTTTCTAAGTGATTTTGTGCTTTTGCATTTATAAGCTATATTTTATGCTTTTACATGTAAAGTTCTTGTATTTAAATGCACATCTTGTATTTGTAAAGTAAACGAGTCCAATGACTCAAGTTTAAAGCTTTCAAGTTAAAGCTTTTGTGCTTGTGCACCAAATATAAAGATTTGTAAGGTATAACATTAGACAAAAATAAGTTTTCAAATGTCATAAGTACCCACCAGTTTATCGAGTTCAGACCCGTACAGTATATCCCACTTAGTAAGGCAAGGGTTAGGGGGAATGAGTCACTAACTGTGTGGTTAGAGTTATGAGTGAGTGTGTCGCCCCTACTTTGTGGGATATGGTCTCGCACTATGGTTAGCGATGCAGAATTTAGCACATAGTTGCTGAGAGATCTTAGAGAGTTGGTTGCAGTGGGTGTCAGATACATCGCCTTGTGACCTACTGTAAACCCTCTATTTTTATTATTGTACGAGTTTCCTAGGAATAGTCCCTAAGTATTGATTAGAGACTCTAAATTAATTATGGAGACGCTTAAGGTCATAGAGAACCTATAGGAATTGATTTAAATTCAATTGGAGATTAAACAGGAAGTTAAAATGATAAATGAAATCGAATAACTTTTAAGATAAAAAGGGACTAAATTGAAGATAGAATTTAATAATTGTGGCCATAGTAAGATTAAGCTAAAAGTTAAGGGAGGAGAATGGAATTGTCTTAGGGCGTAAGTGGAATTATTGAGAATTGTGGGAGGAAAACAGAAGCCAAAATGTTGTGTTGACTTTTTAAAATCAAACAAACAAAACCCGCAGCTCTCGCGAAGAAGAAGGAAGAAGAAGAAAGAAAGAAGAAGAGAAGAAAGAAGAAGAAGAGAAGAAGGAAGATCTTGTCGCCGACCAAGCCACCAACGCCGATCGACCGACTAGCTTGCTGCCGTCGCCATCCAGCCGTCAAGCTCGCCGCGAACGGAAGTCAAACTTACAGCAAAACCGTGACAGATCGACGTGGAACCGAGCTGAAACCGTCGATGAACTAGCTCCGGTCGACGTCGACTAGCTGCTCTAGCTTGACCCGCACGAAGACCAACTCAAACCCGACTTGAATAGAGCAAGACCGAGCTGAACCGCGGCCAGAACAGCTCCTTCACACGTGTTGATCAACGACAGAGACAGCGCCGAGCGACAGCGAAATCAGCCGCGAGTTGCGGCGAAGCTGAGAGGGAAAGAGAGAGAGGAAGAGAGGGGAAGAAAAGAGGAAGAAAACCAGTCCAATCTCAGCTTAGATCTATCTCCAAATTATTCCAAAACCACCCCAAAATCAATCTCAAAGCGAAGTTAACTCGAAAAGGAAATAGGGGTGAGTTGTTTAAAGTTTTAAGTTTGTGATTAGATTGATTCGAAATGGATTTATTCCGATATGTTGGTTGGCTAGTTTTGATTAAATAGAAGTTGAAAAATAAGTGATTGAAGTTGATAGGGAGTTTAGAAAACCAAGAAAATACCAAAGATTTAGAGAGAAACCAAAACGCGCGCTAAACTAGTTTAAAGGGCAATTTTGTAAATTGGCCTATATGGCATCCGTTGAGAGTTCGGATGACCCTAATGAGTTTAATTAGGCGTATTGGGATTAATAAAAGTCGGAGATTTAATTAAGGAATAAAAAAAATGGAGAGTTACGCCTAAAAAGGGTCACTTAGGCGCCATTATGTAATTTTAGTTATTTTGAGTTTCCAGAAGTTGACGCGAACGTAAATTTATGTATATATATGTTGTGTAGTCGACGAACAAGCCAGGTGGAGTAAGGGAAGAGCGATAGGGAGCATTTTAGAGCTTTCCGGAGATCCATTCGAAAGTGATAGCTAAAGTAAGTGTCTTTATAAAAATGTTTTTACTATGATTGATATTAAATGCATGCCAAATTTATCATGTTGATTAGAATATCAAATGAATTTCAAATTGAAATTGTTTTATGGATTATGGAAATGATTTATATGAAATGTGATTTAATGAGAAATGAAATTTAAATTGAAATGATATTGAAAACCTATGGTAGGCCTGATTGTACATTAAACGTGCATTGGCTGTGTTGGGAGAGTCTGTCACTAACAGCGGGTGAGACCGTGTCTATTTAGTCCTGTGAGTCGCCCAATGCACATAAGAGGTATATTATTTGCTAGCTTCCACCCGAGCGATGAAGAATTCCGCTCCGTAGCGACGAGGAATTCCGCTACGTAAAAACTGGATAGATGGCCTGATCGATGCAGAATTCCATGATGGCCTGAGCGATGAAGAATTCCGCTTACTTTGAGGGTACCATGTGATGAAAGTCATTAATGGTTGGCCTATTTGTATTTATAAATTCTTTTAAAGTTATTGATGCCACCATTAATAAAATGTTTTGATAAAAATGGAAACCATGCAACTTGTGGATTTAAATGTTATTTACTTGGCATGAAATGAATTTATGAAATTCTGATTGATATATATTATTTTTAAATGAAAGATGAATTTCAGCTATGTTAATTATTCGATCATAGTATTTGATTATGCATAAATGTTTTAAAAAGATTTTTGGGAGGATATTTGATAAACTAGTTTTAAATGGAAATTATATGACACTCACTAGGGCTATCAAGCTCACCCTATTTTATATTTTGTATATAAAAACCTCCCCAAGGCATAGGTACCATAACTGTGGATTACCCGGAGAACGATACCAAGCAGCCCGCGACGATAGTACTGATGTGATTACCTAATCCTATTTTTGTTTAATATTAAGAGATGCATATATTTTATTATCATTACATGATTTTGTAAATATCCTTTTATGAATTTATATTGTGTTTCTAAAGAAAATTGATGCATGACGTATGATTTAGTTGATAAATTGAAATATGAACTTGTGGTTGTGGTTGTGATGATAAATGAGAGCCTGAGGCTCTGTAGTTTGGGGGAAATGTTTTGTGATATTTTAGAAGTGTTAAATTTTATAATTTACAGGGTGGCTAAGTCTGAAAAACAGATGAGATGCTGCCCAAATTTTTATAAAATATTTTGTAAAGGTTTAAAATAAAAATGAAAAATTTCCCCTCGTTTTCGCTGTATTGAGAAAAGGTTTAGAAAGAATACGGCTTAACTCTGCGGGGGATTCTTTAGTTGAGCGCAAGGGCTAACTGGAGGGTCATCGTAGGGTGCCGGCAGATCGCCTAGGAACGGGGTCTGTCAGAGTGGTATCTGAGCGCGGTTTAAACGCGATTTTGAAAATAAAAGTATAGTATGTTTTATTTTGATAATGAAATACGCAACCACATGTATTTTTAATGTCATGCATCGTATTTTGAAATGATTTTCAAGTTTTTCATAAGTTTGATTTTTCGAAATCACATCACTATGGATCGACGCGGACCCAGTAGTCGAGGTTCCAGTAGAGCTCTCGCAAGAGCTCCAGCTGCTGAGGCACCATTTTTGAAGAGCCTGAGCGTTGTACGAGGTCTGTGAATGCCTCTATTGAGCAGCCTACATTTGAGCAGGGAGGACCGAGTGGTCAGGTTACGGGAGGTTTTAATGCATAGCAGTTTGCGTAGATGTTAGCAGTGGCGATGCAGTAGCCGTGGGAGACTCCCAGTGACAGGAAAAATGATATTGAGAGAGTAAAGAAATTGGAAGAAAAGTGCAATGATGAATTGGTCAGTGTTTCTGTAAGGTGATTGCAAAATTCTAGATAAAGTTATAGATTGATTTTTTGAAATAGATGTTAATGTTGAGATAAATGAAGGAAATTTATAAGGATATGATATTGTATTGTTGTCGTAAGTATATGATTCTTGAAGGATTTATTAGTATTAAAAGTATGGATGAGAAAGGATGATAAGCTGGTATGAACTGTTTATTGATGAATGGCGATTTAGCATTTAACAGTTACGTGAAGTATAAGAATATGCAAATTGATTTATTAAGTTTTGATTATTATGAGAAGTGATAATAGGAAAATGATGATTGCCTGAAATATTTTTAAGCATAATTATTTAAAATGATTTGAGAATGATTGTTATATGGAATGAAACCCCCTAATTGCGGCATTTTAATATTGCTCCCTACGGATGATTCACTTATAACGAATAAAGTTTATATAGGTAGCAGAGTAAACCTAGCAAGTCAAGAGTTTAAGGTAGACTTGATGCTACCAGATGTATGTATGATTTTGATGTTTTATTAGACATGAATTGGTTATTTAAATATAGAACGATGGATTGTTAAAGGAAGTGAAGTTCAACAGACTTGGGGAATCAGATGTAATTTTAGGTGATATGAGAAAGATGCTTCCTGCGAGTATAATAAGTATGATGAAGATTAATAAGATATTAAGAAAGGTGTATTAAGGATACTATTAATTTAGGATATGTAAAGCTTTCTAAGATGATTTTCGAAACTCGCCAAGGGCATTATGAGTTCCTAAGTGATATCATTCAGATTAATAAATGCTCTATTCATTTTTTTATGAAATTGATAAGCAAAGATTTCAGATTTTACTTAGGTAAGTCGATCATTACCTTTATGGATGATATAATTATATGTTTTGATCAATTGGAATGGATATAGAGTTATTTTGTTTAATTATTATTTAGTACAATACATAGAACTTGAAAATGTTGATATTATGGTTTATGAGTTATAAAGTGTAGAATTAATTGGAAGGATGATATGTGAGTAAAGTAGATCATAAGTGATCCAAAATTTTATGTCTTGGAGTTTTCAAGCGATTGAATTCTAGAGTATGAGATAAAATTCTACATTGATCTTAAATTTCGCATAAAATGACAACGATTTTGAGATGTTATTAATTATATGCGTAAGGTATTGTTGTTGAATAGTAGAGTTGCATAGCGAAAGCGTAGGTTATAATCTTTAGATCGAAACCAATCATGTTTATTAGAATCGAAATCAAGATATGAAACAGTAGACCATAAGTTTGAGATAATGGAGAGAGGCTGAAAGACATTCCGGTAGTTAGAAAATTTCCGAATGTGTGCTCTCAAGGGACTCTCCTGGTTTACTACCTGAGAGGGAAATTAGTGAATATGACCAGAAGTTGTAGTGTTTATTACATTTGAATTGGCTACTGATTTAGGATTGATATAAATAATTGGCGATTGAGTTTTGAAATGCTTAGGTGATATGATTTTATGATTTGAGTAATTAAAATAGATACGACATTATTATGTTTAATAACTGCTTAGCATAAAGCGTGAATTTTGAGAATGTTGATAGTAGGAATCACAAAAGTCATAGAGTTCATTAGAAAGGTAACAGGTAAGTAAGATGGATCTTGTACGAATTAGATTTTTGACGTTAAATAATTTGTTAACTGATGGATATGATAAAATGAGGTTGAGTTAGTATATATGGACGTGATTGTCTATTTTTGAATATAGATAAGATTGGAGGATTTATGTTCTTTATTGAAGATTTTGGAGTTAAGTTTGAATTATGATGAAATAGTAAAATTTCGTAGCAAAAGTGTAATGCGTAACCTTTAATTTGAGAAATTCATGTCTATTAGATTTGAAATTTGAGTTATGAAACAATAGATGTCAATTTGGAAATGGTAAGATGAGATATATATAAATGAGATATGGTTTTAATGCCATAAAATATGATCCTGACCAAACTAGTGGTGGATCCAGTAGGGGAGTAACACCCAGAGGATAGTTTGGGAGATCTAGCAGTCAGGCTAGAATATTTGCAGTCATACAGCAGATAGTTGATGCTGATCCAAAAGAGGATATAGGTAATGATTCTTAAGTTGATAATGATGTTTAAGTATTGATTGATTTAAGAGCTCTCTATTTTATTAATTTTGTGGATCTTATTGATAGAATTAGTATGAACGAGATTATGAGAGTGTAGTATCAAGTAATTTTCCTTTCAGATGATGAGGTGAGTTTAGGTTAACATTAATCTTAAGTTTTGAGCTGAAAGATGAGACAGATCAGCCTGTATCTTTGATTGTGTTGATGATCTAATAAAGGACAAATGAGAGTCCTATTAGAGATACAGTACGTAGATCTTTAAGCAGTATCATAGTTTATGAGTTTCAAATGATCGGAGTTTTGAGAAGGAATGGTAGAGAGCTAGTAAGTCTGAGTTTCTATTTCAATTTCAAAAGAGAAACTCAAGAAGAAGATATTTGAACAGGATGTTCAAGTAACGATGATGTAAAGGTTAGAGCGATGATACAAAAGATGTTATGAATGATGTTACAGTGAAGAAGGATTCAAAAGAGAGAATCATCCAGATGAGATCATTCAGAAATTTCGAGGATGAAATTTTTATAAGGAGGGGAGAAATTGTAAACCCTCAATTTTTATTATTGTACGGGTTTCCAAGGAATAGTCCCTAAGTATTGATTAGAGACTCTAAATTAATTATGAAGACGCTTAAGGTCATAGAGAACCCATAGGAATTGATTTAAACTCAATTGGAGATTAAACGGGAAGTTAAAATGATAAATGAAATCGAATAACTTTTAAGATAAAAAGGGACTAAATTGAAGATAGAATTTAATAATTGTGGCCATAGTAAGTTAAGCTAAAAGCTAAGGGAGGAGAATGGAATTGTCTTAGGGCGTAAGTGGAATTATTGAGAATTGTGGGAGGAAAATCGAAGCCAAAATGTTGTGTTGACTTTTTAAAATCAAACAAACAAAACCCGCAGCTCTCGCGAAGAAGAAGGAAGAAGAAGAAAGAAAGAAGAAGAGAAGAAAGAAGAAGAAGAGAAGAAGGAAGATCTCGCTGCCGACCAAGCCACCAACGCCGATCCTACCGACCAGCTTGCTACCGTCGCCATCCAGCCACCGAGCTCGCCGCGAACGGAAGCCAAACTTGCAGCAAAACCGTGACAGATCGATGTGGAACTGAGCTGAAACCGCCGATGAACCAGCTCTGGTCGATGCCGACGAGCTGCTCTAGCTTGACCCGCACGAGACCAGCTCAAACCCGACCTGACGGAGCAAGACCGAGCTGAAACACGGCCATAACAGCTCCTCCACGCGTGCCGATCGACGATAGAGACAACGCCAAGCGACTGGCGAAATCAACCGCGAGTCGCGGCGAAGCCGAGAGGGAAAGAGAGAGAGGAAGAGAGGGGAAGAAAAGAGGAAGAAAACAAGTCCAATCTCAGCTCAGATCTATCTCCAAATTAGTCCAAAACCACCCCAAAATCAATCTCAAAGAGAAGTAAACTCGAAAAAGAAATAGGGGTGAGTTGTTTAAAGTTTTAAGTTTGTGATTAGATTGATTTGAAATGGATTTATTCTGATGTGTTGGTTGGTTAGTTTTGATTAAATAGAAGTTGAAAAATAAGTGATTGAAGTTGATAGGGAGTTTAGAAAACCAAGAAAATACCAAAGATTTAGAGAGAAACCAAAACGCACGCTAAACTAGTTTAAAGGGCAATTTTGTAAATTGGCCCATATGGTGTCCGTTGAGAGTTCGGATGACCCTAATGAGTTTAATTAGGCATATTGGGATTAATAAAAGTCGGAGATTTAATTAAGGAATCAAAAATGGAGAGTTACGCCTAAAAAGGGTCACTTAGGTGCGATTATATAATTTTAGTTATTTTGAGTTTCCAGAAGTTGACGCGAATGTAAATTTATGTATATATATGTTGTGTAGGCGACGAACAAGCTGGTGGAGTAAGGGAAGAGCGATAGGGAGCATTTTAGAGCTTTCCTGAGATCCATTCGAAAGTGATAGCTAAAGTAAGTGTCTTTATAAAAATGTTTTTACTGTGATTGATATTAAATGCATGCCAAATTTATCATGTTGATTAGAATATCAAATGAATTTCAAATTGAAATTGTTTCATGGATTATGGAAATGATTTATATGAAATGTGATTTAATGAGAAGTGAAATTTAAATTGAAATGATATTGAAAACCTATGGTAGGCCTGATTGTACATTATATATATATCTCCAGTTTAGGTTGAGTACCTTAAGCGTGCATTGGCTGTGTTGGGAGAGTCTGTCACTAACAGCGGGTGGGACCGTGTCTGTTTAGTCCTGTGAGTCGCCCAATGCACGTAAGATGTATATTATTTGCTAGCTTCCACCCGAGCGATGAAGAATTCCGCTCCGTAGCGACGAGGAATTCCGTTACGTAAAAATTGGATAGATGGCTTGATCGATGCAGAATTCCATGATGGCCTGAGCGATGAAGAATTCCTGCTTTACTTTGAGGGTACCATGTGATGAAAGTCATTAATGGTTGGCCTATTTGTATTTATAAATTCTTTTAAAGTTATTGATGCCACCATTAATAAAATGTTTTGATAAAAATGGAAACCATGCAACTTGTGGATTTAAATGTTATTTACTTGGCATGAAATGAATTTTATGAAATTCTGATTGATATATATTATTTTTAAATGAAAGATGAATTTCAGCTTTGTTAATTATTCGATCATAGTATTTGATTATGCATAAATGTTTTAAAAAGATTTTTGGGAGGATATTTGATAAACTAGTTTTAAATGGAAATTATATGACACTCACTGGGCTATCAAGCTCACCATATTTTATATTTTGTAAATAAAAACCTCCCCAAGCATAGGTACCATAACTGTGGATTACCCGGAGACGATACCAAGCAGCCGCGACGATAGTACTGATGTGATTACCTAATCCTATTTTTGTTTAATATTAAGAGATGTATATATTTTATTATCATTACATGATTTTGTAAATATCCTTTTATGAATTTATATTGTGTTTCTAAAGAAAATTGATGCATGACGTATGATTTAGTTGATAAATTGAAATATGAACTTATGGTTGTGGTTGTGATGATAAATGAGAGCCTGAGGCTCTGTGGTTTGGGGGAAATGTTTTGTGATGTTTTAGAAGTGTTAAATTTTATAATTTACAGGGTGGCTAAGTTTGAAAAACAGATGAGATGCTGCCCAAATTTTTATAAAATATTTTGTAAAGGTTTAAAATAAAAATGAAAAATTTCCCCTCGTTTCCGCTGTATAGAGAAAAGGTTTAGAAAGAATACGGCTTAACTCTGCGGGGGATCCTTTAGTTGAGTGCAAGGGCTAACTGGAGGGTCACCGTAGGGTGCCGGCAGATCGCCTAGGAACGGGGTCTGTCACCTACCACACCTGCGGCCTTAGCTAAGTCGCCACGTGGTCAAGAGACTAGGGTTACCAATGGTGCTTTTATAAAGTTCAATTATCTTTAAACATATTTAGATTTATGCTTTACAAGTTTATTAGAAGTTGTTTATATTAATGCTATGCAATTGAATGAGATTTATGCTTAAAATGTCTTTTAAGAAATAGAAACTTTTATTAAAGTTTTCTAAGGAGGAAATTTTCAGAAAGTAAAGTTAAGTTTATAAACTGTTGCACTCATTGAGTTTTATAGCTCACTCTTCAAATTATTTTTAAAACCTCCTCATGTACTTGTATGGGTGAAGACCAGTGAAGACTCATTCCTCCGTATTCAAGTGGGCACAAGTGTTGGCATTTACTTTTTTTTGAAGAATGTAACATGCATATTTTGTGTCGTTTGTATATTGCATATGTTTGTACATTTTGTATAAAAAGAGTTCTATTTTTTTGAGTTGTGTAAAAGTGAACCTTTTCGTGCTTGAAAAATCAAGTTTGTTGGATAAAAGTGCATGTTTAAATCTTGTCCTTGAAGATTTCAAATTTTTGTATTTATGTTGATAAACTTGATTGCGAGAAGTTGGGTTGGATTATGATTATAGTTCGAAGTGTCCAAATTGCTTTTCAGGTTCTTGGTTTATCCAAATTGCAGCCATTATGCTGCCGGTTTTGAACCTTAAAAATGACCAAATGAATAGTACCAAACCAACTCAAACCATTTCAATTTTAAGGTTTAAAGATTGAGCTTCCGCTCAAGTTAAGTTTCCAGTTAAAAGGGTTTGCTCCTCGAATGCCTTCTTCCCTATCAAGATTGGCTTAGAGGGATTCGTTGGGGTCCCCGGGCGTACCTTTCGGATAGGAGCCTAGTGGCGGTCCGGATCGGGGCGTCTCAGGTGGTATCAGAGCCAAGGTTTTCAGAAAGAGTTTCAGGGGTGTTCAGCCAAGCTTGGTAAAGAGGAGGGATCAAGTGATTCCACCCCATTTTCGAGCTTCCAATCTAGTTTTCAAGCTCACCTAAGTTAGAGAACCAAGTTAGAGTAAGAAACCAAAGTGAAAAGAGGTGAGTTCTCCCATTTTCGAAATTCTTCATTTGATATTATGTTGGTGTTTTGGTTGGAATGTGATGTGAGTTTTTATGTGTGATATGAGGTGAGTGTTTAGTGACCAAAAGCAAGAGTAAATCTTGTGAAATCCTTAAGGTTTGAGATGTTAGGGTTGTGTTGGAAAAACTTTAAGTTTGATTTGTGTTTGAGTTGATTCAAATGTGTTGCACACAAAGTGTTTGATTAAATGTTTGAGTGAATTTGACATGAAAAAGTTGAATGAATTGAGTTTGGTTTGTGTTAGGCCATGAAAGGCCATAGTGAGGGGTATGTAATGCCAATGAAATTTGATGGTTTTAACCATGATTCCATATGGAATCCATGTGGAACCTAGAATTTCTTTTTTCTAGGAAAAATAATTTTTTTCTGATGAACAGTAATTTCGGGTGAATATTAACAGTATGTATAGTGATTTTATGAGATAGGCCCCGGAGAATCGAAAAATTGTAGAAGGAGTAATGGAGTCTAATGAAACTGAAACGGAGTAAAAATGAGTCTGTTTGAGTATATTTTAAGAGTTCCGAACATAGTTGGACGAAAATACCCTTGTTGGAAGAATAATGGTTATGGATGATTTTAAATCGAATTGGATTTTTTCAAAGCTTGGAATTGAGAGTTAAGACACCCAATTAGAGCATTGTGTGGTCAATTTGATGATAAAATGACCATGGAATTGTTTTAGAATTTATTTAGAGGTGAATGAATTAAATGATTGACTAATAACATGCAAACACATATGACTAAGAGTTAATGGTTAATTGGAGGAAAAATTAAGGGTATTTTGGTCAAGTAAAATGAGGATTATATAAAGTGAATGATTCTAGAGAAAATTGAGAAGAAGGAAAGTAAGAAAGCAAAAGATAGTTGAACCAATAAAAATGTAAACAAATGTGACTAAGGACATGATTGACATTGCGGTGATAGTTTAAGGGCAAAATGGGCAAGATAAGCCAAGGGCATGAAGTGTAATTATATGTCAAACTTGAGGGGCAATTAGTTAGCTAAATGATGGGTATAAATAAGTGAAGAAAGAGCTAGAAATGTGCAGAAGAACGTAGAAACATTGAGCTGAAGCAGAAAAACAGAACAGTCTGTAGTGCAGAAGAGACCCCTGGAACAGAAGCTTATTTCATCTCTTTTCAAGCGATTTTCAACAAATTTCAAGCCCCCAAAAGGTTGTGAACAAGTCTAGGAAAGTTATTAAACAAAAATCAAGTGATTTGGAGAGGTAAGGATTGAGTTTTCATGGTGTGATTGTGTGAAAAAAATCTGGACAGTTGTCCAATGCTGTCTACTTTTGGTTTTGGTGATTGATAAACTTTTTATGCATGGATTTAGAGTTTTGGAGGCTTCACACTTGGAGGAAAATAAATCTAGGGACCCAAGACCAATTGGTAAGCATTTTAATAGAAAATGAACTCTTGAATTGAATGTGAATTGGTGTTGTTTAGGATGTTAGTTTATTTACCATGAATTTTGATGTGGTCGATGGTCATGGAAAGGAGTGAAAATGGTTTGAATGTGTGTGTTTGCATGTATGGCCAAGAGGAGTTTGGTGATATAATTGGATTGATTTTGATGCCTTAGTAAAATTTTATGATGTTTTGGCATGGATTTAAGTTAATAGGTGTGAAGAAAACAAAAGAAAATGGATGATATGCTATTAAGTGAAAAAATTTAAGCTTGGTGTACATATCTTGATTCCATTTATGTTTGATGATTTTGATGGAGTTTTATGCTTAATTATATGTGTTTAAGTTGGATGGAATCAAGAGAAATGAAAAAGAAAGTCATGTGTATATATATATATATCAATTTCAATTTGCCAAGTTGAAGGATTATGATTTAAATAACAAATTGAGTTTATTAGTTGGATGTATATATGAATTCTAAGTGAAAAATTATGCTTGGATTAAGTGTAGGAGGAGTGAAGGACAAAGGAAGAACTTGAAGGAGTGGTTTACTAGTTTGGAAGCAAGTTGCAAGTGTGGTTATTTTAAAAGCTTTTATGAGTTTTATTAGTTGATAATTTATGCTTGCAAGTATTGATTTTATATCCAAGTTAAAAATTGTTAAATTGATTACATTTTAGCATGTTAGTGTTTTTCTTTTAAATGCATATAAGTTTCAAAATTTAAGTTGTAATTGTATATGTATTTTAGTAGTAAAGCAATTTAGTATATCAAGTGAAATACATGCATAAAAGAGACATGCTAAAGGAATTTATAAAATTTTAGGCTTTTGCCTTAGAAAGCTAGAACTAAATCAATATACTTTTATGCTTAGTGCAAGTGAGATTTTAAGGTATATTGAAAGGATTTATAAATGCCTTTGATTTATCCTAATCTTTTGTATACCCAGCCGAAGTACCGTATGCGTGTATGACTAGATGGTTGGGAGAATCACTAACTTGGGGGTCTGTGTAAGCCCTCGATGATTAATTATGGTTACTTTAGTAACAACCCCTAACTGATGTATGAAATCCTAAATAAGTACTAAGAGAGGTTTTGAAGGGGATTCAATGGAAGTGTAGTAAAAATTTAGAGATTTTTGAACCTTATTGGTAGCTTAAATTAGAAAAAGGGGTAATATAGTCATTATTATTGGAGTTTTATAAGTTAATATCATGTATGGGCCAAAGTGAAACAAGTTCACATGACATGGGCCACAATAGGATAAGCAAGAGTTAAGGGCCAAAAATCAATTAACTAAAGGACACAATGGTTATTTATGGAATTGTTATTACTATATAAACACCACTTAGTGGAAAATTAAGACCATTCATGCCATTCCCAAACCAAAACCAAGAGCAAACAAAAGGAGAAAAGAGAGAGGCAAGAGGAAGAAGAAGTTGGTTCGGCCAAAGAGAGTGATAAGTGATCAAGGTTGGTTTCAATCAATTTTCACATCTCAATCAAGCAAGCAAGCTTCCCAAAGCTAGAAAATCAAACTTAAAGCAAGACCCAAGCTAAACAAGGTTAGTTTTTCATCTTTTGGAGTTGTTTTTGGTAGTAAAGATTGATGTTTGTGTTGGTTGTTTTGATGATATTTGAGTTGATTTTGATGAGAGGTTCTTATCTATGTTAAGAGATGATTCATTTGATACTTGAAAGCATGTGTAGACAGCATGGAAACCTCCTAGAATTGATGAGTTAGGGTTCGCTTGGAAGAGGTTTTGAGTTGGTTTTGGATTAGAAACTAATAGAATGAGATGTAGACTAGATGTTTGACAAAATGTCCAAAAAAACCAACATCAAAAATTTGAAAAAAATGAACTTAGGATAGGTTCGTGCTTGTAAGGCCATATGGAGAGCTATGAGAATACAATGGAATTAAGATGTTTTAGGCATGATTTCATATTGGTCAAGTGACAAACAAACTTATGAAAATGTTTGAAATGGATTTGAATGACTTGCGTTGTAAGGCACCTATGAAGGGCACTATGGGTTATCATAGAATACCCATTCTTTTATGTGTTGAAATGAATTGTATGAGTAGGTTTGAGTGTGTATAGCATTAAGGAAAGGAAAATTGAAGTTAGGAATGAAAAGTGTAAAAATGGCACTTAAAAAGTGATGAAAAAAGGGGGTTTTTCCTAGGTTTGGACACCCGAACATTGAAATTTTTCAGAACCGCTTTACGGGTGATCTAAGTGTAAGTCAAGAAGGTGTGTGAAACAAGAAAGAAGTGAAGCACAACCCTAGGTAGGGCTGTGCACACCATTCGGCCAAGAGGGGTCAAAAATGACCACTTTTTATTTCGAGCTTTGAACGACAATTTCGAGAGTATGGGAGTGTTCCTAGGTGAAAATAAATAGGATCCATAGAAAAAAATTGGAATTAGAAAGCTTTGGTTAAGTGGAAACCGTATAGAGAAGCTTTTAGTCATAATAGAGTTCAATGAAATTATTTGAATTAAAAGTTGTGTAATAAGTTTTGGGAAGTTCAATTTAGTATATTCTAAGCGAAGATGTGTTGAGTAGGTGAAGGAAAGGCTAGCGGAGCCGGAGAGGGTCGTTGAAACTTGTTAGGGAAGCTTGGAAGAAAATGTGAGTGCTAAAACGATTTTCAAAGAATTTATGTGGTTTTTAAATGTTTAAATGTTTTGTAATATGTTTACCATTTGTGAATTCAAAACAACTATTGTTATGGATATGGTGTTTGTATGGGAAAGTTTAGTTTTTATGATTTTATGAGCATGCATAATATTTTGATATGAATTTTAAAGTTTTAAGTTGTTGACAATTGAAACTATACTTTATGGTTTTGGTAAAGGAAAATGAAATTCTTAAATTTTATGTGCTTGATGTGAAAATAATATTTGCATAAATATGATTTCAAAGGCCAATTATATACCCATCCTTGTAAGTTTTATAGACCCGACTGGTACGTCCCACACGTGTATGACAAGGTTGTGGGAGGGATTGCGTCAATAACTTTAGGGGAATAAAGTCTATTGTGTCGCTTTTACGTGTGTGAGATGTTGTCTTACGCTATGCATTGCGATGTAAAATTTCGCACGTGGTGTTTGGATGTCTTTGTAATTGTCACGGATGGTGTTCATAGCTAAATCGCCACATGACTCCACATTGATTTGCTTTTAATTAGCTATCTTGTGGTTGTAAGTTTTATGGGGTAACATTAGTGCATTTCAAAATACTAAAGAGAGCTTGAAAAGAAGTTACTTTCATGCGATTTACCATTACATTTCGAAAGAAAGTTTATATTCGTTTATGTGTTGCATGATGCTATACTTATTAAATTGTATTGAAAGTTACATGTATCTTTGATTTTGGGCAAATTTACTACTCTACTACGTTGTGTTTGAAATTTTAATTTAAGTAACTAAGTAGTAAAGTTTTATTAAATTTGTTATGGAGGTATTTTGTAAAAAGGTAATTTAAGTAACTCACGTGCACTCACTAAGCTTCATCAAGCTCATTTTTTATTGTTTTATGTCAAAAACCTCCTCAAGTGCTAGCGCAGGTGATCCGAGCACAAGATCTCTTCTGTCAGAATAGGTGGACGCGGATTCGACGTTTGCTTCTTTTGCATTTCCATTTTGCATGACATTCGAAAGTTGAAAAGCCTTCTCTTTTGTTATGTTTTCATAACTCGTTTTATGGCACTAAAAATAAGTATTTGTACTTATGTTTTGATGAGTATCAAGTTATGTAAATCCTATTATAGTAATGAAAGCGTTTGGTGTGATTAAGTTATTTCTATATGAGATTTTGGCTATGGAATTTAGCCTATGATTTATGGTTTTATATAACTTTTAAGTTATGTGGTTTATATGGAAGGAGTGTTTGTGGAAGAAGTTGGATTAGAAATTGAAAATAGTTGGAAGTGTATTTTACTTTACAGGTATTTTGGAAATATAAAAAATATAACCGTTATGCTGTCGAATTTTCATTAAAAAAAAACACCCATTTTCGCATTTTAAAAGATATGGAATATGAGAATGTTTTAAGAGTTCGTTCTACGGATTCCTTTTAGACAAATTAGGAAGGGTTCAGGAGGATTCCATTGGGTTGTCAGATAGGGCTCTTCGAATACTATTATGGTGTGATCTGGATTGGGTCCTATCAGTTTGAGTCAGTGTGTCGCCCTCTGCACATATATGGTAGTGTAGATTTGCCTGATGTTAGGGGGGAATCGTGACCCCAAAGTTTCCCACATCTACGACTACACATGGTACCATTCCCGAATCCTAGTGGTGATGAGAAATTCCATCACAACAGGATAAGTTTCCCTGGGTTGCCTTGACAAGTTTTAAAAATGAAAAAGCACGTCATTAGACGTGAAGTTAGAGAACGAGAAAATTTACATTTTACAAAAGTTATGAAGAAATATTTATATGTTTTATGTTAGTTTTACAGTTTTATAAAGGTTATGAAGAAATTATTATTTTTCCAAATTATTTTGGGAGGATATATATTTAGAAAATAAATATTATAACTTAAAATGTTTACTCACTCACTGAGTTAAATACTCACCACTCTTTTCATATTTTTAAAAAATCCTCCTCAGGTGTAGGTACGAGCCTGTCCACCGGAGGGCGCTCGTTGGACATGTAGGTGGGCTAAAGACACGATGCAACTACACTAGTTTATGTTGAAAAATCATGATCATCATGCATAATTAATCATAATTTCATATATATTTTGTAAATATTATATTTTGAGGTGTATAGCGTAGTTTTGTGTAAATGAAATGATTTTCAAGTTTTCTTTTAAATTAAGCATGTTTGTGGTGAATTTATGGAAAATGGAAAAGAGGGCCTGAGGCCTAGAAGTTGAGAATTTTATTGATATAGAAGTGTACATATTTTCTAAACTTTTGAATGGTGGAATTTTTAGAAAAAACAGTCGTTGTGCTGCAAAATTTTTATAATCCGACTTTGAAATGTACAAAAAAAAAAAAATTACACGCATTTCCGCGAGAAAAGAAATTATAAGTAAGAGCGGTACCTCCACGGAACCCTTTCAAGCCAAAGTGAGGGTGCGATTGAGTTTCGTCGGGGTGCTTCGGGACTCCCATCAGTTTCCACGAGGGGATTCAATGTGGGTCTCGACAATCCATGCTAGCAAACTTATGACAAATGTACAGAAGTGTTAGGAAACAATATGGACAACTTTCCAAAGTTTGGTCTAAATGAAGGACATTTTCGATTTTCACGAAAAGCCACTCTTTATATGCATTCTAATGACATAGATGAGTGTTATTAAGCATATTCAAGTTAGTGGTGAAGAGAATTGAGTTTAAAAACCAAAAGTGTAAAAATTACCTTGAAAAAGTGATGAAAAAGTGAGGTTTTTCCTAGGTTTCGCCAGCCAATAGTTGGAATTTTTCATAACTGTTTTACAGGTGATCTAAATGTGAGTTAGGTAGATGAATGGAGTAAAAATGAAGTGAAGAGCAGCCCTAGATTGGGCTGTGAATAGTGTTCGACCTAATGGGGTGCAAAAACATGACTTTTCATTTTGAGCTCCAGAAAATTATTTCGGGTATATGGGGATGTTCCTAGGTGAATATAAATAAGGTTCATGGAAAGAAATCGAAAATTTGGAGCTTCGGTTAAGTAGCAATCAAGTAGGGAAGCTTTTTAGTGAAGTTATTTAACGAGTTTTGAGAAGTTAAATGTTATGTATTCTAAGCGAGAATATGATGTATAGGTGAGGAGGAAGCAAGCGGAGCACAGCAAGGCCCTTGAAGAGCCTCGAACCAAGCTTGAGTCCAGGTGAGTGCTTAATTAATTTTCTTCAAGGTTATGCCTATTTGAAATGCATAAGCATTTTGAAAAGTTTACATGAGATTTTAGAACTTGAAATAAATCATTTTGAGCTTCTTGCACTTAACGAAATATTTTTGTGTTTGTTGCACTTAAAAGAAAGGAGATTTAATGCTCGATGCATCCAGAAATGAATTTTTGTACTTAATGCATTCAGAAATGAGATTTGGTGCTTAATACGCCCAGAAAATGAGAATTGTGCTTACTGCACTAGAAAGATAAAGCAAAAAGAGTTTGCAAAGGCCATTTGTATACCCTTATATTACATTTTTAAGTTTTAGACCCGGTCGGTATATCCCACATTAGTATGGCAAAGTCTTGGGGGGATGCGTCACTAACTTGGGGGGAAATCAAGTCTGTTGTGTCGCCTCTACTTGTGTGGGATATTATCTTGCGCTATGGTTAGCGATGCAGAATTCCGCACATAGTTGTGAGATGTCTCAGATTGTGTCACGATTGGTGTCAGTTCAAATCGCCACGTGACATTGCCACTACGAGCAGCATAGTTAGTCATTGTGTGGTCAGAGCCTTTAAGGGTACGAATGATGCTTTTAGAAAATATATCAAATACTCGAGATATTGAAAGTAAATGAAAACATTTTAAAGCTATATTGCAAGTTATGAAATTGTTTAGCATTTGTATGCTTTTAAATTTATGAGTTTTATACGCATTTATTTGTAATATATGAGTTTACAACTTATATATTTATGTCTTACATTTAAATGAGCTTTAAATTTGAGAATGATTATGAAATAGAAATTTATACATTCAAAAATTTTAGAGGAGGTATTTTAATAAACAAAAGTTTTAGTTAAAAGGATATTATAAGCACTCACTGTGTAGAATCCCAAACTTTCATTTTATGATTAAAAATGAATTTACGATGAATAGTGATATTTTCGGGTGAATAGTATCTTCGAGTGAATAGTATATGATGAATAGTGAAATTTTGAGAAGGACCTTGGAAAAACGTAAATATTTAGAATGATTAGTAAGACCCAATAAAACTGAAACGAAGTAAAAATGAGTCTGTTTGGGTAGTTTCTAAAGGTTCCAAAAGTTACTCGACGAAAACACCCTTCTAGACAGGATTGTGAATACTGTTGACCTAAACTTCATTTGAATTTTTTTCGAAACCATGGATAAGTTCTAAAGGATCTAATTAGAGTACTTGTAAAGTCAATTTGATGAATGGGTGATCATAGAATTAATTTGGAATTTATTTCAGAAAGAATTGTAAATGGTATTAAGTGAATAGTAAGTATGACAAGGGACTAAAATGAAATAAGTTTTCCTACTTGTGGTCAAAGTGGAATTAAGAGAAAGTGAATTGTGGATCAAAATGAAATGAGTTTACATGACATGGGCCAAGTGTTGGGGTTTCTGCCCTAAGAGCGTGTAATATTGTAAACGGTTTTATAAATTTTTAATAAAATATTCATTTCATTCAATTTATATATTTTGCAAAAATCATATATATCATGAGAAATATCCTTGATTACTGATGTAATTTCAAACTAAGTATATAAGTGTTATATACAGGTGGATTTAGTTTGAGATAAGTAATTTAAAGAGTCCGTAGAAAACAAACGAAGCTGGGTACTTCATTTGTGGTAAATCTACAGCTGCGGTCCCTTTTGTATTTGATACGATAGTCGTATCCAAGACTGTTCATGTGGTGACATGGAAATGGAGGACACCTTATATAATAAAGATTATATAGGACTGGGCCACGATAAATAGAAGTCTCTAAATAATATCCGTTAATCTTAGAGATTTATATTTATCAACCAGATGATCATATATGAATTGATCTTAATTCTGAGTGTATTATGAACTCCTGCTTGTTAAGTTATTTCCTTTGATTTACAGGGGTGAGATCGGTGTAGATACCCGATCAATAAGTTCGTACTTTGGGGATATGATTTAGTAAGTAGCTGAGAACATTCTATACAATAGTGGAATCCACTCATTCTTGCGAGAAGTAGAAAAGTAGTTCCCTTAAGGGTTGATTCAGGTCATGAACAATAAAAGCACTCAACTTTCTGTTTATATGTAAACAGAAAGATAAATTCATAGGTTGTTATGAATATATTATTCATTAGAGAATCAATGGTACTTAAGGATCAAGAAATAATTAGAGAGGTAAAACGGACATTTGACCTTGCTCTAATTATGAACTATTTGTGGAGGGTCAAATCATATGTAGTGATTAAATCAATGGACACTGAAAAATTTCAGATTGTATAAAAAACATCTACAATTTTGAGAGTGCAATCTTAAGTTTTTAGTGGAGTAACTTTAAGATTAATAATAGTGAATTATTTAATTAAAGAGTTTAATTAATAATTCCAATATTATTGGAGCTCAAAACTGTAGGTCCATCGAGTTCCCTTGATAGCTCATTTTACTATAAGAAACGTGTATATAGAATATTGTAATTGGACCGTCCAATTACAGATGTTACATAAGTAACAAAAATTTGTGTTCACTTGGTATTTGAATAATATTGATTGTTCAAATTATT
Organism: Nephelium lappaceum; assembly: GCA_021234005.1. Taxonomy (NCBI): domain Eukaryota; kingdom Viridiplantae; phylum Streptophyta; class Magnoliopsida; order Sapindales; family Sapindaceae; genus Nephelium; species Nephelium lappaceum. The sequence goes on along the minus strand of CM037997.1, from coordinate 12,284,811 downwards.
TAATTATTAATTATGAATTAATAATTATTTAATTAATTTTATAAGAGATCTTGAATCCAATTCTTAGTGACTTTGGTATAAATTAATTATGAATTAATTTATTAAAAGTTACAAATTCTATTTCAAAATATAATGTGAATTAATTTTGAATTAATTATATTATATTTTGAAATAGAATTTGTAACTTTTAATAAATTAATTCATAAAGGCAAAAGTTTAATTATAATAAGATTAGGGTCAATATTAATATTGATTAATTAAAACCCTAATTGTTTGCCTATAAAAAGAAAAAGTTTTTTTTCTACATCTAGGTTTTTGGTTGTTGTCTATGTTGTTGAGAAAAACTAAGAGAAAAGAAAAAGTTTTTTTCAACAAATACAAAGAACAAGAATTTTGTGTCTTTGTTCTTTGTATAACCAAAAATCAAACACTCACCTCTTATAATCATTGATTTAATTTGATTTTTTTTTTTAGAATGAAATCAAAAAGTAAGTGAGCACAATTCTATATGATTGTGCCCACTTACTTGTTTCTTGGTTTCGAGATATATCAAGGAAGACAAGGTGGTGAGCAATCCTCAGAGATCAATACAGAAGGTAAAAATATGATTTTTATTTCTTTATATTATTTTTATTTCATTGTTTTATGAATCTTGGGTTCTTGAGTTTTTTAAAAAGTTTTTGAAACTCAATGTTCCGCAAAATCCTTAATTTTAATGAAAAACAAATTGTTGATTTTTGTTTTTTCAATCCATCAATTGGTATCAGAGCCCTGGTTTCAATAAAACAATGAATTTTAAAATAATATGTTTGTATTGATTATGTATGTCAATGAGTAGGCACTATTATTTTAATTTGATGATTGATATGCATATTTTATATTCATGTTTCATGAATGGGATTGCATGGTATGATCATTAATTGTATGGTTCTTTGGTTAAATAATTCGATTGATATGTAAGCCATTTGTGGCAATTTTTACAATATGTAAGCCGTTTGTGGCATTTTTTTTTTCATTGTAATTCAATAGTTTTAGGCTTTATTTTTTTTTGAAAAATGTAAAGCTGAAGATTGATGTCAACGGGGTTGATTTGCTGTGCCGGAATTATGATTCGAAAGGTATTAAAATGGATTATTAATGCGGCTGTTTTGAACGGTCCAATAAGACATTTATTATGAATAAATGCGCATTAGATGAGTTGCACATTAGATGTGCAAACAAACAAAATTATAAGCCCATGAAGATCTTGAAGACCATGAAGACTACAAGTGAAGGCCAAGGAATGCTTTGGTTAATTTTTGTAATCTTAAAACTAGATGTAGGTCGTTAAAACCAAATAACCCGGTCATACACATGTTATTTATTTATTTTTTTTTTTCATGAGATGAATGGATAAATATATATAACATGTACATGCATTAAAAATATGTCATATAGAATCATGAAGTGCCTACTCACTACATTATAACATGACATGCATCATATGTATTATTTTTATTTTGCTATTAAAATTATTTATTAGTATAAATAGAAAAATAATACATGGAATGCCTTTAAAATAATTTGAATTGATTTTAATAGAAAATCATAGGTTTCAAATTAGAAATTTGATTTCAATAAATTGGCATTCATAATGTGGATTAGATTTTAATTGGTTAAAATCGGATGATTTCATATTAAATCTAGTCTTTATAATTTTAATTATTTTGATTAGATTTATAAATTGAATTAGTTTTTTAAGTGTTAAAAATCCGGTAATTCATTAAATTGATAAATTAAATTAGATTTTTAAATGTTAAAAATCCGATAATTTATTAAGTGTTAATAAGTTTCGAACTTTAATAACACACAAATTCCTAGTAATTTAGATTTATTTTTTTAGCCGTTAATAATCTAAGAAAATGACTAGGAAATTTTAATAGAAATCCCTAACCCTAAAATAGTGAGTGGGAGAGGGATATATGACAATATATCCCGCGGTCTCCATCATTAGTTCAACACCGTAAAACTTAAATGGCGCCTCGAGACGGCTTTGTTATCGTCCCCCTACGGATGGTGTCCATTTAGGTTAATCAAGGTTGACTTCCTAACGGATAGGAATTCTAGATGTATCTTGTGGTTGACCTACCCTACGGCGGCAATTCTCGAGTTAAGTCTATGGACTCCGAAATGATGGGTTACACTCATAAAGGAAATAATTAATTGTTAATTATTTTTCCTGACCGAAAAACGATAGTCAAATAATATATGAAAAAGAGTTTTCTGTTATATTATTTGATTGAGAATGTCTCAGTCTAACATACAAATATTTGACCTACCCTACGGCGGCATCTATTTGTGGCATGTTAGATTATCGTGGCATTATTATTAATTTTAGGGATTTTGATAATTTATTATTCGTGGATCATGCATCACGTTTAATTTTATGCCAAAATTACATGATATTAAATTTTGCAAATTGATATTAAATGAATTCCATTTTATTTATTTTCAGCAATGGTTTCTCTGTTGATTTCTATTCTTGCTAATGATAAACTTAACGGGGAAAATTATGTCAAATGGAAAAGTAATATGAACGCAGTCCTAGTCTGTGAGGACCTTAAATTTATCGCGACTCAACTTTGTCCTCCTCAGCCAGCAGATAATGCTGGACGTGCTGTGCGCGAGGCCTATCAAAAATGGGTCACAGCTGATGAAAAGGCCCGTTGCTACTTGTTAGCAGGGATGTCCGAGGTGCTTGCTACCAAGCACGAGTCAATGACAACAGCAACTTAGATGCTAGAGTCATTGCAGGGCATGTTTGGGCAACCTTCTGAGCAGCAACGGCACAAAGCTGTTTATGCTGTGATGACTGCTAAGATGAAGGCGGGTACATCTGTTTGAGAGCATGTTTTGAAAATGATGACCCACTTTAACACAGCTGAAAGCCATGGAGGGGCAATAGACGAACGTAGCCAAGTGAGTATGATCTTGGAAACTCCTCCGAAGAGTTTCATGCAATTCAAGAGCAACTATGTTATGAACAAGTTGACTTACTCACTTACTCAATTACTTAATGAGCTTACTACTTATGAGTCAATGAATAAGGATAAGAGTAAGTCCGGTGAAGCAAACGTTGCTGAGTCTTCTTCTTCTACTAAAAACAAGAGAAAGAGAAACACCAAAAAGGCTACAGCTAAGCCCAAAACACAAGCTACCAAGAAGAAGAACAAAAAGAGCTCCAAGGCCATCAAGCCCAAAGGAAAATGTTTCCATTGTGGTGTGGATAGACATTGGAAGAGGAACTGCCCTAAGTACCTCAATGAGCTCAAAGAGAAGAAGATGAAAGGTAAATATGATTTACTAGTCATTGAATCTTGTTTAGTGGAGAATGATTCATCCACTTGGATAATTGATTCAGGAGCCATTAATCATGTTTGTTCTTCTTTGCAGTTGATTGACTCTTATAGGCAGCTTGGTGAGGGCGAGTTCAACATGCGAGTCAGGGACTGGGGAAGTCGTTTCAGCAAAAGGCAGTGGGAGAAGTTAGACTTCATTTTAATAATAATTATTTTATCATACTGAACAATGTTTATTTTATTCTAGGTTTTAAACGAAATTTGATTTCTGTATCCAAACTTTTGGAATTTAATTATTCTGTTTCTTTTTATAATAAATAAGTTATTATTTCTAGAAATGGTTTGAAAATTTGTTCAGGAATACAAGAAAACAATTTATATGTGTTAAGACCGTTAATGCATAACCCACTGTTTAATACTGAAATGTTTAAGGTTGAAAAACCAAAAACAAAACGACAAAAGATTTCTCAAAATGATGACACATATCTTTGGCATCTAAGACTTGGTCATATTAACCTTGACAGATTAGATAGACTTGTAAAGAAGCGAACATTTAAGTGAGTTAAAGATCGGCACTTTACCTGTTTGTGAATCATGTCTAGAAGGTAAAATGACCAAAAGACCTTTTACTGGAAAAGGGCTTAGAGCTAAGGAACCACTAGAGCTTATACATTCGGACGTCTGCAGTCCTATGAATGTTAAAGCTAGAGGTGGTTATGAATATTTCGTCACATTTATTGATGATTATTCTAGATATGGGTATGTTTACCTGATGCAACGGAAGTCAGAAACTTTTGAAAAGTTCAAACAATCTCGAGCTGAAGTTGAAAATCAATTAGGTAAAACATTGAAAACTCTACGATCGGATCGTGGAGGTGAGTATCTCGATACAGAGTTCGAGGATTACTTACTTGAGCATGGGATTCTATCCCAACTGACTGCTCCTGGAACACCCCAGCAGAACGGTGTTGCAGAAAGGAGAAATCGGACCCTTTTGGATATGATGAGATCTATGTTTAGTTTCTCATCATTACCTAGTTCATTCTGGGGATATGCATTGCAAACTGCAATGTATATGTTGAATGTTGTACCATCTAAGTGAGTTCCAAAGACACCCTTAGAGTTGTGGAATGGTCACAAAGCTAGTTTACAACATTTTCGCATTTGGGGTTGTCCAGCACATGTGCTGAAGAACAAGACTGGGAAGCTAGAACTACGTTCAAAAGTTTGCCTATTTGTAGGTTATCCTAGAGAGACTAGGGGCGGACTCTTTTATAATTCCTGAAGAAAACAAAGTGTTTGTATCGACTAAACGCTACGTTTCTTGAAGAGAACTATATGAGAGAGTACTAAACCTCGAAGTAAAGTTGTACTAGAGGAATTACTTCCTGGTTCGACCAGTACCCCATCAACAATAGTTGTTGACAAAGACATAATTCAAACCACGTCTGAACGTCAGACAAATTCTCATCATAATCATCTACCACCTCGTCGTAGTGGGAGAGTTATTAGACCACCAGTCCGCTACAGAAAGATCGAAGAGGCACAGATTGCTATCTCTGATGAGAGTGTAGATGATCCATTGACATACCATGATGCAATGGAGGATTCTGATAAAGAAGAATGGCTTAAAGCAATGAATCTCGAGATGGAGTCTATGTACTCCAACTCTGTCTGGGAACTTGTAGATCAACCAGATGGGATAAAACTCATAAGTTGCAAGTGGATCTACAAAAAGAAGAAAGGAGTGGATGGAAAGGTAGAAACCTTTAAAGCTAGACTAGTGGCAAAGGGTTATACTCAGAAAGAGGGAGTTGACTATGAGGAAACTTTCTCGCCAGTAGCTATGCTTAAGTCTATTCGGATTCTTCTCTCTATTGCTGTATGTCTCGATTATGAGATTTGGCAAATGGACGTCAAGACTGCATTTTTGAATGGTAATCTTGATGAAAGTATCTATATGGTACAACCAGAGGGATTTGTATCCCAAGGTCAAGAGCAAAAGGTTTGCAAGTTGCAAAGGTCCATTTATGGACTTAAACAAGCATTCTCGATCTTGGAACATAAGGTTTGATACTTCGATCAAGTCTTATGGTTTTGAGCAAAATATTGATAAGCCTTGTGTATACAAACGGATTATCAATAAGAAAGTGGTTTTCCTTGTACTTTACGTTGACGATATTCTACTCATTGGGAATGATATAGGAATATTATCAGACGTAAAAAACTGGCTCGCTAGCCAATTCCAAATGAAAGATTTGGGAGAGGCCAGTTATGTCCTTGGGATCCAAATAATACGGGATCGTAAGAACAAACTGTTAGCGCTGTCTCAAGCATCATATATCGATAAGATTCTTATGCGATTTTCGATGCAGAACTCTAAGAAAGGTCATTTACCTTCTCGTCATGGAGTTCATTTGTCTAAGGAACAGTGTCCTAAGACACCTCAAGAAATTGAGGATATGAGACGGATTCCCTATGCCTCTGCAGTAGGCAGTCTCATGTATGCTATGTTATGCACGAGATCGGATATATGTTATTCGGTGGGAATAGTTAGTCGTTATCAATCTAATCTAGGATTTGATCATTGGGTAGCTGTAAAGCATATTCTCAAGTATCTTCGGAGAACGAGAAACTATATACTAGTATATTCTGGAAAGGATTTGATCCCATTAGGATATACAGATTTTGATTTTCAAGTCGGATAAAGATTCTAAGAAATCTACGTCCGGATCAGTATTTACCCTTGGTAGTGGAGCCATTACATGGAGGAGTATTAAGCAATCATGCATTGCTGACTCCACTATGGAAGCCGAATATGTAGCAGCTTGTGAAGCAGCTAAAGAAGCGGTATGGCTACGTAAATTCTTGATTGATCTGGAAGTTGTTCCAGACATGGATAAACCACTCACCCTTTATTGTGACAATAGTGGTGCAATGGCCAATTCCAAAGAACCAAGAAGCCATAAACGAGGGAAGCATATAGAGAGGAAATACCATCTCATTTGGGAGATCGTACGAAGGGGAGATGTAAAAGTGATGAAGATTGCATCACAAGACAACCTTGCTGATCCGTTTACAAAGACCTTAACGGCTAAAGTATTTGAAGGTCATCTAGAGGGTCTAGGATTACGAGATATGTCCCATCTGCTCTAGGGCAAGGGGGAGATTGTTGGGGTTTCTGCCCTAAGAGCTTGTAATATTGTAAACGGTTTTATAAATTTTTAATAAAATATTCATTTCATTCAATTTATATATTTTGCAAAAATCGTATATATCATGAGAAACATCCTTGATTACTGATGTAATTTCAAACTAAGTATATAAGTGTTATATACAGGTGGATTTAGTTTGAGATAAGTAATTTAAAGAGTCCGTAGAAAACAAACGAAGGTGGGTACTTCATTTGTGGTAAATCTACAGCTGCGGTCCCTTTTGTATTTGATACGATAGTCTTATCCAAGACTGTTCATGTGGTGACATGGAAATGGAGGCACCTTATATAATAAAGATTATATAGGACTGGGCCACGATAAATAGAAGTCTCTAAATAATATCCGTTAATCTTAGAGATTTATATTTATCAACCAGATGATCATATATGAATTGATCTTAATTTTGAGTGTATTATGAACTCCTGCTTGTTAAGATATTTCCTTTGATTTACATGGGTGAGATCGGTGTAGATACCCGATTAATAACTTCGTACTTTGGGGATATGATTTAGTAAGTAGCTAAGAATATTCTATACAATAGTGGAATCCACTCATTCTTGCGAGAAGTAGAAAAGTAGTTCCCTTAAGGGTTGATTCAGGTCTTGAACAATAAGAGCGCTCAACTTTCTGTTTATATGTAAACAGAAAGATAAATTCATAAGTTGTTATGAATATATTGTTCATTAGAGAATCAATGGTACTTAAGGATCAAGAAATAATTAGAGAGGTAAAACGGACATTTGACCTTGCTCTAATTATGAACTATTTGTGGAGGGTCAAATCATATGTAGTGATTAAATCAATGGACACTGAAAAATTTCAGATTGTATAAAAAACATCTACAATTTTGAGAGTGCAATCTTAAGTTTTTAGTGAAGTAACTTTAAGATTAATAATAGTGAATTATTTAATTAAAGAGTTTAATTAATAATTTCAATATTATTGGAGCTCAAAACTGTAGGTCCATCGAGTTCCCTTGAGAGCTTATTTTACTATAAGAAATGTATATAGAATATTGTAATTGAACCGTCCAATTACAGATGTTACATAAGTAACAAAAATTTGTGTTCACTTGGTATTTGAATAATATTGATTGTTCAAATTATTTAATTATTAATTATGAATTAATAATTATTTAATTAATTTTATAAGAGGTCTTGAATCCAATTCTTAGTGACATTGGTATAAATTAATTATGAATTAATTTATTAAAAGTTACAAATTCTATTTCAAAATATAATGTGAATAAATTTTAATTAATTATATTATATGGGTCAAAAGTTTAATTATAATAAGATTATGGTCAATATTAATATTGATGAATTAAAACCCTAATTGTTTGCCTATAAAAAGAAAAAGTTTTTTTTCTACATCTAGGTTTTTGGTTGTTGTCTATGTTTTTGAGAAAAACTAAGAGAAAAGAAAAAGTTTTTTTCAACAAATACAAAGAACAAAAATTTTGTGTCTTTGTTCTTTGTATAACCAAAAATCAAACACTCACCTCTTATAATCATTGATTTAATTTGATTTTTTTTTAGAAAGAAATCAAAAAGTAAGTGAGCACAATTCTATATAATTGTGCCCACTCACTTGTTTCTTGGTTTCGAGATATATCAAGGAAGACAAGGTGGTGAGCAATCCTCAGAGATCAATACAGAAGGTAAAAATATGATTTTTATTTCATTGTTTTATGAATCTTGGGTTCTTGAGTTTTTTAAAAAGTTTTTGAAACTCAATGTTCCGCAAAATCTTTAATTTTAATGAAAAACAAATTGTTGATTTTTGTTTTTTCAATCCATCACCAAGGTGAAATAAGTAAGAGTTGAGGACAAAAATCTAATTAATTAAGAGAAATGATGGTCATTATTAAATTGTTAAAAATATAAATGTTGGTTAATTTTTCAATAAACCAAATTTATTAAAACCTTGCAAGTGCACAAATCGTTTAACTGAGTATAACGACAAGCAAGGGTCGATCCCACGAGAAGTTGTTATCTTTCTTTAAATTTCAAGTTTATTTAAACAATTAAATTAAATGAAAAATATTTTCAAAATTGGGTTGAAATCTAATTGCAATAAGAAAACAAAATTTAATGAAGAAAATCAATAAAAGAGAAACTTAGCTAGGACATATTATCCACCACTAAACAATCATTCAATCTATAAATAAATAAATGAAACATAATAATATTAATGTATGATAAAGACATTCACGACAAGGTATGATTAACTCATGTCGTATCGATTCTTCCATAAATAATATACAAATCGCATGATGTCTATGTAGATGCATGTATTCCTAATTATAACCTAGCATGATCTCTACTCAGGTTTAATAATTGGAACCCATTAAACACTAGAAGAATATGAATGTCACACAAATCCTAGAACATGATGTCTATCCCAGGTATTTATGAATTAATGTCTCTCAATTGGTTCGGAAGCAATTGATTGTTGCAAATTAAGAATATTTCTGTATGATGTGCGATTTATATTGCTACAACACAATCCTAAAAATATGCTCCTAAGATGGCCAATCAAAGAAACAAAATAAATAGGATACAATTAATTTTATCATGCAAAAATAAAATACTTCATTAAAAATAATAATAGATTGAATTTATGTTTAGGGCTTCAAATTAGCCCTAACTAACAAATAAATTAGCTACACATGGTTCTACAAGAAAACATTAAAAAATAAAAATAAATAGAGAAGAATAAACCCAAGAATAGCTGCTGTCGCCCTAAGCTTCTGATCTCTCCTCCTCTGCTGTCCCCTTAATTGAATAGTGAAAACATATATTTATAGAGTGCTTAGGTTGACGAAAATTAGGTTTCTTGGCGGCTAAGAAACTTAAAAGCACGCGGATCTGCTTTGCGACCCATGGATGAGCATGCGGGTCAAAACCCAACCCGGAATGGCGACACAAGAGAGAGAACATCAAAAACACGCGAATCTGACCCACCTGACCCGACCCAAGCTCGTGCAACCCGCATTCGAAACGGCGACACTTCAAAAACACGCGGATCCTAAGATCTGACCCGGATCCACGCGTTAGACCAATCAGCATCTTTTTCAAGCGCTTATGTGTACTCAACCACACCTGATCCACACCTGTGTAGGCGCACCAAAACGACAGCCTTTCTGCGCGTTTTACATGTTGTGGACTGACAAATTGCAGTCAGGTCATCCGTTTCTTCCATTTTTCATTTAAACCCAAATAACACTGAATATTTACGATTTAACCCCTATTTGGATTCTTGACTTTCGAAATTCTTTGGTCCAGATTTCTGATTTCTTTTTGCCACAATTAATTATGAAAAACCACCAATTCCATTCTATTCTTCTCCAAACCTAAGATTACACATAAAAACACTGAAACAAATTAAAAGCACCAATTTTACTCAAAAACACAACATAAATAATAGGTAAAATAGGTATAAAATAATGATAATTAATGACCTAACAAATACCCTCAAACCTATATTTTGCTAGTCCTCGAGCAAAACTAGAACTTTAAAACAACCTAATCTAAAAATACGGAAAATAAAACACAATCCATTTTCATAGGTAAACACGATGGCATTAAGCGTATGCCACAAGCCTTTAAATCTTTAGGTGTCCCTAGTAGGAGGAGCTGTGTCTCCTAAGGGTTTACTAGCAACGATACCCACAAACGTTAAAACATTCCACCCATAACTCATCAACATGTTACTAAATGCAAATCAACAAAAATCTCATACATGCATGATCTTGTATCAAGACTAAAGATAAGTCATTAATAATCTAAAACATAATCATCAATAATCTCACACCACTCTTAAAGCAATCTCATTTCAAAACACCATATTCACATGTCATGGACTTATTTCGTCTCGACTCTAATTGTCACACGATATCACTCATAACTCTCTCAAGAGTCCTAAGGCAAACACTTATGCAATCATATGTGATAGAAGTTATGTAAAGGCATAGCAAGTGTCTTTTACATCATATATGAATATAGACATTAAAAAGAACCGCAATTTTAAGTGGATAGATCTCATGAATAGAATTAAATACTAAGAACGTGGATAAAGCATGATGACATACTTCAACTCTCAAACTGGACTTCCCTATTTCAAAGATCAATAGGTCATATTAAAGGTTGTATTTGAGCTTAGGTAGATTAATGGTAAGCAATAAAAGGTCTAGGTTCAAAATCACACCAAAGCACTTCATTGATTTTTGTTTTCAACCCTTCACAACCTCTTTTTTTATTTTCTCCTTCACTATCGCCTTATTTATTTTTCTTTCAATTCTTCTTCCTCTATTCACTTCCTCTTTCCCTCACACTTCTAGATAGCATAAAACTTGATTTGTGCTCCTCACATTTTATTCATTTTTTTTTATCAAAATAGTCATGCATAAAAGCACACTTTTTCAATACATATGCCCATGTACACATCATATCAATACTAACACTTTAATTCTCTTCTCCCTTGCACCACTTGACATGATCCCAAGCTTATAAGGTATGGTTATCTTTAAGGCTCAATAGGGTCATTTAATAAGGGTAGATAAAGAAAAAGGTTAAATATGTTTAGCTTCAAATGGTCTGATGATGTATTTCAATTCAAAATGAGGGAATAGGCTTTTATTTGGTGAAAACTTGCCTATATTGCTTCTAAGAAGTCCATCCAATTCTTGAATCAAAGCAACTCACGTTATCTACAATGATGATTTGTTCTTTAGTATTCAATGCAAAACCTATAGAGATCATCTATTAAGAATAAAGGCGAAGAGTGTTTAAAGAGTAGAAACAATTAAATCCCTAAAAAAAAAAAAAACGCTTTAAAAACTCAAATCCTTACCAAGGGTAGTCTCCACTAATAGTCCACAACTCATGCAAACATAGTATTCATCCACTCAATTAACTAAGATCATAGTATTTAAAAGTCTCAAATCATGCTAAAGATGTTCATGGCTACTCCCTAGTAAAGATATCCATACAAAAACATGCATAAAAAATCCATCAACAAACACAAAGCAACTAGCCAACTTGCTATGAGTAGAATTGATAAACTAAAAAAAACTGAAAAATGTATGAAAAATGTTGAAAATTTTTATCAAAACCTAAAACCAAAAAACGTTTTTCATCACCCCCAAACCTAAACTAAACATTATCCTCAATGTTTCAAATGTAAAGCATAAGTAAGAGAAGAGTGAAAAACAAAAATAAAAGAAAAAAAAAGGAACGAAATTACCTAGATGGGTTGCCTCCCATCAAGCGCCTTAGTTAACGTCTTGGCTAGACGTCTTGACTCTCTGTCATTCTCTTGAAAGTTGAGGAGGATCAACCAAAGTAGCACCCTCCTGAGGCATCTTACATGATTGGTGGTAAAGCTTGAGGCAATGGCCATTCACTTGGAATGTTGTTCCATTTCTATAGTTGCGAATCTCAATAGCACTATGTGGAAAAACTTTAGTGACAGTGAAAGGACCATACCATTTTGAGCGAAGCTTCCCAGGAAAGAGACGAAGACGGGAATTGTATAGTAGAACTTGTTGTCCAACAACAAATTCCTTACGCTGAATGGCTTTATCATGAAACACTTTCGTCTTCTCTTTGTAAATTCGTGCACTCTCATAAGCTTATTCCTTAGCTCTTCAAGTTCCATCAGTTGTAGCTTTCTCTTGTTGCCAGCTTCATCTAGTGCAAAGTTGAACTTCTTGATGGCCCACTAGGCATTATGTTCTAACTCAACCGGGAGATGACAAGCTTTCCCATACACTAGTCGAAATGGAGACATCCCAATTGGTGTCTTGTATGCAGTCCTGTATGCCTAGAGTGCATCATTGAGACGCAAGCTCCAATCCTTCCGTGTTAAGTTAACAGTCTTCTCCAGTATATGCTTAATCTCTCTATTGCTTATCTCTACGTGTCTACTGGTTTGGGGATGGCATGGTGTTGTAATTCTATGCGTGACTCCATATTTCTTCAAGAGCGCATCGAAAGATTTGTTGCTGTGTTCCAAACCTATAAAATATGTTATCCTTCACAAACTTCGAAACAAATTTAACATCATTAGTACGGGTTGGAATTGCTTCCACCCATTTCAAAACATAATCTACAACCATAAGTATATAAAGAAAACCAAAAGAAGATGGAAAATGACCCACGAAATCAATGCCTCACACATCAAAAATTTCAACAATCAAAATAGAATTTAAGGGCATTTGATTTCTTTTACCTATGTTGCCCATCCTTTGGCATCGATCACAAGCGGCACAAAAAATGTATGCATCTCGAAAAAGAGTAGGCCAATAAAATCCACTTTGTAAAATTTTAAGTGTTGTCTTTTTAGCACCGAAGTGACCTCCGTAGGGAGAGGAGTGACAAAAGGTAAGAATAGAGTGAAATTCATTTTCAACTATGCACCTTCTTATGATCTGATCAAAGCAGAACTTCCAAAGGTAAGGGTCATCCCATATGAAGTACTTACTTGTTTTCTTTAACTTGTCTTTTCGATACTGTGACAAATCTGATGTAAGTTGTTTTGTCTCCAAGTAGTTGATCATATCAGCAAACCACGACTCCTTGTGTTGTGCACTGAAGAGTTGTTCATCAGGGAAACTCTCTTTCAAAGGCAACAGGTCTTCTTCATCATTTCGGCCATGTGTCAATCGGCTTAGGTGATCAGCAACTACATTCTCACTCCCTTTCTTGTCTCGAATCTCCATATCAAATTCTTGAAGTAAAAGGATCCATCGAATGAGTCTCGGCTTTGCATCTTTCTTGTGCAACAGATATCTTAAAGCAACATGGTCAGAAGACACTATCACCTTCGTTCCTATAAGATAAGAATGAAACTTCTCCAATGCGAATACCACTGCTAGCAACTCTTTTTCAATTGTGGAGTAGTTAAGTTGGGCATCATTGAGAGTTCTCGAAGCATAGTAGATGGCATGAGGCATCTTATTCATCCTTTGCCTAAGAACAGCTCCTATAGCATAGTCTGAAGCATCACACATCAATTCAAATGGCAATCTCCAGTCAGGTGGTCTCATGATTGGGGTAGTTGTGAGTGCTTCCTTCAAGTTCAAACACTTATCATCAAAATCAAACTCACTTCTTTCTACAGTAATTGACATAGTGGTCTTGAGATCTTGGAGAAATCCTTAATGAATCTTTAGTAGAACCCTGCATGTCCTAGGAATGAACGCACATCTTTCACTGACTTTGGTAGGTGGCAAGCTCTTGACTACCTCAATCTTTGCACGATCCACTTCAATCCTCTTACTTGAAATAATGTGACCAAGAACAACACCTTCTTGTACCATGAAGTGGCATTTCTCCCAATTAAGAACAAGGTTGCTCTCTTGACACCTTTGTAGCACTAAAGATAGATTGTGTAGGCATTGGTCGAAAGAGTCTCCAAAAACTGAGAAAGCATCCATGAATACCTCTATTATGTCTTCGACCATGTCTGAAAAGATGGACATCATACATTTCTGGAAAGTGGCGGGTGCATTACATAGTTCGAAAGGCATCCTTCTGTAGGCAAATGTACCAAATGGGCAAGTGAAAGTTGTTTTTTCTTGATCTTCTGGTGCTATGGACAATCTAATTATGGCCTGAGTATCCATCAAGAAAACAATAATAACTATGTCCCACTAGGCGTTCCAACATCTGATCGATGAATGGTAAAGGGAAATGATCCTTTCGAGTTGCATTATTGAGCTTTCTATAATCGATGCACACACGCCAACTTGTTTGAAGCTTTTGAGGTATGAGCTCATTGTTCTCATTCTTGACCACTATTATTCTAGATTTCTTTGGTACCACTTGCACTGGACTTATCCATTTGCTATCAAAAATAGGGTAGATGATGCCAACATCAAGAAGTTTTATCACTTCTTTCTTAACCACCTCTTTCATCACTGGCTTGAGTCTCATTTGGGCTTCTCTTGTAGGACGTGCCTCTTCCTCCAACAGTATTCTATGCATGCATGTAATAGGATTGATACCTTTAATGTCTACTATAGCCCACCCTATGGCTATCACATGGTCCCTCAAAACTCTAAGAAGCTTTTCCTCTTCTTCGTTGCTCAAATTTGCTCCAATAATGACGGGCAGAGTTTCTTCCTTCCCTAGGTATGCATATCTCAATGTATTAAGAAGAGGTTTTAACTCCACCTTGGGTGGCTTCACTACAAATGGAATAAGCTCATTAGATGAAACAGGTAAAGGTTCGAAGGATGAAGAGTACATCTTTTGAAACTTTGGAGTGGATTGGAGTAGATTGATTGTCTCTGTTAGTGGCGAATTGCTCTCTTCAATCAGGCATCTTGATCTTTGCCCCTAATCACTCCACGGGTTATTCCATAAGTCCCTCATCATCTTCCTTACTTTTTCCTCATAAAGTAGACCAGTGAGTAAGTACCCTTTCTAGCATTGTTGTCTCTGACGACGTCATGATAGCTTCATACACCAAATTATCCATAATTCCACTGCAAAGCAAGCACTATCATCAGAAGGATATTTCCATGCAATAAAGACATTAAATTTTACCGTCTCCTCATTGATTGACATAGTAAGTGTCCCCTCGTGAACATTAATCATGGTTTTTGCAGTGCACATGAATGGTCTCCCAAGGATTAAAGGTAGATCCCGTCCTGGTATGGGTGCATCCTCCATCTCTAGCACAAGGAAGTCAGCTGGAAAAATCAACTCATTCACTTTAACTAGCACATCTTCTAGCACTCCTCTTAGGTATCGAATTGATCGATCTACAAGCTGTATGCTTACTGATGTCTCCTTGAGTTCACCTACTTGTAAAGATTCAAAAATAGAAAAAGGCATTAAATTAACTGAAGCACCTAGATCGAGTAATGCCCTCTCAAACCTCTGAGTTCCTATAACACAAGGAATGGTGAAACTACCTGGGTCTTTTAGCTTTGGAGGTAACTTCCTTAGAAGGATGGCTGAAACCTCCTCATTCAATGCCACTGTCTTTTGCTCAAATTTTCTTTTATTGGTGCAGAGCTCTTTGAGAAATTTGGCATACTTTGGTACTTGTTGAATAGCATCTAATAGAGGAATGTTGATAGCAACCTTCTTGAATATCTCCATGATGTCCCTGTTGTTGCTTTCCTTTTTTTTCTTTAAAAACCTTCCTGGATATGGCATCCGGGAAAGCACTTCAGGACTAATCTCACTTTCTTCCTTCTTCTTTCTCTTCTCTTGTTGAGTTGTCTCATGCTTGAGTTTATCACTCACTTTCTCATCTTGTCCTTCCTCGACATCTTCTATGTCTCTTAGTTCATCCTTATCTTGTCCTCCAACCTGTTTACCACTTCGAAGGGTAATCGCCTTAGTAGATTCCACTCCTCCTTTCGAATTTGGGACGACTTGACTGGGTAATCTTCCCGGTTCCCTTTGGTTGGATGAGCTTGCAATTTGCCCAATTTGATTCTCTAAGTTTTGTATGCTTTGTCCTATTTGAGTTTCCAAGTTCTTGACGGTTGTGGCCATTTAAGCATTGGCTTGTCTTGTTTCTTACATAAAAGATGCAAACATTTCTTCAAAATTTGAGCCTTGCTTAGGAGGAGCATATTGAGCTTGTTGTTCAGGTGAGAAGTTCTGATTCTGTTGGAATTGTTGTTGCACTTGGTTCTGGCTGTTCTTCCACCCAAAGTTTGGGTGTTGCCTCCATCTTGGATTGTATGTATTTGAGAATGGATCATTTCTTGGTCTTTGTTGTTGCTGCAGGTAGTTAACTTGATCCACTTCCCCATTCACAATAGGACAATCCTCTGAAGAGTGGCCTTGATTTGTGCATACCGCGCACACTTTTGATGAAAGTAATTGCTGCACAAGACGAGTTAAGTTAGCAATTTCAGGACCATAATCTTTGGTACTTACCTCGTATATTCCAGCCTTCTTTGGAGTACTCCTGTATTGATAGTACTGCTGTGAATTTTCTGCCAAGCCTTCAAGCAACTGTTTTGCTTCATGGACATTCTTCTTCATTAAGCAACCACCATTTGATGAGTCCACCCTTGTTCGATCTTCATTAAGCAACCCTCATAAAAATATTGGATAAGTAGCCTAATCCTCAATTTGATGGAGTGGACAGGAATTGAGTAAGCGTTGGTATCGCTCCCAATACTCATGAAAGGGTTCTCCTTCATTCTAAGATATCCCCACAATCTCCTTGCGGATTTGATTGATCTTCTTAGCTGGGAAGTACTTGGAAAGGAACTTTACCATTAACTTAGTCCATGTATGAATTAAAGCACTTGGCAAAGAATATAACCACTCTTTTGCCTTGTCCTTTAGAGAAAATGGGAACAACCTCAAGCGTATCTCTTCATCACTCACCCCTCCAGTGTGCATTGTGGCACATACAGCAAAGAAATCTTTTATGTGTAGGTGTGGATCTTCTCCTGCGTTGCCATAAAATTGGGGTGAGAGATGGATTGTACCACTCTTGATCTCAAAATTATTGTTGTGAGTTGGGTAGACAATGCAATATGGTTGGTCGGTGGCCATTGGTGTTGCAAAGTCTTGGAGTGGTCTTGTACGATTGTTGACAGCCCCTGGAATTATTGCATGTTGGTGTTGGTCCTCCATATTTGCCTCTCTAGCTCTTCTAACTAGTTGACGGAGAGTTCTTTCAATTTCAGGATCGTATGGTTCACAAGTGACACTTCGTGAGCGACAACCTTGCACAGAAGAAATGAAATAGGAAGATATTTCTTATGCATTAATTTATATGAATAGATATAGTGGTAAGTGTAAATTGTAATACGATATTATATTTCTAAGTGTTAAGATTGAATTCAATTATGATTATCAAGTAGGTTATGGATTTACTCAAGATAATGTCTCAGATACCTGTTTGATGGAATTTTATAAGCATTGGTCATGAAATTGATATAAGACTTTCAATTATGTTGATGTTGGTGCATCGATTTTAAGTAGGAAATGTTTATTATTTTAGACCCCTTGTATGTTATATTGAATTATGAATTGAGATATAATTGGTAAGGCAAAAAGGTTGATGAAGGAAGGTAAGAGGGAGAAGAGAAGTGATACAGTCATGGTTATTTACGGTAAGTTAAGTAGCTCAAAGTAAGATATCATTGTGGATTATCAGAGTCGCACAACGAAAGCTTGATGCGTAACCTTTAATTTGAAATTTAAGATATGAATTATAGAGCTTAACGTTGAGATAAATAAAGGAAATTTATAAGAATATGATATTGCGATGTTGTCAATGTATAGGGTTTTTGAAGGAATTTCTAGTATTAAAGAGTGTGGATGGGAAAGGGTAATAAGGAAATATGAACTGTCTATTGATGGATGGCGATTTAGTATTTAACTGTTACATGAAATATAAAAATATACAAATTGATTTGTTAAGTTATGATTATTATGAGAAGTGATAATAGGAAAATGATTTCTGTCCGAAATATTCTTAAGTATAATTATTTAAAATGATTTGAGGATGATTGTTGTAGAAAAGGAAAACCCCTCTCCTCACCCCCCCCCCCCCCCACCCCCCCCCCCCCTAACTTGCGGACATTTTAGTATCGTTTCTTATGGATGATTCGCTTATGGCGAATAAAGTTTATATAGGTAGCAGAATGAACATAGCAGGTCAAGACTTTAAGGCAGACCTGATGCTATCGGATATATGTATGATTTTGATGTTATATTAGGTATGAATCGACTGTCTAAGCATAAAGCTACGAATGATGGTTATAGAAAGGAAGTGAAGTTTAACAGACCCAGGAAACCAGATGTAATTTTAGGTGATATGAGAAAGATGTTTCCTACGAGTGTGATAAGTATGATGAAGACTAATCAGATATTAAGAAAGGTGTATTAAGGATACTATTAATTTAGGATATGTAAAACTTTCTAAGATAATTTTCAGAACTCACCAAGGGCATTATGAGTTCCCAAGTGATATTGTTCGGATTAATAAATGCCCTATCCATTTTTATGGAATTGATAAGCGAAGATTTTAGGTTTTACTTAGGTAAGTCGATCATTATCTTTATGGATGATAGATTGATATTCAAGTAGTTGAGAGAATTACACCGAGCACCTTAGAATTGTATTACGGATATTATGGGAGCACCAATTTTATGTAAAGTTAAGTAAGTTGAAGAAGAAATCGACCTCGACGCTTGTGATGACATTTCCATCATGGAATGATGAATTTATGGTTTATAGTGATGCCTCCAGATAAGTTTTAGGGTGTATGATTATACAACAAGATCGGAATGAAGAATAAAGCTCACCAAAGATTATGATTATGTAAATGAGTATCACCCTGAAAAAGTGAATATGGTAACGGATGCATTAAGTTGTGAGTTCTAAGGTTCATTAGCCCAGTTGAAGGGCAGAGTATTGCCTATGTTGATAAGATTGAGACCCATAAGTGTTAAGTTGCAAATGACGGATTTAAGAGCTTTACTAGTAGTACTTCATATCCGTCCAATAATAAATAAGATTAAGTAAGAGAATTTTAGACTCAGGATCCTAAATTGATAAAGCTAAATAAAGAAATAGAATATGGTAACAAAGTAATTTCTAAGTAAAAAACGATGGGACAAAGATTATGTATGCCCAATATCAAAATCTTATGAGTTATGTATGTGATGTAAATTTTAAGGACTGAAATTTTTATAAGAAGGGATGAAAATGTAAGCCCTCGATCTTATTTACGGATAAATAGTAATATTTTTGAGTGAATAGTCTCTCTAGGTGAATAGTGATCGATGAATAGTAAAATTTTGAGACAGACCCTAGAAAATCGAAAATATTTAGAATGATTAGTAGAATCCAATAAAACAAAAGCAGAGTAAAAATGAGTCCGTTTGGATAGTTTCTAAAGGTTTCGAAAGTTGCCTGACGAAAACGTCCTTATGGACAGGATTGTAAATACTATTGACCTAAACTTCGTTTGAATTTATTTCGAAGCTATCGATTGAGTCCTAAGAGATCTAATTAGAGTATTGTAAAGTCAATTTAATGAATGAGTGATCATAGAATTAATTTGTAATTTATTTCGGAATAAATTGTAAATGGCCATAAGTGAATTGTTAAGTGTGATAAGGTTAAAATGAAATATGTTTCTCTACTTGGGGTCAAAGTGGAATTAAGAGAAAGTCAGTTAAGGATCAAAATGAGATAAGTTTACATGACATGGGCTAAGGTGGAATAAGTAAGAGTTAAGGGTCAAAGTCTAATTAATTAAGAGACATGATGATCATTATGGAATTGTTAAAAATATAAATATGTTGACTTCACCATTTTTTCACTCCATTTCTCGCCCAAACCATACAAAAAGAGAAGAAGGCCAAGTTGCTCGGCCAAAGAGAGGAGGAGATGATTAAAGTGGTTTCATGCCAATTTCACCTTCCAAATCAAGTAATCAAGCAACCTTAAGCTAGAAGAACAAGCTTGGAACAAGATCAAAGCCAAAAATAGGTGAGTTTCTTCACTTTTAAATGTGTTTGTGGTGGTTGTTCATGATGTTTGTGTGATGTTTTAGTGGGGTTTTTTATATGGGTTTTTATGTGTGATCTAAGCGGAGTTGTATGAGACAAAATCTAAGTATAAATTATTGGAAATCATTAGGTTTGACGTGTTAGGGTTTTGTTGGAATAAATACGAAGTTGATTGAATTGGTTTTTAGTGAAGTTTGGTGCACACCAAGTGTTTGATGAAATGCTTGAATGAAATAAAATGCAAAAATTTAGTGAAATGAATTGTTTAAGTGATAGGCCATGTGAGAGCATATTGAGGGAAGTATGAAACCAATGTTAATTGATGATATTAAGCATAATTCCATGTTGAGAAATTGATGGAGCAACCTAAGACAAGTTAATAAAATTGTTAGAAATTCATTAAGACAACTTATCTCTAATTGCCTTAAATGAATCGCATTGGTGAGAATCATGAAATATCACCCCATGTATGTGTTTTCATGCATTAAATAAATATGTTTAAGTATGTATGACATCAAGGAAAGAAGAAATGAGAGTTAGAATGAAAATGGTGAAAATGGCACTTAAAAAGTGATGAAAAAGTGAGGTTTTTCCTAGGTTTCGTCACCCGTTCGTTGGAATTTTTCAAAACCGCTTTACGAGTGATCTAAATGTGAGTTAAGGAGATGAATGGAGCAAGAATTGAGCAAAGAAAACCAATGGATAGGGGGTTGTATACTATTCGGCCAGGAGAGGTTCAATTTAGTGACTTTTTGTTTCAAGCTTCGAATGATGATTTCGAGTGTAAAGGGGTGTTCCTAGGTAAGAATAAGTAGGATTCATGCAAAGAAAACTGAATTTTAAAGCTTCGATTAAGTTGAAATTGAGTAGGGAAGTATGTTGGTAAAATAGTGCTCCAATGAATTAATTGAGTTCTAAGCAATGTAATGAGTTTTGTATAGTTAAGTTTAGCCTATTTTAAGTAAATATGTGATGTGTAGGTGAAGGGCAAGCTAGCGGGAGGAGCGAAGGATATGGAAGCTACTAATGCTAAGTTTGAGTAAGGTGAGTGCTATACTTATTTTGAAGTATTTTCAATTGTGTTAAAAATGTATAAGAAAATTCTCATGGAAAATGTTGAAGAAGTTTATATATAAGGATATGCTTATTTCAAGTATTTAAGTATTTCGTAAGTATATTTTCCATTTTAGTGTTTGAAGAAGTATTTTGATTATATGATATTTTGTATGAAGGATAGGTGTTTATGATTTCATAAGTACGAACTTGTTATAAAATGAAATTTAAGTTTTAAGTTTTAAGCCACTTTTTATAAATGAAGCTACGTTTTATGTTATGCAAAGAAAAACATCTTTTCGATTTTCCTATAAGTGATTGTAAGTGTTTATTAATTTACAAGTTTTTCAATTTGTATGATTTATATAAGACTTATGCAAATATGAAATTTTACGGATTCTTTATGTATATTTTTGCATTGATACATATGATTTATATGAAGTTTTATTAAGCCCTTTTATATGTTTATTAAAATCTAAGTTCAAAGGTCGTAAGTATACCCACCATTATAGGTAAGTTTAGACCCAGCCGGTATATCTCACATTAGTATGGCAAATCCTGGGAAAATGCATCACTAACTCAAGGGGGATTTAAGTCTGTCGTGTCACCTCTACTTTTGTGGGATATAATCTTGTGTTATGGTTAGCGATGTAATATTTCACACATAACTACCGGATGTCTTTGTAAGTAAGTAAGTGTCACAGTTGGTGTCTGTTAAAAGCAGCACGTGACTCCACGTCTGTTTACTTTATTACAGCTTCCACGTGGTTGTAAGTATTATAGGGTATGAATGGTGCTTTTCGAAAATTAAGTATTTAAAATGTTAAATGCAAAGAAAAGTATTTTATATGCTTAAAGTATGTTTTTACAACTAAATGAGATTCAAGTTTTAAAAGGGTTTAAGAAATGAGAATTTATTTTATATGTTTTATAATTTATAAGTTTTCTGTGAAGTTTATGAATATGTTTAAGTTTTACGGATTTCTCATTTTAAGTTATGTATTGAACTTAATTTAAATTTTATATGTCTATAAACTACAAGTTCTATATGAATCTTTATGTACGTGCAAGTTCAAATGATATTCAATTTTTTAAGCTTTATATGAATTTTGTGTATATACGAGTTGAAATTTTTATATATATGATTTGTATCTTAAATAAGATTTGGACTTTATAAGTTCTAAGTTAAGTTGAGTTTTATGTATATATGAAGTTTTATGTACGAACAAGTTTAAGTTGATATGTGATTTATAAGTCCCATATGAATTTTTAGGTACTTACGCAATTATAATTTTCACATATATATGCTTTGAGATTTAAATAAAAATTTATGCTTAAGAATTTTATGTTATATGAGATTTTTCGTACATATGTATGTTTTTATATACATTTTGATGCCTTATGGATTTTATAGTTTTATAAGCTATGTAAGAGATCTTATGTACGTATTTATTTTATGGATTTAATACTCACACTTTACAATGAAATAAGTTTTGAGATTTATGAGAAAATTTAAGAAATATAAATGCATTTTGAAAAGATTTTTAAGGAGATATTTTTAAGAAATAAAATATTTTAAGTTAAAAAGAAATTAAGCACTCACTAAGCTCCCAAAGCTCACTGTTTTCTATTTTTAGGTTAAAAATCTCCTCAGGTATCCATGTGGGTGACCAAGATTAGAAAGATCCTCCTGGAGAGTAAGTTGGGCAATGACGCGACAGTGCTCCTGCATAAATACAATTTTCATATTTTATATGTGAAGAAAATTATATGTAAATTTATGTTTGATATTAAATGAGTGGCCCAAATTTAATTAAGATATGAACATTTTTGTTTTCAAAACATTGTATGAAATTACCACTAAACTGATTATGATTTCATGCTTTCGATTTTTTTTTAACAAAATGGATTTGCGATTAAAATATTTAGTTATGGAAGAAGTTGAGTTGGATAAATGAAAGTATATGGAAGTGTATTTTACCTTGCATGTATTTTTCGAAATATTGAAAATGCAGTTGATATACTATCGAATTTTCCCTTTGAAAAAAAAAAAAAAAAAAAAAAACCCAACCCATTCTAATTTTACGAAGTAAGAAAATATTTTAAGGGTTTGCTCCTATTTAGCCCATCTAGTAGGGTTAGGAGGAATCCGTTGGGGTGCCAGACAGGGCCAATCGGATGTAAGTGCGGTAAGGTTTAGATTGGGTCTTGTTAGGGCCACCAATGCCCAATATAGATAATCACATGTAAATTTTAAAAAAATAAATAAAATAAATATTATCCATATTGGGCTTTAAATGGCCGGTATGAATAATTCGATATAATTTTTTTTTTTAATTAAATAATGGTATCCATACCAGGCCTTTAGTTCCCAGTATGGATATCCTGTTTTGTTGTATTATGAATACTATATAGCTGGAAACCAATAACTTTGACTTACCTGTATTTGGTGAAAATAGTTGAAATCTCTGATGTAACAACACACGTACTTTCACCATATTTTTGTTTTGTTATTTTTTTTATAATTAATTGAATTGTTTAAATATATTAGGTAGCCAAATAATATGACTAGTTGTGGAGAAAGTCAAATGAATACTTCAACTGAGGATAATGGTATTAAGAATGTTGAGTCTTATGTTCCGAAAGTCAGATGAAATATCCGATTTTGGCTTAAATTGCCAAAGACATCATTGTCATTTCTGTGTCTACGGTGGCTTCTGAGTTTGCTTTTAGTACTAGGGTTAGGTTCTTAAGTCCACATCATAGGAGTTTGCATGCGAACACGTTGGAAGCATTGATGTGTGCACAAATTGGATATGGGCTCCACTTCGAGGTATGAAAGTAGATATAAATTTAATTACATTATATATATTATTAGTAATTGTCAATTTAATTTTTAATTTTTCACTTAATTTGTTCTATTAGGTGGCGTTCCAAATGAAGAAATATATCATAAACAAGATGAAGAAAAACTATCTTCATCTTGATTTTATTTTTTTATATATATATTTATATATATACATATTTGGTTATTTTGGAATATAAATTAATGATAAATTTTAACTTTTAATGTTATTTGTAAAATCTGGCTAAAATGATTATGGAATGAATTATTTGATGTGAAATTAGTTTATTTTGATTTAGTAGAAAAAATTGATGGATTTTTTTTTTTAAAAATCAAGTTGGAATCTTGGACCCATTGAATTTCTTAGTCCATAAAGATTTTTTTAGAAAATTTTAGAATTTGTTTTTTTTTTTTAAAAATTAGGTCAACCCGGTCAAATCCAAGTCTGACCTCGTCAACCCGGACTAACCCGGTCAAATCCTAGTCTTGTGTGGGTCTGAATAGACTCGCCAAATATGCGGGTCGGGTCTGTAACCAGACCATCAAATTAATTCGAGGATATGGGTAGGGTCTACACCCTACAAAAAAAAGAGAGTCTCAATGCGGGTCCAGGCTTGGTGCAGGTCTGGGCCTAATGCGTGTCTAGATCCGCATTTTGCGATCCTTAAATTCCTAACTGTTGAATTGTTGGCAAGAGAAAATAAATTCATTTTGCATCTTATTCCATTGTGTCTCTAAGCTTTCTTTCTTTACTAATGCATTCTTTGTTAGGGTTTCTGCTCTAAGAGCTTGTAATATTGTAAACGGTTTTATAAATTCTTAATAAAGTATTCATTTCATTCAATTTATATATTTTGCAAAAATCGTATATATCATGAGAAACATCCTTGATTACTGATGTAATTTCAAACTAAGTGTATAAGTGTTATATACAGGTGGATTTAGTTTGAGATAAGTAATTTAAAGAGTCCGTAGAAAACAAACGAAGCTGGGTACTTCATTTATGGTAAATCTACGGCTGCAGTCTCTTTCGTATTTGATACGATAGTCTTATCCAAGACTGTTTATGTGGTGACATGGAAATGGAGACACCTTATATAATAAAGATTATATAGGACTGGGCCACGATAAATATAAGTCTCTAACTAATATCCGTTAATCTTAAAGATTTATATTATCAATCAGATGATCATATATGAATTGATCTTAATTCTAAGTGTATTATGAACTCCTGCTTGTTAAGTTATTTCCTTTGATTTACATGGGTGAGATCGGCGTAGATACCCGATCAATAACTTCATACTTTGGGGATATGATTTAGTAAGTAGCTGGAAATATTCTATACAATAGTGGAATCCACTCCTTCTTGCGAGAAGTAGAAAAGTAGTTCCCTTAAGGGTTGATTCAGGTCTTGAACAATAAGAGCGCTCAACTTTCTGTTTATATGTAAACAGAAAGATAAATTCATAAGTTGTTATGAATATATTGTTCATTAGAGAATCAATGGTACCTAAGGATCAAGAAATAATTAGAGAGGTAAAACGGACATTTGACCTTGCTCTAATTATGAACTATTTGTGGAGGGTCAAATCATATGTAGTGATTAATAATAGTGAATTATTTAATTAAAGAGTTTAATTAATAATTCCGATATTATTGGAGCTCAAAACTGTAGGTCCATCGGGTCCCCTTGATAGCTTACTTTACTATAAGAACATGTATATAGAATATTGTAATTGGACCGTTCAATTACAAGTGTTACATAAGTAACAAAAATTTGTGTTCACTTGGTATTTGAATAATATTGATTATTCAAATTATTTAATTATTAATTATGAATTAGTAATTATTTAATTAATTTTATAAGAGGTCTTGAATCCGATTCTTAGTGACTTTGGTATAAATTAATTATGAATTAATTTATTAAAAGTTACAAGTTCTATTTCAAAATATAATATGAATTAATTTTGAATTAATTATATTATATGGGGCAAAAGTTTAATTATAATAAGATTAGGGTCAATATTAATATTGATTAATTAAAACCCTAATTGTTTGCCTATAAAAAGAAAAAGTTTCTTTTCTACATCTAGGTTTTTGGTTGTTGTTTATGTTTTTGAAAAACAATAAGAGAAAAGAAAAAGAAGTTTTTTTTTTTCAACAAATACAAAGAACAAGAATTTGTGTCTTTGTTCTTTGTATAACCAAAAATCAAACACTCACCTCTTATAATCATTGATTTAATTTGATTTTTTTTTAGAAAGAAATCAAAAAGTAAGTGAGCACAATTCTATATAATTGTGCCCACTCACTTGTTTCTTGGTTTCGAGATATATCAAAGAAGATAAGGTGGTGAACAATCCACAGAGATCAATATAGAAGGTAAAAATCTTATTTTTATTTCTTTATATTATTTTATTTCATTGTTTTATGAATCTTGGGTTTTTGAGTTTTTTAAAAAGTTTTTGAAACTCAATGTTCCGCAAAATTCTTAATTTTATGAAAAAAAATTTGTTTATTTTTGTTTTTTCTAGCCTTCAATTGGTATCAGAGCCAAGGTTGCAATAAAACAATGGATTTTTAAAATAATATGTTTGTATTGATTATGTATGTCAATGAGTAGGCACTATTATTTTAATTTGATGATTGGTATGCATATTTTATATTCATTTTTGATGAATGGGATTGCATGGTATAATCATTAATTGTATGGTTCTTTGGTTAAATAATTCGATTGATATGTAAGCCATTTGTGGCAATTTTTACAATATGTAAGCCGTTTGTGGCAATTTTTTTTTCGTTGTAATTCAATAGTTTTAGGCTTTATTTTTTTTTTAAAAAAATGTAAAGGTGAAGATTGATGTCAACGAGGTTGATTTGCTGTGCCGAAATTATGATTCAAAATGGATGATTGTTGTTAATTATGTTGAAAACAGTTGGTTTTATTTAATTGTATTTAAAACTACCGTTTAAAACATAATTAATTGTATTAATATGGATGGTTAATGTGGTTGTTTTGAATGATATAATTATGATTCGAAACGGAAAATTATTTTGAAAACGGCTGGTTTTATTTAATTGTATTTAAAACTACTGTTTAAAATATAATTAATTACATTAAAATGGATTATTAATGCGGCTGTTTTGAATGGTATAATTATGATTTGAAACGAAAAATTATTTTGAAAACGGCTGGTTTTATTTAATAGTATTTAAAACTACCGTTTAAAATATAATTAATTGTATTAAAATGGATTATTAATGCGGCTATTTTGAACGGTCCAATAAGTCATTTATTATGAATAAATGTATACGCATTAGATGCGTTGCACATTAGATGTGCAAACAAACAAAATTATAATAGCTCCTAAAAAGATGTGTTTCATATTTTTGGGGTTTCCATTTCAATTGTAACACTAATGAAAATGTTCATGTGTTTGGATAATTTTCTTGGATCCATAAATCAAAAAATGGGTTTTTCTAGTCTAATCTATTTGATAAAATTTCTTCATAATTAAATTAGATTTAATTATAAGCCCATGAAGACCTTGAAGATCTTGAAGACCATGAAGACTACAAGTGAAGGCCAAGGAATGCCTTGGTTAATTTTTGTAATCTTAAAATTAGATGTAGGTCATTAAAACCAAAAAACCCGGTTATACACATGTTATTTATTTATTTATTTTTTTATTTTCATGAGATGAATGGATAAATATATATAACATGTACATGCATTAAAAATATGTCATATAGAATCATGAAGTGCCTACTCACTACATTATAACATGACATGCATCATATGTATTATTTTTATTTTGCTATTAAAATTGTTTATTAGTATAAATAGAAAAATAATACATGGAATGCCTTTAAAATAATTTGAATTGATTTTAATAGAAAATCATAGGTTTCAAATTAGAAATTTGATTTCAATAAATTGGCATTCATAATGTGGATTAGATTTTAATTAGTTAAAATCGGATGATTTCATATTAAATCTAGTCTTTATAATTTTGATTATTTTGACTAGATTTATAAATTGAATTAGATTTTTAAGTGTTAAAAATCCAGTAATTCATTAAATTGATAAATTAAATTAAATTTTTAAATGTTAAAAATCTGATAATTTATTAAGTGTTAATAAGTTTCAAACTCTAATAACACACAAATTCCTAGTAATTTAGATTATCTTTTTAGCAGTTAATAATCTAAGACAATGATTAGGAAAATTTAATAGAATCCCTAACCCTAAAATAGTGAGTGGGAGAGGGATATATGACAATATATCCCACGGTCTCCATCATTAATTCAACACCGTAAAACTTAAATGGCTCCTCGAGACGGCTTTGTTATCGTCCCCCTATGGATGGTGTCCAGTTAGGTTGATCAAGGTTGACTTCCTAACGGATAGGAATTCTAGATGTATCTTGTGATTGACCTACCCTACGGCGGCAATTCTCGAGTTAAGTCTATAGACTCTGAAATGATGGGTTACACTCATAAAGAAAATAATTAATTGTTAATTATTTTTCCTGACCGAAAAACGGTAGTAAAATAATATATGAAAAAGAGTTTTCTGTTATATTATTTGATTGAGAATGTCTCAATCTAACATACAAATATTTGACCTACCCTACGGCGGCACCTATTTGTTGCATGTTAGATTATCGTGCCATAATAATTAATTTTAGAGATTTTGATAATTCATTATTCGTGGATCATGCATCACGTTAATTTTGTGCCAAAATTACATGATATTAAATTTTGCAAATTGATATTAAATGAATTCCATTTTATTTATTTTTAGTAATGGTATTTCCGTTGATTTCTATTCTTGCTAATGATAAACTTAACGAGGAAAATTATGTCAAATGGAAAAGTAATATGAACGCAATCCTGGTCTGTGAGGACCTTAAGTTTGTCACAACTCAACCTTGTCCTCCTCAGCCAGCAGATAATGTTGGACGTGCTGTGCGCGAGGACTATCAAAAATGGGTCACAGTTGATGAAAAAGGCCCGCTGCTACTTGTTAGTAGGGATGTCCGAGGTGCTTGCTACCAAGCACGAGTCAATGACAACAACAACTCAGATGCTAGAGTCATTGCAGGGCATGTTTGGGCAACCTTCTGAGCAGCAACGGCACAAAGCTGTTTGTGCTGTGATACTGCTAAGATGAAGGAGGGTACATCTGTTCGAGAGCATATTTTGAAAATGATGACCCACTTTAACACAGCTGAAAGCCATGGAGGGGCAATAGACGAACGTAGCCAAGTGAGTATGATCTTGAAAACTCCTCCGAAGAGTTTCATGCAATTCAAGAGCAACTATGTTATGAACAAGTTGACTTACTCACTTACTCAATTACTTAATGAGCTTACTACTTATGAGTCAATGAATAAGGATAAGAGTAAGTCTGGTGAAGTAAACGTTGCTGAGTCTTCTTCTTCTGCTAAAAACAAGAGGAAGAAAAACACCAAAAAGGCTACAGCTGAGCCCAAAACACAAGCTACCAAGAAAAAGAACAAAAAGAGCTCCAAGGCCACCAAGCCCAAAGGAAAGTGTTTCCATTATGGTGTGGATGGGCATTGGAAGAGGAATGACCCTAAGTACCTTAATAAGCTTAAAGAGAAGAAGATGAAAGGTAAATATGATTTACTAGTCATTGAATCTTGTTTAGTGGAGGATGATTCATCCACTTGGATAATTGATTCAGGAGCCACTAATCATGTTTGTTCTTCTTTGCAGTTGATTGACTCTTATAGGCAGCTTGGTGAGGGCGAGTTCAACATGCGAGTCGGGGCTGGGAAAGTCGTTTCAGCAAAGGCAGTGGGAGAAGTTAGACTTCATTTCAATAATAATTGTTTTATCATACTAAACAATGTTTATTATATTCCAGGTTTTAAAAGAAATTTGATTTCTGTATCCAAACTTTTGGAATATAATTATTCTGTTTTTTTTTTTATACTAAATCAGTTATTATTTCTAGAAATGGTTTGAAAATTTGTTCAGGGATACAAGAAAATAATTTATATGTGTTAAGACCGTTAATGCATAACCCATTGTTTAATACTGAAATGTTTAAGGTTGAAAAACCAAAACAAAACGACAAAAGATTTCTCAAAATGATGACACATATCTTTGGCATCTAAGACTTGGTCATATTAACTTTGACAGATTAGATAGACTGGTAAAGAGCGGACATTTAAGTGAGTTAAAGATCGGCACTTTACCTGTTTGTGAATCATGTTTAGAAGGTAAAATGACCAAAAGACCTTTTACTGGTAAAGGGCTTAGAGCTAAGGAACAACTAGAGCTTATACATTCGGACGTCTGCGGTCCTATGAACGTTAAAGCTAGAGGCGGTTATGGATATTTCGTCACCTTTATTCATGATTATTCTAGATATGGGTATGTTTACCTGATGCAACGGAAATCAGAAACTTTTGAAAAGTTCAAACAATTTCGAGTTGAAGTTGAAAATCAATTAGGTAAAACATTGAAAACTCTACGATCGGATCGTGGAGGTGAGTATCTCGATACAGATTTTGAGGATTACTTACTTGAGCATGGGATTCTATCCCAACTGACTGCTCCTGGAACACCCCAGCAGAACGGTGTTACAGAAAGGAGAAATCGGACCATTTTAGACATGATGAGATCTATGTTTAGTTACTCATCATTACCTAGTTCATTTTGGGGATATGCATTACAAATTGCAATGTATATTTTGAATGTTGTACCATCTAAGTCAATTCCAAAGACACCCTTGGAGTTGTGGCATGGTCGTAAAGCTAGTTTACGACATTTTCGCATTTGGGGTTGTCCAGCACATGTGCTGAAGAACAAGACTAGGAAGCTGGAACCACATTCAAAAGTTTGCTTATTTATAGGTTATCCTAGAGAGACTAGGGGCAGACTTTTTTATAGTCCTGAAGAAAACAAAGTGTTTGTATCGACAAACGCTACGTTTCGTGAAAAGAACTATATGAGAGAGTACAAACCTCTAAGTAAAGTTGTACTAGAGGAATTACTTCTTGGTTCGACCAATACCTTGTCAACAATAGTTGTTAACAAAGACATAATTCAGACCACGTCTGAACGTCAAACAAATTCTCATCAGAATCATCTACCACCTCATTGTAGTGGGAGGGTTATTAGACCACTAGTTCGCTATAGAAAGATCGTAGAGGCACGGATTGCTATTTCTAATGAGAGTGTAGATGATCTATTGACATACCATGATGCAATGAAGGATTCTGATAAAGAAGAATGGCTTAAAGCAATGAATCTCGAGATGGAGTCTATGTACTCCAACTCTATCTGGAATCTTATTGATCAACTAGATGGGATAAAACTCATAGGTTGCAAGTGGATCTACAAAAGGAAGAGAGGAGTGGATGGAAAGGTAGAAACCTTCAAAGCTAGACTAGTGGCAAAAGGTTATACTCAGAAAGAAGGAGTTGACTATGAGGGGAGTTGACTATGAGGAAACTTTCTCGCTAATAGCTATGCTTAAGTCCATTCGGATTCATCTCTCCATTGCTGCATGTCTCAATTATGAGATTTGGCAAATGGACGTCAAGACTGCATTTTTGAATGGTAATCTTGATGAAAGTATCTATATGGTACAACCAGAGGGATTTGTATCCCAAGGTTGAGAGCAAAAGGTTTGCAAGTTGCAACGGTTCATTTATGGACTTAAACAAGCATCTCGATCTTGGAACATAAGGTTTGATACTTCGATCAAGCCTTATGGTTTTGAGCAAAATATTGATGAACCTTGTGTATACAAACGGATTATCGATAGAAAAGTGGTTTTCCTTGTACTTTACGTTGACAATATTCTACTCATTGGGAATGATATAGGAGTATTGTTAGACGTAAAAAACTGGCTTGCTAGCCAATTCGAAATGAAAGATTTGGGAGAGGCCAGTTATGTCCTTGGGATCCAAATAATACGAGATCATAAAAACAAACTGTTAGCGCTGTCTCAGACATCATATATCGATAAGATTCTTGTGCGATTTTCAATGCAGAGCTCTAACAAAGGTTATTTACCTTCTCGTCATGGAGTTCATTTGTCTAAGGAACAGTGTCCTAAGACACCTCAACAAATTAAGAATATGAGATGGATTCCCTATGCCTCTACAGTAGGCAGTCTCATGTATGCTATGTTATGCACGAGACAAGATATATGTTATTCGGTGGGAATAGTTAGTCGTTATCAATTTAATCCAGGATTTGATCATTGGGTGGCTGTAAAACATATTCTCAAGTATTTTCGGAGAACAAGAAACTATATGCTAGTATATTCTAGAGAGGATTTGATCCCATTAGGATATACAGATTCTGATTTTCATTCGGACAAAGATTCTAAGAAATCTACGTCCGGATCAATATTTACCCTTGGTAGTGGAGCCATTACATGGAGGAGTGTTAAGCAATCATGCATTGCTGACTCCACTATGGAAGCCGAATATGTAGCAGCTTGTGAAGCAGCTAAAGAAGCGGTATGGCTACGTAAATTCTTGGCTAATTTGGAAGTTGTTCCAGACATAGATAAACCACTCACCCTTTATTGTGACAATAGTGGTGCAGTGGCCCATTCCAAAGAACCAAGAAGTCATAAACGAGGGAAGCATGTAGAGAGGAAATATCATCTCATTAGGGAGATCGTACAAAGGGAAGATGTAAAAGTGATGAAGATTGCATCACAAGACAACCTTGCTGATCCGTTTACGAAGACCTTAACGCCTAAAGTATTTGAAGGTCATCTAGAGGGTCTCGGATTACGAGATATGTCTCATCTGCTTTAGGGCAAGTAGGAGATTGTTAGGGTTTCTGCCCTAAGAGCTTGTAATATTGTAAATGGTTTTATAAATTCTTAATAAAATATTCATTTCATTTAATTTATATATTTTGCAAAAATCGTATATATCATGAGAAACATCCTTGATTACTGATGTAATTTAAAACTAAGTGTATAAGTGTTATATACAGGTGGATTTAGTTTGAGATAAGCAATTTAAAGAGTCCGTAGAAAACAAACGAAGCTGGGTACTTCATTTGTGGTAAATCTACAGCTGCGGTCCCTTTCGTATTTGATACGATAGTCTTATCCAAGACTGTTCATATGGTGACATGGAAATGGAGGCACCTTATATAATAAAGATTATATAGGACTGAACCACGATAAATATAAGTCTCTAAATAATATCCGTTAATCTTAGAGATTTATATTTATCAATCAAATGATCATATATGAATTTATCTTAATTTTGAGTGTATTATGAACTCCTGCTTGTTAAGTTATTTTCTTTGATTTACATGGGTGAGATCGGTGTAGATACCCGATCAATAACTTCGTACTTTGGGGATATTATTTAGTAAGTAACTGGGAAAATTCTACACAATAGTGGAATCTACTCCTTCTTGCAAGAAGTAGAAGAGCAGTTCCCTTAAGGGTTGATTCAGGTCTTGAACAATAAGAGCGCTCAACTTTCTGGTTTATATGTAAACAGAAAGATAAATTCATAAGTTGTTATGAATATATTGTTCATTAGAGAATCAATGGTACTTAAGGATCAAGAAATAATTAGAGAGGTAAAACGAACATTTGACCTTGCTCTAATTATGAACTATTTGTAGAAGGTCAAATCATATGTAGTGATCAAATCAATGGACACTGAAAAATTTCAGATTGTATAAAAACATCTATAGTTTTGAGAGTGCAATCTTAAGTTTTTAGTGGAGTAACTTTAAGATTAATAATAGTGAATTATTTAATTAAAGAGTTTAATTAATAATTCCGATATTATTGGAGCTCAAAACTATAGGTCAATCGGGTCCCCTTGATAGCTCATTTTACTATAAGAAATATGTATATAGAATATTGTAATTGGACTGTCCAATTACTGGTGTTACATAAGTAACAAAAATTTGTGTTCACTTGGTATTTAAATAATATTGATTATTCAAATTATTTAATTCTTAATTATGAATTAATAATTATTTAATTAATTTTATAAGAGGTCTTGAATCCGATTCTTAGTGACTTTGGTATAAATTAATTATGAATTAATTTATTAAAAGTTACAAGTTCTATTTCAAAATATAATATGAATTAATTTTGAATTAATTATATTATATGGAGTAAAAGTTTAATTATAATAAGAATAGGGTCAATATTAATATTGATTAATTAAAACCCTAATTGTTTGCCTATAAAAAGAAAAAGTTTTTTTTCTACATCTAGGTTTTTGGTTGTTGTTTATGTTTTTGAAAAACAATAAGAGAAAAGAAAAAGAAGTTTTTTTTTTTCAACAAATACAAAGAACAAGAATTTGTGTCTTTGTTCTTTGTATAACAAAAAATCAAACACTCACCTCTTATAATCATTGATTTAATTTGATTTTTTTTTAGAAAAAAATCAAAAAGTAAGTGAGCACAATTTTATATAATTGTGCCCGCTCACTTGTTTCTTGATTTCGAGATATATCAAGGAAGACAAGATGATGAACAATCCACAGAGATCAATACAGAAAATAAAAATCTTATTTTTATTTCTTTATATTATTTTATTTCATTGTTTTATGAATGTTGGGTTCTTGAGTTTTTTAAAAAGGTTTTGAAACTCAATGTTCCGCAAAATTCTTAATTTTATGAAAAACAAATTGTTGATTTTTGTTTTTTCTAGCCTTCATTCTTCAACTTTTGTGAGATTGAATACCCTATTCTTTCATCACGCTAACTAATTGGTCTGGACTACAACTTGCCATCTTAAACTTATTAGTTTAATATCATAAATTGGTAATTGTTTTTGTGCTAAGATAGATGTTGCTTCCAAGTTGATTTTTTTTTTTTTTTTTTTTTGTTTCTTAATGGATATATGTCTCCAGAATATGCTATGTAAGGACAATTCTCTATAAAATTCGATGTATATAATTTTGGTGTCCTAATTCTTAAGATTATAATTGGCAAGAAGAATAGCAATTTCTATCAAATAGACGATGTTGGAGATCTCTTGAGCTATGTAAGTGAATAACATGTTGTACATAGTTTTCCTACTCTGTTATCATCACATGCAAATAACTTGATAAATTATTGCAAGCTCGGAATCATTGGAAAGAAGAGACACCTTTGGAATTGTTGGATTCAACTTTGACAGACTCTTACTCGAAAAATAAAGTCATTAGATGCGTCCAATTGGGTTTACTATGCGTCCAGGAAGATCCAAATGCGAGACCAACAATGGCAAATGTAGTCTTGATGCTTAATAGTTACTCTATTACTCTTCAATCACCTCAACAACCTGCATTTTTCATTAGTACTGGTACAAATCTCAATATGCAAATTACAAAAGAAATAGACTCTGATCAGTCTAAAAGCAAGTTCGTGCCATGGTCTATTGATGATGCTTCAATCACTAAAGTATATCCTCATTAAAATTTTCAAGGTGCTTTTCAAGTATGATCTTCATAAATTATAGAACTTACATCTAAGTATATTGTGATTTTATCTGAAGGTGTTGCTTGAATTATAGTTTAATTTCAGAAATGTCTTTAGGAAATGTACTACAAAGTTAGTGATTATTTGTCTTAATTTGAAAACTAATGCTGTCAACAATTTTTTTAGTTAGCTCCAGATTTGAAATCTTGAATGAAATGCATATTTCTACTACCTCAAGTAATATATATATATATATATATGTATATATTATTTAAAAATGAAAAAAATTATATTATTAAAGTAATGAACAAGGCATGATAATAACTTTTAATATAGGTAGAAAATTATAATGTAGTAAAGTCATTAGCATGACACCAAACTGGTTTCCAAATTGTATTTTGGTACATCAAGAATATCATTACTTAGACCAGAGAATTTTCTCTAAATTTAATTGAATACAGGATAAATTATTGTTACACACTTTGATGAGATAAATGGGCACAAATGACATCATTTTCCACTTTTTTCTCCATCAAAGTCATTTTCTCATCAATTTATTTAATTGATCAGCACAATTGGGATACTCGACCCCTTCAATTGATATAACACCGTTTACTTTTTATTACATTATTTGTCCTAACCAAAGTAGAAAAAATGGAAAATCTAAGCTGTTTTGATTTACTATGACAGACTCTTAGCACAACCTGATATGGCAATGGCATAAGAAATTCACAAATAGCATCTCTCTTCGAGTTCTATCTCCATCAAAGTAATTACCTACACAGTTTCCGCCAGAAAACACAACTGAGCTAGAAGACAGAAAAATCAAAGTCTGGTTTTAATTCAATGGAATCGACAAGTCAAGCCTCCTGGGGACCATGACAAATGTTTGTTTAGTAGAGCAATTGACAAATAGGTGCACAAGTTTGACCTGAAAAGCTCCTCTGATGTTTCCAATATTTCTAGACAATTGTTGAACTTTCAACTCTCACTGTAGATGTTTTGAAATGGAAATTCTAATATTGTAGGGTATTGAAAAAACGGGGAAACTTTCAATTGTCTCTGTAGATCTTGACCGTCGTTTCGCCCGTAACTAATCAGAAGAATAAAAGGTTCCAGACGGCCACGTGTTTTGTAGTATTGGAATGAGAGATTTTATCAAAAAAATGTAAAATATATATATTTGCTTTATATTTCAATGATTTAATAGCACTCCACAGAACATCTACTATGACTTAATAATATATAGCATTTTTTTAACCGGATAATATCTTAAGTTCGAAGTGTTACATTGCAAGTACCATTAAAAAAAATAATAATAAATAAATAAAATAGCACTCCATATAGAGTCCCCATAGAATGGTTCAAATATAATTGTAATTTAATATAGTTCCAATATTTACATCCTAAAACCCATCCATATTACAGAAAAACATGATTACAAATACAACCTAAACTTGAATGTTTTTGAGAGTCTATATCCATAATTGAAACCTGATTTACTAACAAATGGATGGAAAGACTTTCAAATTGATCAGATGCTCAAATTCTGTTATTTCTGAATTACTAGCTCCATTGTAATGTACATAATAATAATACTAATAATACAGGGTTTTGAGGGTACTAAGAAAGAGACCAAGCTGCTAATTAGCATGAGAACAACTGAAACCATAGATGGTCTACTTGCTAATTTTTCTTGCAGACATAATAAGGCAATTTCG
Organism: Nephelium lappaceum; assembly: GCA_021234005.1. Lineage (NCBI taxonomy): Eukaryota > Viridiplantae > Streptophyta > Magnoliopsida > Sapindales > Sapindaceae > Nephelium > Nephelium lappaceum. The sequence continues at coordinate 12,247,681 of CM037997.1, read as the reverse complement.
TAAGGCTTGATTGGGTCTACAAGTTCACAAAAGGCAGCAGAATTTAAATACGTTACGGAACGCCTAACTAGAGCAAGTGACAGGAAACAGAAGCAGAAAGTATTAATTGTGTTGGCTTTTCTTCATTAGCTTGTGTATACGAGTAAGATCCCAATCTAAATGGACTCAGAAAATAAATCGAGCTCAAAATGAAATCTATAAATTTTTTTAATTTAAGTTAAGCTCAAGAAAAATTTTATTGAATTTATTAAATAGTCCAATGAAAGCGTTACAAAAAATAGCTCAATTAATCAATTGTGGAGTCTAACATTTAAGTGAGCCCAAATTGAAAATTTATATAGCCCAATTGTCTACTAAATGCACCAATTTAATTTCAAGCATAAAAGATATACACAAAGAGGAGTGCAATTTCGGTGGACACAAAAAGAATGGGAAGAAACTATGTGACTGTGTTATGGTGAACACATGAGACCAAAGGTAAAAATAATAATAATAATAATAATAATTATAAAAAAAAAAAATGATGAGATTGAACAAAGAAAGGACCCGGCTACAAAACATGTAAATAGGTTCATAGTCAGTTAAAATATACCCACACACACACACACCAAAGCCGAGCTGCAGCAGAAGAAGAAATATAAATATATATATATTGTGGATTAGCATGAGATTAGAATGAAATAAAGAGGGAGACATGTGGCATGTGTCATGCAAAAGCTTTGTTTGAAGATGAGAATAGACAAAATAGGGTGTAGAGCCAAGATAAAACAAAAGATCGGTGGCGAGGAAAGAGAATGAGTGGCGGTCAAAAGCAAAACTATCAAAGAAAGTGAATGAGACAAAAGTGCTGGTGGTAGAGATAAGATGATAACAAGTGAGGTGGTTAGAATATTATATATATATATATATGTTGGGGTTTCTGCCCTAAGAGCTTGTAATATTGTAAACGGTTTTATAAATTTTTAATAAAATATTCATTTAATTCAATTTATATATTTTGCAAAAATCGTATATATCATGAGAAACATCCTTGATTACTGATGTAATTTCAAACTAAGTGTATAAGTGTTATATACAGGTGGATTTAGTTTGAGATAAGTAATTTAAAGAGTCCGTAGAAAACAAACGAAGCTGGGTACTTCATTTGTGGTAAATCTACAGCTGCGGTCCCTTTCGTATTTGATACGATAGTCTTATCCAAGACTATTCATGTGGTAACATGGAAATGGAGGCACCTTATATAATAAAGATTATATAGGACTGGACCACGATAAATATAAGTCTCTAAATAATATCCGTTAACCTTAGAGATTTATATTTATCAACCAGATGATCATATATGAATTGATCTTAATTTTGAGTGTATTATGAACTCCTGCTTGTTAAGTTATTTCCTTTGATTTACATGGGTGAGATCGGTGTAGATACCCGATCAATAACTTCGTACTTTGGGGATATGATTTAGTAAGTGGCTGGAAACATTCTATACAATAGTGGAATCCACTCCTTCTTGCGAGAAGTAGAAAAGTAGTTCCCTTAAGGGTTGATTCAGGTCTTGAACAATAAGAGCGCTCAACTTTCTGTTTATATGTAAACAGAAAGATAAATTCATAAGTTGTTATGAATATATTGTTCATTAGAGAATCAATGGTACTTAAGGATCAAGAAATAATTAGAGAGATAAAACGAACATTTGACCTTGCTCTAATTATGAACTATTTGTAGAGGGTCAAATCATATGTAGTGATTAAATCAATGGACACTGAAAAATTTCAGATTGTATAAAAAACATCTACAATTTTGAGAGTGCAATCTTAAGTTTTTAGTGGAGTAACTTTAAGATTAATAATAGTGAATTATTTAATTAAAGAGTTTAATTAATAATTCCAATATTATTGGAGCTCAAAACTGTAGGTCCATCGGGTCCCCTTGATAGCTCATTTTACTATAAGAAACGTGTATATAGAATATTGTAATTGGACCGTCCAATTACAGGTGTTACATAAGTAACAAAAATTTGTGTTCACTTAGTATTTGAATAATATTGATTATTCAAATTATTTAATTATTAATTATGAATTAATAATTATTTAATTAATTTTATAAGAGGTCTTGAATCCAATTCTTAGTGACTTTGGTATAAATTAATTATGAATTAATTTATTAAAAGTTACAAGTTCTATTTCAAAATATAATATGAATTAATTTTGAATTAATTATAATATATGGGGCAAAAGTTTAATTATAATAAGATTAGGGTCAATATTAATATTGATTAATTAAAACCCTAATTATTTGCCTATAAAAAAAAAAGTTTCTTTTCTACATCTAGGTTTTTCGTTGTTGTTTATGTTTTTGAGGAAAAACAAGAGAAAAGAAAAAGTTTTTTTTTTTCAACAAATACAAAGAACAAGAATTTGTGTCTTTGTTCTTTGTATAACCAAAAATCAAATAATCACCTCTTATAATCATTGATTTAATTTGATTTTTTTTTTAGAAAGAAATCAAAAAGTAAGTGAGCACAATTCTATATAATTGTGCCCACTCGCTTGTTTCTTGGTTTCGAGATATATCAAGGAAGGCAAGGTGGTGAGCAATCCACTAAGATCAATACAGAAGGTAAAAATCTGATTTTTATTTATTTATATTAGTTTATTTCATTGTTTTACAAATCTTAGGTTCTTGAGTTTTCTAAAAACGTTTTTGAAACTCAATGTTCCGCAAAATCCTTAATTTTATGAAAAACAAATTGTTGATATTTGTTTTTTCAATCCTTCAATATATATTTTGATACATGAAAGAATGAGGCGGTGGAGTGTAATATTAGTGTACATATATAAGCTTTTCTATGGAAACAAACAAGCACAGAACCGGGCAGCAAGCAGAAAAGAAAAATGATGAAAGAAAAGAAGAGAAGAAGAAGAAAAAGACGAAGAAGAGAGAGGAGAAAAATAAGAGAATGGGTTATCCTAATATTTTGATATCTAATTTATTCAGATGAGTGATTTTTTTTTTTTTTTTTGTTTCATTAAGATTTGAAATTTAGGAAATTAGTTAATTTTTCCATAAGTTTTAAATTGAGTTTTATGTGATTTTAGGGTGGATCCAGGATTATGAGGAATTAGATGAGAATCTATTTTAGATCCAAAAATAAGCAAAGAAGTTATGTAAGTAGATAGTTTTATTTTAATTAAATTGATTAAGTTATGTTTATTTGTATTTCAGATTTTATTATTTATTTCAAGTAAATATTTTGTTTAGTTAATTGATTCTGTAGATTATAAATTATGTTTTATGATTGAAATGAGAATTTATTGTGAATTCGTATATACGTATACTTATCATAAATTTTCAGTACGAATTTTATGTTTTCAGCTTGAGTTATTATTAGAAAAGTTTCAAAATATTTCAAATAATATGATTTTATGTTTTAAGAAAGAATATTGATTTTTGTTTTGATAAAAGTAGTTATTTAGAATTATATGAATATTCAAAAATGATTTGAGAAAGGAAAAATAAATATGTTTTCAGAACACCAAGGTTGTACTCTCCCCTCTAACGGTCAAATAGACTACATATGTGTAAGTCCCGGATTTGCCCAAGACGTGTATGGCAGATGTCAAAAAAGTCATTGAGTCACTCAGCACGTGTATAGCAGATGTTATCCCTCGCTCTGTGTGTGTATTGAGTCTCTCCACCATGTATGAAATATTTTCTCGAGTATTAGTTAGTGTAGATTTTCATATTTCAGATATTATATTTTAAGTTTGATTAGTGCAGAAAGAAATTTACAGAAGACCAAATTTACAGTAAGAAATCTCCGGAAAAATTTTAAAGATTATAGATATTTCGATTTTATATTATTAAAGTTATAAAGATGATTTATATAGAAATTTTTAGTTTACTATGGGGTCAGATTTAAATTCACTTTTGTTGTTTCAGTTATTAATTTATATGAATCATTGAGAAGTATTTATCTTTACAAGAAATATGTTATAATTTATTTAGAAATATTTTTAGAAAAGTTATATCCACTCACTGGGCGTTAGCGCTCACTCTTTTTCAAAAACCCATTTTTTTCTAGGTATCTGCTGCAGGTTCGTGCAGATTATTACAATCATGAAAAGGGTCATATGATGATGAATAATTGCATTTGTGTATATTATTTATTTTATTTTACTAGATTTCGTAAATGTGTTTTCAAAATAGTTTTACAGATGAAATATCATTTATAAAGTATTTTAAGAATATTTTATATATTCAGTAAATTGATCCAACACGACAAATATACAGATTTTTTATTTGTTCAATTTATATTTTGATCAAAGTGATTATCAGAATTACGATGATTATTTCAAAAGATTTTCAGTAAATCTATATTTTTATCAGAAAGATCTCAATTTTTATAGGATTCTTTCGGATTCGAGAGAGAAGTCTTGATGGGTTCTATCAATACGAGTCTTCTTTGATAACTCAAGTATTTTACATCTTCAACACTCGTGTTCACATCATGTTTAATACGTCTACATAAAAAACAGAGGGCCGAAATGTCTTTGATGATGAGCTCTTTAAGCTATTTTGCTACGAAAGCTGATAATAAAAATGTTTTAGTTGATATTTCAAAAAAATAAAAAAAAATGTTTTCATTGAAGTTGTCAATGATATTTGTGCTTCTAGTCTCTCTTTCAAGCTCTCTGTCCACATTCACGAGCGCAGCCGACCCAACATACCTTTATCATATCTGCAATGAAAAATACTTCACCAGACCAACATGCCTTTATCATATCTGCAATGAAAAATACTTCACCGGAAACCCCAATCGTCTCCTCGCTTCTCTTCAGCCCTACACCAATAGTCGCCATAAATTCTACAGAAACTCTGAAGGGTTAGACCCCAACAAGGTCTACGGCCTTTTTCAGTGCCGTGGTAATAAGCGACAGACCAGATAAAACACTTTAATAAATTAACAATAATGTTAAAAATGATTAAACTTATGGTAGCAAAATATGAAATTTTCATTTTATTTAATTTCTAGTTACCTCCAACAATCCACAATAACTAAAAATGAAAATAAATAATGCATTTAGTTAGATACATATATAATTTTACAATTTAAAAATCTCAAAATTTAAATTATAAAAAAAAATATTTTTACCAATTGATAAATTGATAATCCATATTAAAAAAAGAGGACTTAATTATTGATTTGTGATTATAGTATAACCATTAGCAATCAGATCATGTAAATTTTACATTCAAATTAAAAATTAAGGTTTTACTATAAATTAAACTTAAACAAATATAACATAACATATCTCTTTAGTTAGAAGAGAACAAATAAAAAAGGAAGAAACAAAAACTAAATCATAATTATATATTGAAAAATTATATATGACAAATTTAATATAAAATTTTTGGATTTATTAATTTGATTTTTAAATCAAGTTAGAGATATCAATATATAACATGTATAATATGATGTTAATATTTTATTAAAAATTATAAATATATTTACATTTATTTTTTATGATATATACCATTATTATTATACTAGAGATATAACAAATAGCAAATATATATGAATAGAAATTAAAGAAAATATTAGTAATTAAATATTAATAAAAATTAATAAAATGATAAATGTACTCTTTGGGTCCGCCAGTTGAAAGAGAGGGCTTGATATTTGCAGATAGAAATGCAACCTAGAAGAAACAGAAGAATATTTAGGAATTAAATTTTTTTCTCTTAGGAGGGGCGGACCAACCGAGGCCCAGCAGGGGCACGTATTTTAAAAAAAAAAAATTGGAAAGTTAGTCATAGAGCGCAATTGCAATGTAATAAATCTTTTGATTTTGATTTGACAGTTGACTGGGTTGTTGTTTTGATGTTTTTGATTTTTTGATTCTTTTTAACAAAGATGCTCTTATCATTTTCTTATAAGCAAATTATAATTTAGTTACCCGGTTTAAATTCTAATTTAGACGGAGCAACTATTTCGATATTATTATAATTTACCCCATCTCGTTAACATTCTTCTATTAAAATTAACTAAATGAAGAGTAAAATTATTTTTTGATCTTATTTTTTTATTTTTTCAAAAATAAATTTCATCAAAAAATTAAATAAAAAACTCTCCAACTCCATCTGTGGCTAATGAACCCAACCGGCAAAATCATCATCACCACCCTTCTTGGTTCAACATCAACACTTCATTATGAATATCATCAAAAATCAAAACAGAAAACCCAACACATCTTCATTAACATTGTCAAAACCCAGAACATCTACAACCCAAATCTCTAAAGAAAAAAATAATAATAATAATAAAGAAGCGCAAATCACAAAAATGAAAATCGGATTCGGTTTCACCTTCATCTCCAACAAACCTATACCATTTATCAAAATCCAGATTTTCAACACATCCTAAATACTGAACACAACCCCAAATACCTATGTCTTTTTCAAAATCGTTGAGGATGCAATTTTTCATCAAACACCTAGATCAATATAACCCAAAAACACAACAATAAAGAAAAAAAAAAACAAATTTTTTAAAAGAAATTCACCAAAAAAATAACTAAAAAAATATGATGGAGCTCCATCAAACATGGAGCGGACTGCTCCATCTTAAGTTGAGCAGTTCGGCTCCATCTGAGATGGAGACCCATTGTCGACACTAAACAAATAGCCTGCTGACCACCATCATCGACGCTAAACCAAACAACCATGCTGTCTGTCGACCACCTCTACCTCTTCCTCAACATCACATTTTCTTCCTCAACATTAATAACCAAGCAAACCACCACAACTCTCACAAACAAAAACAACCACAAAACCAGATCGACGAACCCAGATGATTCATGTAGGTTCGAATCGATGAACCCAAATGAACCTTCATCTGGGTTCGTCGATGAGAACCCAGATGAAAGTTCATTTGGGTTCGACAGATGAACCTAGATGATGAAGGAGAAGAAACCGACGACGAGAAAAAAGGCGACGGCGGCGAGAAGAGAGGAGATGAGAGGAAATGAGAGAAGAGAGAAGGAAAAGAAAGGAAGGTTTACCGATAAGAGAAGAAAGCAACGGACAGAGGATGAAGGAGAAGAAAACGGCGGCGAAGATAGATCTGAAGCATGAAGCTTACCAGCGGAGAGAAGAGATTAAGGCGGAGGCAAAGAGCAGAGGAGAGAAGTGGGGTGGGTTTGTGAGGATGAGGGGGTTTAATTTTTTTTTATTTATTTAATTTTCTTTTGATTTAATTATTTGATTTTTAATTTTTTTTTAAATTAATCACCACCGTCCATCTGAAAATGGTTAGTAGAGATCTAATTAATTTTTTTTTAACTTGTTCTTAGATAAAAAGTTCTTTATTTTGTTTTTTTATTTCTTATTTGGTCAATTGAGTCAACACAGTTATTAAGGGTATTTTCGTCTTTTCACTGTTTGAATACTGTTCAATGTTACATATAACGGAATCTTATTAACGGCAGGAGAGTAAATTGTAATAATATCAAAAATCTTGCTCCGCTTGAATTAGAGTTTGAATTGGGTAGCTAAATTGTAATTTGCTCTTTTCTTATTGGTCATTATTATTAGTGAAAATTACCAAAATAACCCAATTTAAAAGGATGATTTTCGTTTTTACCCACAATTTTTAAACAAATTGAATTTAACCCCTCAAACAAATTAATTTCATTATATACCTAAATTACCCATAATGCCCTTACACATATTTACCTATAAGCCCTCAATTTTCAAAAAAAATTAAAAAAACCAAAATATGTAATTACAAAACAGCCCCTACTTATATATTTGTAAGAAATCGGTGGAAAGTTTTTTTTCATCACCGATTGGACATCAAAAACTTGACCCATACTGTGCGACCCATACCCGATCGACCCTTTGCACGATCCAACCAGCCATTCAATTGTTTCCAGCCATTCTCTCGTCGTTGTCGACCTTGCCAGACCATCTCTGACCGTTGGCAGCCATCTCAATTTGGCAAGGTACTTGAATCGACCGTGTTAGGGATTTTTTAATTTTGTTTTGCAAATTTGAGATGTTTTATGTGTTATGATGATTATATTTGGTTGAATTTGTGTTAGGTTATGATGATTAGATTTAAACTAGGTTAGATTTGGTTGTATTTGCGTTGAAAATGGCCGATTCCGATTATCGCAGCGTCGTCGACATCACATCGGTTTTTCACAATCAGTTTTTGACTTCGGTTTTCTACTTCGGCTATTCACTCCGGTTTTGCACTTCGGTTTCAACAGACTGGCTGTATTGTGAAAAACCGAAGTGAATAACCGATCATGAAATGAAAAATCGAAGTGAAAAACTGATGGAACACAGATCATGATGTGAAAAACCGACGTGGAAAACCGATTAGTTTGTGAAAAACCGAAGTTTAAAACCGAGCAATGATGTGAAAACCAAAGTGAAAAAACAATGAATGATATTTATCGGTTTTTCACACATTGTTAAAAACCGATCAATGATATTGACCAGTTTTTCACAAATAGTTAAAAACCGATTTAATTTGTTCACATTTAAATACTAATCATTTGCTGTTTTTGTTTGTTTTCTACAGATGGATTTCAAGTGCAAATATAGTTCACAAATAATTAGCAAGAATTCGAGCGGGAATACACATATTAGGCAAAAATGGCTCGGTAAAATCATTGCGGTTATTACTAGGCTTATACAACCAGTTCATAAGAGAGTGCCCATTCGGACATATTTTAAAGATAAGCAGCAACAATACAGCAACTGCTTTAGTGATATTATGGTTTCTTGTTAGAGAGGTGGAGGTCCCCGGTGGGCACCGTGATGAAATGTGGTTTGAAATCCGGGGAAGAAAGTATAGGTTTGGGAAACAGGAGTTTTTATTGGTGACAAAACTTCCTTTTTGGGGTATAGATCGAGAAATCTTCAATACGGTGCAAAATGACGAGAAGAGTATCCTATGGCGATTGTTTAGTGGAGTGTCGCCAATGGTCCCCAGTCTAGCCACCTTTGAGGCAATGAGCCATACAGCACGTCAAGGCCGTGCAGTTGAAGATGTTTTAAATGATGAGGATCTATTGAAGTTAGCAAATGTAGGGATTGTTTTCCATCTCTTCATGGGGCAGGATGACAAGGCTAGCATTGGTCACTTTATGTGGGTCATGATAGAGAATGCAGAGGTATGGAACTCATTCCCTTGGGGTACATTGAGCTATAGTATGTTGGTCCATTATCTTCATATGGCGATTAATGAAGAGCGGGTGAAAAACCCACCGATGACCATTAATCTTTATGGTTATATCTTGGTATTTCAAGTATACCTAATACGATAAATAATTAATTATAGTTTCTTCTTAATATGGTTGATATATAGGATTTTATATATATATACACTAACTATATGTTTGTTATTTGTTTAATCATTTTTGCATTATAGTGGTGGTTAATGGAAATATTCCTGATCTTACGAGAGAAGATAGCGAAAGATAATTAGCCCTTGCAAAATGAACTGCCAAGGTGTAGGAGACGGACATTGAAGAGGACCCCGAAAGGCATAACCAACCTGAATGATTTTCCCCTTCTAAGTGGTGAACTTAATTGAAATTGGTTTCTTTCATTTTTTTTTTGTTTTAACCATCCTTAATAATAATATAACTAACTATTTATATATGTATATTGTAGATAGTTGGTATTGCACAAACCCTTGAGCCTATTGATGCCGAAAAAGAGACAGATTCTTGGACATCTTTCAATCCGAAGCATTTGGTTGGCGAAAAGGTACATAAAGTTAGCGGCAGAGGGAGTGAGGGTGATGATGATGATGATGATGACGACAATGATGGTGATAATGCACGAGGTGATGATGATTATCAGGTGGAGGATGAAAGGGGTGATGAGTTTGCAAGGGAGGATGAGGAGCATTATGAAGACATCCCAAGTATACAAACCGAATCAGAGGATACCTTTGCAGAGTTACGAACAAAAAAGTCGCACGATGTACAAACAATACATTCTAAGGTATGAATCTTAATCTTTTTTTTTACTTTATTGTTAAGTGAATGTGCATTTGAGTAAATGGAAAAGTTGTGGACATGTTATATAATCATACGGAGTGGGATAGAGAGACGGAGTCTCTAAACATGATAGACGAAGTGTAATTTTTAAATATGCAGGTTATATTTCCCTAGATACTCAAAAAATAGGGGAGACTCTGTCGAAATTATTTTTTACAATTGCGTACACTGTGTAAAATGACTTATTTATGCAGGTGAAACAGTTGTTTGAGTACCTAGTAAGTTTACAGAAGGCAACCCACAAGACAGTAAGTAAGATGGACAAGGTGATAAGAAAGATGGATAGAAGGCTGAGACGGGTGGAAGAACATTTGAAAATTCCTATGGATGACGACGACGATGATAACGATGATGATGATGATGATGGGAGCTTTGTCCTTGATAACCATATCTATAGCCCACCACCACCACCATATAAGGACAATGGGGTCTATTAGTCACCTCGCCATGATGATGAGGTAGTCCATCAGTCGTCTATCCATAAAGACTAGACAGTCATCCATCAGGAGGAGCAGGAGGTCCATCAATCTCACAATGTCCACCAATCACCCCTCCAGTAAGAGGATCAGAAGATCCACCACTCGCAAAAGGTCTCAGGAGGTCTATCATATACAGATGATGAACGTGGTGATGACCAGGTACGTATAGTATTTCAATTGTGTTACGGTTTGATATATAATTCTAAATGTTTAATTGATAGTTTTTATTTGCTTACAGTTGCATGATGAGGTCATCTAAGAGCGGGGCAAACGAAAGACGAAGCCAGCGGCATCTCTACGGACACGATACACAGATCCTGGACCGCCAAAAAAGAAAAAGAAGGTGCCCTAAATGCAGGTAGAAAAGGTGGCAGAGTCTGTAGACCCCGTAGAGGCTGTCTACAATGAATACAAAGCTTCCACCTCATTAGACCTCAAGTTTTGATAATAAGCAGTCTTATCTTTTTATCTTGGTTGCTATTATAAAAAAATTTACAATTGTTTGTTTTTTTTCTTTTATTTTAGGCGTGCAGTTGATCGTTGTTAGTGGTGCGTGATACCAGACATATTGCGAACCATTGAGGACAAGAACAAATGGTTGAGTTCAGAGCACATCGATTCTTATTTGATGTGTTTACGAAAGAAGTGGAATGAGGTTGAGAACACTAGAGACGCGGTCCATGGGAGCTCTTTATTTGTAAGTGTTTACATTTCAATCAGTTATGCCGCTACAATTTATCGTTATGTGTCACTTAAGTTATGTTTAATTTTTTATCTTGCAGGCATTGATGACATTATACAATAGAGAGCATTACATCTTCAAAGGAAAAATATTTGATCCGGTTACAGCTGATATACCCTCAGAGTGGCTAGCATTCGGTTCTAGCAAGTTAGACTTATTAATACCGTGGTAGGATGTTGAAAATGTGAGTGTTGTTCGAAAAATTAGAAGTTATTATTTGATAATTTTAAATTTTAAATTAGTCCTATATCACTGACGTCTTAAAACTGCAGGTGTTACTGCCATATAGCCTAGATCAAAGTCACTGGGTCCTTTGTCAGGTGTACCTAAGACAGAAGAAGATATTAATATATGATTCTCTTGCACATACTGACTTAGCTGTGCACATGGAGCCACTTGAGCCACTGCTGTCTTTGATGCCCATTTTATTACGGTTCGTGGGATTTTATGAGAGGACCCAGATAGAGATGCCACCTGTGGATGAGCGATGGACAGTTGAACGTCTTGATAGATCGGTTGTGCCCCAGCAACTCGATGGGTGAGTAAATTTGTAACTTAATGAAAATTTTATATATATATATATTATATTTTATATTTAATGGTATGATAACATCATTTAATTAATTTGTTACTGATACAAGATGAGTTGTGGAGCATATGTGGCCATGTACATACGTGATTTGTTACAATCAAATGAGACTACATGGAAATCAAGACGACCTGATCAGGTTACAAATGCCATTACACTGAGGGCAGAGATTGCTAGGGATCTGTATACCTTTTCGATACTATTGTATAAAGTAAATAAATTTGGAAAATGGATAGTAAACTCTGATGGAGAGGTTGTATATAAGTAATTTTATTTATTTTTATTTATAATTATTCATTCATTTATATAGTATTCAATAATATTCAAATTGGAAGAATCGAAAAAATCAGCATTTACTTTGCATTAGCAATGAAATGATCTAACTTTAAGCACAAAGTGAAATGTTGTCACTTAAAGTCATGTTTAACCTCAATGTCACCATATGGAGCCATCAAAAGGGGATAAAAGCGAAATAAACAATGTTTGGTTTTTCAAGAGTGTTTAAAAACCGAAATCGATTTCTCATACACTTGAAAAACCGATCAGAGGAAAAGTTGGGATAAATGATAGATCGGTTTTTAAGGTATATAGAAAACCGATTTCGGTTTCTTAACCATAATGAAAAACCGATCATGTAACGGACAGGCCCGCCACACCCTCTACAGGTGCCGACCGCCCGGCCCACCCCACCTGGGCCTTGGCCCACGATGGATCCCCCACAAGGCTGGTGAGCAGGTACTGTCCCCGGGACCAGAGGGATTTGCTGGGTAAACCCACGCCTCCGCAGCCGCTTGAACTCACAACCTAGCCCCCTGTAGTTAAATGAGTTCCTTAAGCAAAGCTGCTACCATTGTGGCAACTTGTAGAGGGTGTGGCGGGCCTGTCCGTTACAGATCATGTAATTTTGACCAAATTTTCCTTCAAATTTTTAGGTTTCCAGTGACCAAAAAACACAAAAAACCATAGAATTAATGTTGGATTTCAGTATGGATTAACATAACAATTAAACATGGTTAGATGAATCTATATTAAGATTTGTATAATGTGAAATGTTGTCACCTAATACCATGTCTAACTTCAACTTCACCATATAGAGTCATTATGTAAGTTATTTACCCAATTTTACTTTAATTGTTTAAATTTAAGTAATTTGAGGTCATTTGTTGTCCACCAAAAGCCATCAGAAGGGGATGAACGCAAGAAAAACAATAATCGGTTTTTAATGTGGGTTTAAAAACCAAAATCGGTTTCTCCTATACCTGAAAACCCGATAAGAGGAAAGGGAGGGATAAAATCATAGAGTAGTTTTTATGAGATATTAAAAACCGATTTCGGTTTTTTATCAATAACAAAAACCGATCATTTAGTTTTACCAAATTTTACCTCTTATTCCTTCAAATTTTAAGGTTCCCAGTGATAAGAAAACACAAAAAACCATAGAATTGATATTAAAAACTGATTTCGGTTTCTTAAAAGTAATGAAAAATTGATTATTTTGTTTGTTCAAATTTTGCCCCTTTCTTCCGTTTTGATGTCAATTACTTCACTTCATTATTCATTAAATTAAATTAATTATAATTTTTAAAAAAAAAAACATTTAACAGACTTTTCCCTAATTTTGTACTACTATCCGAGTATAATAGTATCACTTCATCACAGAATTTGAGTAATTTAATTCATTTAAAAAAATAACATAATACATATTATTAAAATAAAAGCTTGAATTAATTAATGTGTATACTCATCAATGTTTAGATCATTACCCATCATTAGATTGGGAGTAGGAAACCATTTCGGGCATCGACGTTGGTTGTGTCCAGTCTCATTACAGAGGCGGCATCTTCGTGAGGGCGTAGTATTTGCATGAGCATTTACGCTTGTTCCAGCTTCTGTAGTAGCGGCTTCGCTAGTTTGGGCTTATGCACTTGCGGCTACGCTCGTCCCTCCACTGAAGGATGTAGGGGGGTTAGGGCAACGAAGACGGTTATGTCCCCTCTGATCACATTTTCCACACTTCTTAGTTCGACGGGCTTCCCCAACTGAAGGAATCCAAACCTCTTTCGGCCTACCTGCTTGTCTTTTTCCTATGGGTGGTAGTACAATCATACTTCTAACTTCCGCGGAAACATTCCAATTAGCCAATTTAGGAACGGGATTGATCGGACGTGCATATATAGCTTTTAGCCACTCTGTGTTATAATAATGACTGCAAAGTGTATCACAATTGACGCCCTTAAACTTGACATGTATCATAAATATTTAAGTGTAAAAATATGATATGATATTAAATATAAAAAATAACAACGTACAATTATGATACAATTATGATGCATGTGTTGTAGCCAGGTATTATTAAAAATAACAACGTACAATTATGATACACATGCATGAATACATGGAAACTGATCTAAGTTCCACTGCAAGCAAGTGCATGTGCTTGCTTCAATATTAACCACCGCATCGTCTTTGCTAGGATGTAGAACACTGTATGTAATCAGTTCTATAATAGGATGTACGGTACCTTCCGTAGATAAATTTTTGGCCAACATGATTCGATCATAGGCAACAGTGGTAACAAAAGTCGTGAGTTTTTCAGCAGCACCACGTCTATTATTAAACCATCTTTGTAGCACATTTCTCATATATTCATGTGCAATAGTTATTGGCAAACGACGTGCTTACATCATGCAATTGCTGAGTGATTCTGCAATGTTAGTGGTCATCATGTCATAACTTCTTTTTGGACAATATATGCCTGTGACCACTTGCTTACCCCAACCTTAACCAAAGTTTCATGTGATTTCAGATGCAACGCCCGAATTTCTTCCAACATTCTATTGCAGTTATATGACACATAACTGTATGTTGCACTGTAAAATGCTTTTTCCACCATATTCGAATACTTTTTATAATGTTGCTTAAGGTTTTGTCACAGGTGGAAAAAACACAATATGTATGGGACTTCAGGAAAAGCTACACTCATCCCATTCGATATGCTTTTGTGGCGATCGGATACGATAAGCAAATCATCTGACACACCGATCGCCTCTCGTAATCTGCTTAAAAAACAAGTCCATGAACGGTCTGACTCTCCATGAGCAAATCCAAAAGCGATGGGATAAATCATCTGTGACCCATCTTTGCAGGCAACAAAAAAAATTACCCCTTTGTATTCAACTTTCAAATGAGTGGCATCAATAGCAATAACCGATCTCATGTAAGTACAACAACTCTCAATATAAGCTCTAAGTGCAACGAACGAACACAAGAACCGATTGTTTTTATCCCTCTCAATTGCCGTCATGGTGCCGGGGTTTGATACTTTTAACATTTCAAAGTAGGACTGAAGTTGTTGATATGACTCATCCGCTTGTCCATATGATAGTTTCTTTGCATATTGTAAAGTCTTCCAAGCTTTACTATACAAGATCTACACACCATACTGCTCTAGCATTTCTCAGATCAAATGATTAGGTGTATAAATATCTCTCCCTACCTCTCCCGCATATAATTTTTCGATGACAATAGCCTTCACACTTTTCATATGTGATTCCATGGCTACCTGACAACACATGTGTTCCGCCACATACTTCAACATAAACCACATCGAACAACCCTTTCTACATTTTGCACGAACTATAAAGTTATAACTCTTATCCTTGCAACCAGCTTCAAATCGCTCCGCGTCTGAGCATCTAACACGATATTCAAACTTGGATTTCAGAGCATATTCTCCAATAGCTGTACACATTTATTGTTTACTATCAAAGAATGCATCTTTATACAAAGTACCACGTTGGTAGACGGTTGACACAGCGCTTGAAGTAGCCTCAATGTCACATAGTTCTACACAGGGAACAATCCAGTATGGTTGTGAAGGATTGTTCTGAAATTGTAAACCCGAAAATCTTATTTCTGGAAACTCTTCATCCTTGACGACATCATTAAATCCAATTTCCTTTTCATCACTATCTCCAGTTTGCTCTTCATCATTATCCCCTGTCCTATCACCATTATCATCTGTGTCCTGATCTTCATCAGTGCTAACATCATTCATATAATCATCATTAATGTCATGAATGAGACTTTCCATAGATGTAAATAGGGTGACCGAAGCATCAACCTGACTGCTACCAACACCTAAAGTAAGATAAAATTGATTTTGAACCATATATGGATCTACAGGTCTATTAGTATTTGGCATCTCTTGTCTTATGTCTGGTATTGAGTCGGTGACATTTGGACCAACGATATGCCTACTAACTCCAGCTCCAAAATCTCGTACAACCTTATTAATATAAATCTCTCTAACATCAACAATTTTCACCGCCATCAAACCAACCACACCAAGATCGAACATGATACGTATTTTTTTCACTTGGCCATTTGTTATACTTTGTAGTAAATAATATATATGAATATCTCACATTCTTCTATCAATGCTAGCTTCTCTATACACAACATCCACCAACGATGAAAAACTACTATCTTTGGAGACCCCACACATGATCAACTCACCCCCAACGTAGTTAGATCCATTCCACTCTCCATCAAAGTTGATTACGATCGTTTCCTGAGCCATTCCTATAACATTCAAAGAATGTTTAATTAATCTCACTATAATGGGTCAACATTATAAAGTACAATCATATATAACAAAATCTAACACTATAAATCAATGTCTACCATTAAAAACACAAGATATATCACAATTATGCTAACACTGCCTAACTCAGTTTTTAAGTGGATCAAAAAACCATTTGATGAATAAATTTTTATTGTACACTCACAACACTTTGTAGGCAAATGCAATTAAATATTACCCAATACTTTCATATCTAACAACATATAACACTAAAATTTAATACACGGCATCCAAAACACAACAAATATCGAAAACATGAAAAATTGCTCAAATCAGTTTTTTATTTATATAAAAACCCGATTTCGGTTTTCTAGTGGCATGAAAACCGATCACATGGTTAAATCGATTTTACACCTCTGTAAAAATCGAAATCGGTTTTTTAGTTAATTTAAAAACTGATTTCGTCGTGGATTTTACAGAAACTGCAAATCTATAAATCTACCTTTCAGATGTCATATATCACAACCAAGTCACTCTTAAAGCCTTTAACTTACAATTTGAACAAAATAACCTAAAAACCAACCAACAAAAACACATACATTACCTTCAAAACTCAAATCACTTGAAATGGAAGAAGAAGCTTCAAAACAAATCACACTTAAATGGATCAAAAACCTTCAATAGACAAAGAAGCTCCAATGAAGAATCTCTTGCTACAAGGTTTGACTTTCGGCTATAATGGTGAATGGAAGAGAACAAAAACCATAAATAGAGTAAAAAGAAAGAGAAGAGAGGTTTGGATGTAAGAGGAAGAAGACTATTTTGATAATTTTGCTTAGGGCAATTGAGTGATTTTAATTTTAAGGGTAATTTAGTAATCTTGCGTATACAATGGAAATAATTTGTTTGAGAGGTTAAAAACAAATTTGTATAAAATATTGGGTAAAAACAAAAATTTCCTTTTTATTTGGGTGAAAATAATAAATTCCCCTTTAATGGCTTTTTAATGGCAACAATTTTTCTGTTTCCATTTGTGCGTTTTTTTTTTTTTTAAATTTCATTTTCTAACATATTTATTTACTATTTTTAATATAATTAATTTAATTTTTATTATTTTTCTTTTACATATTTTTTTTACTCCTAATATTTTTCTACCCCTAATAAATTAATTTTTTCTTTTCCTACTCTTAATTAATTAATATTTTTTTCTATAATTTTTTCCTTTTGATCAAATGTATATTCTCTCTTTTATAAGTACTATTTTCTTCACTTTTGGTGTGTCACTTAAACTCTAGTGGCAATATACAATTTTACTATATAATTTTTTTTTTTTTATTTTAGTCTTAACTTGATAGCTATTCATTTTTATTTAGGGATAATCCAAAAAAACCTCCTGACTTTTGATAGATTATTCATTTCCCTCATATGGGTTTGCTTTTATCCAAAATACTGCCTACCTTTTAACAAAATACCTAAAATCTCCCTTGAGACGTATGAAAGGACGATAATTCCTCTGACGTTAACAGATTCCGTTAGATGGATAAGGATGACCGTTTGACTCTAAGGGTAAAAGCGAAAATGCAAAGAAAATTAAAAAAAAAAAAGTAATTAAAATATGAAAAATAGAATAAATAAATAATAATAAATAAAAGATATTTTTATTTAAAAATTCAAAAAATAAAAAATATTGAATAAAAATCAAAGTTTTCACTTGTTACTCAGCTCTCTTTTTCTAACCTCATCGGTCTCTCTCTTTCTCTCTTTAACTTCACCAATCTCTCTCTCTTTCTAAGGTCAGCGCTCCTGCTTCTGCTCCGTCGTTCATCGCCGTCTCCACCAAACATCCACCCCCACCCCCTTCCGTGCCTACACCTCTTCATCTCTATCTCTCTCCGACGCAGCCGTCGTTTCCACTCATCTACTCTTTCTTTTCATCATTTGGGTTCGAACCCAAATAATATGAACTCATCTAGGTTCAAACCCAGATGAGATGAACCCTCAACTAGGTTCGGGTTCATCTGGTTCAAACTCAGTTGAGGGTTCAATTGGGTTTGAACCCAGATGAACCCTCAACTGGGTTCGAACCCAGATGAACCGAAATGCAGTTGAACCTTCAACTGGGTTCGAACCCAAATAAACCTAGTTGAAGGTTTGATGATGCATGATGATTTTTGATGATTTTTAGGTTTAGATAATTTTTTTTTGGGTTTCCAGGTGTGCTTGATGATGTTTTATGATTTCCTTTTTTCAATATTTTTGTGTTTATTGATTGATTGTTGTTCAATGTGAGTTTATTGATTGAGTGTTGTTCATCTTTGGTATACTGATTATGATGGTTATGGATATGTTCAGCTGTGACGGTTATGAGTTGTTCATTATTGGTGGTGGTTTGAAAGTTTTAGATGATGTAATGGCTGGTAGAGATCCAGATTGGATCTCCACCGTCCATCCAATTTAGATGGATGGTTAGAGATCCACTGGATCTCTAATTAATTTTTTAGTTAGTTTATAATTTTTTATTTTAAAATATTATTTTGTAGTTATTTTATTTTTTAAATAAAAATTTAAGGGTTAAAAATGTCTTTTTACTTCTTGATAAATTTTTTTGTTAATTTTGTAACAGATGAGGGATTTTACATAAAAACGAAACCACATGGGAGAAACTGGATAATCAATTAAAAGTTGGGTGGTTTTTTAGGATTTTCCCTTTTATTTATCATCTTATCACTTATCAGGTTAATTTACTAAATTTATTACTTTTCTAATTTGTTTATTTTTAATAATTTAAATATTCATTCATGAATAATCCTAAAATTTCAACATTTAAGCTATTGTATTAAAGTTGTTTATATATTTTTATGATTTAACTTTTTTATATAATATTTTTTTACTCTATTTAGATTCAATAAAAATTAGAAATTTAAAAAAAAAAATCAGAACATGACTGATAATATGTGTCAATTAATGTTCATTATATAAAGTTATTGTTATTCATTATAAATATAAATATATATTTTTTTATTGTAAACTTAGACCGAAATTATGTTTTATAATGAATACATATGGTTTATATCTCATTTAAATTAATAATTTTTTAATATTTTTATTACTTTATTTAGGTAAGGTTTGAGATGGATTATCAATATGTGTCAAACTATAATTTTTCCTCTTCAATAATGCATGTTGAATTCTAGTCTTTGGCATCTTCAACTTGGGCACCCATCCAAAGATTGAATGCAACATTTGTCTTTTATTTATGATGTTTTTTCTTTTAATTCCTATTGTGAAGTGTGTCAACTTGTTGAGCATGCACGCAGTCCATTTCAATTGAATAAAAATAGTTCTGAGATGTCTTTTCAATTAATTTTTTGTAACATTTGGGGTCCATATCGCTCACCTACATATAGAGGTGCACATTATTTCTTCATTATTGTTGATGATCATACTCATTGTACTTGGGTTATCTTATGTGTCATAAATCTGAAACCTTTCATTTACTAAAAAATTTATATTCATTGATCAAAACATAATTTCAAACTTCTATTAAAAATATTTGAATTGATCAAGGGAGTGAATTTTTGCTTTCTGCTAAAATGAAATCCTTTATTAATGAGCATGACATTTTGCATCAATGCACTTGTGTTGAAACTCCTTAACAATATGCAGTAGCTGAACATAAACATAGGCATATGATGGAAACCAAGATATCAATCATGGAAGACAAAGATACAATTGGACAACGAGGCAATTAAAGGCGATCGTGCTTAATCTTGAAGGCTTTGAACGTTAATTGAAGACCATTGGAAGCAAACTGAAGTTAATTGGATTTTAATTAATTTGGGCTTAATTTGTATTATGGGATTGTTTTAATTTAGTTTATTTAATTAGGCTTTTTAATTAGGAGGCTGAGTTAATAAAGAGCCCAATATGAGTGTGTTTAGGAAAGTCAAAGTCAAAGTCAAAGTCAGAGTCAGAGTCAAAGTTAGAGTCATAGTCAATTAAAAATAGGATTTTATTTAGTTTCCAATAAGGTTTAGGATTGCATGCCTATTTAAGGTTTATTAAACCTAAATTCTGAAGGAGTTGCTTATGGAATAAAGTAATTGAGAGATTTGTTTCTCTTTTGTTCATTGTTGAACATGTGATCTTATCAAGCTATGCTTCTGGCGATCGAAACCATGACTTATCTCTCACATTCTCATCTATGTCTTGGGAGTGGCGTCAATATCATTCTTATGATAATTTTGGTTCTTGATTATCATATATTCAATGGGTCAAAATCTTTTATAATTTTGGTTCTTGAATGACATAATCAATGGGTTAAAGTTTTAGTTATAAACCTGTTTTAATCTTTCTTGGGGTTATGTTTCAATTTAATTGTGGGTGTCGTATCGATATATACGGGGTTCGCATAAGTTGGTATCAGAGCTTTGGGTATTAATTCAGGTTTGATTTATCAATTTGATTTCTTATTTTTCTGATTCTCTTTTGTTTGCCGCAAAATCAATATCTTTCTCATTCTTGATTAGCCGCATATCAATTCTTCACATTCGTGTCTTCTTTTTATATTTTTGTTTCTTGACTTTGTCGCAGAATAAGATCAGCCGCATCACAAAACTGAAACATATAATTATTCTTTGCTTTTGTGATCTTGCACGCCACACAATCATTGTCCATTATCTTTTGTTTCTTGGAGACCACAAATCAACTTTCTTTGTTTTTTTTTTTGTCTGCACGTCACAAACAAATAATAATTGTTTGTCTTTGTTCTTGCAAACTGCACACACCATCTCAATATTTGTTTGTCTTTTGTTTCTATTGCACATACGTCACAAACAATTGTGTTCTTGTTTCTTGAGGAGCCGCATATCATCAATTATTTTGCATGCTTGAATTCTTGAAGTTATGTCTTATTCGGTTCTTGAATAGATTTATCAATTAGAGTTCTAGAATTCACAATATCGAGATTCTTGAAATCGCATTCTAGAGTTTCTTGAATTCTTGAATTTCTTGAATTTCAAGATTCGTATCAATACTTTGTTTGTGGTTCAAATCTGGAATGATTTACAAAGAAAAAGAAAAGTTTGAGCGTGGAAAGGAAGTCTTGAGTGATAAACACGTGAGTGGAGCGAAACACGTGAGGGAGTGTGTGAGATTTTTTTTTCTAACATTATTTTCAGGTTTCAATCACATCTTCGAACAACAATAACGATGGATCACGATTTGAGGACAAATCGTTTTGAGGAAAGTGGGAATGATGGAAACCAAGATATCAATCATGGAAGACAAAGATACAATTGGACAACAAGGCAATTAAAGGCGATCGTGCTTAATCTTGAAGGCTTTGAACGCTAATTGAAGACAATTGAAAGCAAACTGAAGTTAATTGGGTTTTAATTAATTTGAGCTTAATTTGTATTATGGGATTGTTTTAATTTAGTTTAATTAATTAGGCTTTTTAATTAGGAGGCTGAGTTAATAAAGAGCCCAATATGAGTGTGTTTAGGAAAAGTCAAAGTCAAAGTCAAAGTCAGAGTCAGAGTCAAAGTTAGAGTCATAGTCAATTAAAAATATGATTTATTTAGTTTCCATTAAAGTTTAGGATTGTATGCCTATTTAAGGCTTATTAAACCTAAATTATGAAGGAGTTGCTTATGGAATAAAGTAATTGAGAGATTTGTTTCTCTTTTGTTCATTGTTGAACATGTGATCTTATCAAGCTATGCTTCTGGCGATCGAAACCATGACTTATCTCTCACATTCTCATCTATGTCTTGGGAGTGGCGTCAATATCATTCTTATGATAATTTTGGTTTTTGATTATCATATATTCAATGGGTCAAAATTCTTTATAATTTTGGTTCTTGAATGACATAATCAATGGGTCAAAGTTTTAGCTATAAACCTGTTTTAATCTTTCTTGGGGTTATGTTTCAATTTGATTGTGGGTGTCGTATCAATATATACGGGGTTCGCATCAGCATATTCTAGAAGTTGCACATGCATTATGTTTTCAATCACATTTGCCTTGTCTTTTTGGGGTATGTTTGGCAAATATATATAGGTGCACATTACGTGCATTACATATATAGGTGCACATTAATTTGTTCTATTAGGTGGCATTTGGGAGGAAGAAATATATCATAAACAAGATGAAGAAAAGCTATTAGCATCTTGATTTTATTTTTTTATATTTATATTTATATATATACATATTTTGTTATTTTGGAATATAAATTAAGGATAAATTTTAACTTTTAATGTTATTTGTAAAATCTGGTTAGAATGATTATGAAATGAATTATTTGATGTGAAATTAGTTTATTTTGATTTAGTAGAAAAAAATTGATGATTTTTTTTTTTTTAAATCAAGTTGGAATCTTAGACCCATTGAATTTCTTAGTCCATAAAGATTTTTTAGAATTTTTTTTAAAAAAAAAAAAAATTCAGGTCAATCCAGTCAAATCCATGTTTGACCTCGTCAACCCAGACTAACCCGGTTAAATCCTAGTCTTGTTTGAGTCTGAACAGACCCATTAAATATACGGGTTCGGTATGGAACTAGATTTTCAAATTAATTTAAGAGTATGGATAGGGTCTGGACCCTAAAAAAAGGAGAGTCCCAATGTGGGTACGGGCCTGGTGAGGGTCCAGGCCTAATGCGTGTCTAGATCCCCATTTTGTGATCCTTAAATTCCTAACTGTTGAATTGTTGGCAAGAGAAAATAAATTCATTTTGCATCTTTCTTCACTAATGCATTCAACTTTTGTGAGATTGAATACCCTATTCTTTCATCACGCTAACCAATTGGTCTGGACTACAACTTGCCATCTTAAACTTATTAGTTTAATATCATAAATTCGTAATTGTTTTGTGCTAAGATAGATGTTGCTTCCATGTTGATTTTTTTTTTTCTTAGTGGAGACATGTCTCCAAAATATGTTATGCAAGGACAATTCTCTATAAAATCCGATGTATATAATTTTGGTGTCCTAGTTCTTGAGATTATAATTGGCAAGAAGAATAGCAGTTTCTATCAAATAGACAATGTTGGAGATCTCTTGAGCTATGTAAGTGAATAACATGTTGTACATAATTTTCCTACTCTGTTATCATCACATGCAAATAACTTGATGAAGTATTGCAAGCTTGGAATCATTGGAGAGAAGAGACACCTTTGGAATTGTTGGATTCAACTTTGACAGATTCTCACTCAAAAAATAAAGTCATTAGATGCGTCCAATTGGGTTTACTCTCTGTCCAAGAAGATCTAGATGCGAGACCTACAATGGCAAATGTAGTCTTGATGCTTAATAGTTACTCCATTACTCTTCAATCACCTCAACAACCTGCATTGTTCATTCGTACTGGTACAGATCTCAATATGCAAATTACAAAAGAAATAGGCTCTGATCAGTCTAAAAGCAAGTTCGTGCCATGGTCTATTGATGATGCTTCAATCACTGATGTATATCCTTGTTAAAATTTTCAAGTTATTTTTCAAGTATGATCTTCATAAATTATAGAACTTACATCTAAGGATGTTGTGATTTTATTTGAAGGTGTTGCTTGAATTATAGTTTAATTTCAGAAATGTCTTTAGGAAATGTACTACAGAGTTAGCGATTATTTGTCTTAATTTGAAAACTAATGCTATCAACAATATTTTTTAGTTAGTTCCAGATTTGAAACTCTTGAATGAAATGCATGTTTCTACTACCTCTAGAGAAATATATATATATATATATATATCATTTAAAAAAAGAAAAAATTTATATTGTTAAAGTAATGAACAAGGCATGATAATAACTTTTAATATAGGTAGAAAATTATAATGTAGTAAAGTCATTAGCATGACACCAAACTGGTTTCCAAATTGTGTTTTGGTACATCAAGAATATCATTACTTGGATTGGAGAATTTTCTCTAAATTTAATTGAATATAGGGATAAATTATTGTTACACACTTTGATGAGATAAATGGATGCACAAATGACATCATTTTCCACTTTTGTCTCCATCAAAGTCATTTTCTCATCAATTTTCTTAATTGATCAACACAATTGGGATACTTGACCCCTTCAATTAGATAGAACACCGCTACTTTTTATTACTTTATTTGTCCTAACCAAAGTAGAAAAAATGAAAAATCTAAGTTGTTTTGATTTACTATGATAGACTCTTAGCACAACCTGATATGGCAATGGCATAAGAAATTCACAAATAGCATCTCTCTTCGACTTCTATCTCCATCAAAGTAATTACCTACACAGTTTCCGTCTGAAAACACAACTGAGCTAGAAGACAGAAAAATCAAAGTCCGGTTTTAATTTAATAGAATCGACAAGTTAAGTCTCCAGCGGACCATGACAAACGCTTATTTAGTAGAGCAACTGACAAATAGGTGCAAAATCGAAGTTTGGTTTTAATTTACTAACAAATGGATGGAAGGATTTGCAGATTGATCATATACGCAAATTCTGTTATTTCTGAATTACTAGCTCCATAGTAACATACATAAGAAAATAAAATAAAATAAAATAAATACAGGGTTTTGAGGGTACTAAGAAAGAGACCAAGCTGCTAATTAGTGTGAGAACAACCGAAACCATAGGTGGTCTACTTGCTAATTTTTCTTGCAGACATATAATAAGCTGCTAATTAATGTTTTCGTTGATATTTCAAAAAAATAAAAAATAAAAGATGTTTTCGTTGAAGTTGTCAATGATATTTGTGCCTCTAGTCTCTCTTTCAAGCTCTCCGTCCACTTTCACGAGCGCAGCAGACCCAACATACCTTTTATCATATCTGCGGTGAAAAATACTTCACCAGAAACAGCAGTTACCAGTCCAACCTCAATCGTCTCCTCACTTCTGTCCAGCCCTACACCAATAGTTGCCATAAATTCTACAGAAACTCTGAAGGGTTAGACCCCAACAAGGTCTACGGCCTTTCTCAGTGCCGTGGTGATGAGTGATGGACCTGTAAATTCATATTAGATTAAACATTTAAATAAATTAATAATAATGTTAAAAATAACTAAAACTATGATAGTAAAATATGAAATTTTCATTTTATTTAATTTTTAGTTGCCTTCAACAATCCACGATAATTAAAAATGAAAATAAATAATACATTTAATTAAATACATATATAATCTTATAATTTAAAATTTTCAAAATTTAAAGTATAAAAAAAAAAATATTTTTACCAACTGATAAATTGATAATCCATATTAAAGAAAGAGAACTTAATTATTGATTTGTAAATATGGTATAACCATCAACAATCAAATTATGTAAATTTTTCATTCAAATTAAAAATTAAGTTTTTACTATAAATTAAACTTAAACAAATAGAACTTAACATATCTCTTTAGCTAGAAGAGAACAAATAAAAAAAGAAGAATTAAAAATTAAGTCATAATTATATATTGAAAAATTATATATGACAAATTTAATATAAAATTTTTGGATTTATTAATTTGATTTTTAAATCAAGTTAGGGATATCATTATATAACATGTATAATAAGATACTAATATTTTAATAAAAATTATAAATCTATTTACATTTATTTTTTATGATATATATTATTATTATACTAGAGATATAACAAATAGTAGATATATATGAATAGAAATTAAAGAAAATATTAGCAATCAAATATTTATAAAGATGATGATTGAAAAAATAAAAATTAATAAAATGATAAATCTACTCTCTGGGTCCGCCAGTTGAAAGAGAGGGCTTGACATTTGCAGATAGAAACAGAAGAACATTGAGGAATTAAATTTTTTCTCTTAGGAAGGGCGGACCAACCGAGGCCCAGCAGGGGCACATATTTTCAAAAAAAAACTGGAAAGTTAGTCGTAGAGCAATTGCAATGCAATAAATTTTTTGATTTTGATTTGACAGTTGACTGGGTCGTTGTTTTGATGTTTTTGATTTTTCGTTTCTTTTTAACAAAGATGCTCTTATCATTTTCTTATTGGTCATTATTATTGTGCTTTTTAATGGCAACTATTTTTCTGTTTCCATTCTTGTGTTTTTTTTTTTTTTAATTTTTATTATTTCATTTTCTAACATATTTATTTACTATTTTTAATATAATTAATTTAATTTTTAATATTTTTCTTATACATATTTTTTTACTCCTAATAATTTTCTACCCCTAATAAATTAATGTTTTCTTTTTCTACTCTTAATATTTTTTTTCTACTCTTAATTAATTAATTTTTTTTCTACAATTTTTTCCTTTTGATCAAATACATATTCTCTCTTTTATAAGTACTATTTTCTTCACTTTTGGTGTGTCACTTAAACTCTAGTGGCAATATACAATTTTACTGTACAATTTTTTTTTTTAATCTTAACTTGATATCTCTTAATTTTTATTTATCATCTTATCACTTATCAGGTTAATCTACTAAATTTATTACTTTTCTAATTTATTTATTTTTAATAATTTAAATATTCATTCATGAATAATTCTAAAATTTCAACATTTAAGCTATTTTATTAAAATTGTTTATGTATTTTCATGATTTAACTTTTTTATATAATATTTTTTACTTTATTTAGAATCAATAAAAATTAGAATTTTTAAAAAAATTCTAAATGATAATATGTGTCAATTAATGTTCGTTATATAAAATTATTGTTATTCATTATAAATATAAATATATATTTTTATTATAAACTTAGACTGAAATTATATTTTTCAATAAATATATATGATTTGTGTCTTATTAAAATTAATAATTTTTTGATGTTTTTATTATTTTGTTTATATACTTTTCTTAACAAATTTTTTGAATACGTCAGCAAACAAGTGGATATGTAAGTGTATCCATGGGTCCACCTGCACCCGTACCCATGAAAACTTGGCGGGTACGAGTGCAATTATGGGTGGAGGAAAGTCTGGTGGGTTCAAGTATGAATTAATTTCAATAAATAAATATGAAATTATGAAAATTATATTTGAAAATTTTAAAATTAAAAAGGATATTTAAAAAAAAAAAAAAAAGTCACTCAAACACATCCAAAAACCACTTTCAAGTAGCTTCTAAATAACCCTAAATACACCCGAAACACCACTCCCAAAATCCCTAAAAAAACACCCATTCACTCCAATCAACCAGCCACCATTACTATCCTTAAATCGATAGACCACCCAAATAACCAAACACCACCACCAGCAGCTAACCATTGCCTGCCAACCATCACCCAAAAAAAAAAAAAAAAAAAAAAGAAAAAGAAAAAGAACAAAGATGGTGAAAAGAGGGGCAGAAAAGAAAGGATGAGAGAAGCTCGTGACCAAATATCCTTCGTTGAGAGGAGATCATCGGAGTCGATCACCGTGGAGGAGAATGAACGACGTTCTCCCTGCTCAATCTCTTCCAAGAATTTAGATTTTCATTATTTTGATCTCTTTCCAATGGTGCCACCATCTTCTCACTGCTGGTCCACTTGCCTAAACACAGAGGTTCATGGGGAGATAGAGAGCACTTAATGATGAGAACAGAGAGACAAGGAGATAAGCGAGACAGCAGGGAGCAAACCAGAGAGGGAGAGAATGGATAAAAATTGGTTTCATTTTTATTATTTAAATATTTTTATTTAAACATTAAAATTTATTTTAATACATTTATCATTTTGCCCTTATACCTAATGGCAAATGCAGTATTTTCAACAAAAATGGACCAAATGGGGAGAGAATGGAGATTCTGAGAAAAGATGGGCGGCTTTTTGTCAATAGTCCAAAAGATTGGCCCTAGAATGGGAACACAATAATTTAAACAGAATGGCAATGTGATTTCTTCGTTGACTTTGAGTAAATGAGTCTCTTCTGCCAATGCTGAAAAAACAAAAAAAAAAAAAAAAAAGAGATAGATTCACCGCTCGTGTGCACACAGTAAATTGTTCAATTGGATGCTAGCTAGTCTGCAACAAAAGCTGATGATCAAAATGTCTTCTTTGAAGTTCTACATGATCTTTGTGTTTCTTCTCTCTCTTTCAAGTTCTCTGTTCACTTTCACCAGCGCAGCTGCCCCAACATACCTTTTTCATATTTGCTCAGCTGAAAACTTCACCAGAAACAGCACTTACCAGTCCAACCTGAACGATCTTCTTTCTTCTCTTCCCTCCTACGCCAACATCAGCGATGGATTCTTTAACGCGACAGGAGGGCAAGACCCCAACAAGGTCTATGGCCTATTTCAATGCCGCGGTGATGTCGCCACCTCCACCTGTCAAGACTGCGTGGCTTTCGCTTCCGAAGAAGCAACTCAACGTTGTCCTGGTCAAAAAGGAGCTGTATTATGGTACGACGAGTGCCTCTTGCATTACAATGCTTCTGATTTCTTCTCTACAGCAGTCCTAAGACCTAGAGTTATGTTATATAATATAAATAACGTAACAATAGAACCAGACCGGTTTCACCAGATCATGTTGAATTTGATGAGCGAATCAGCTGCTCAGGCTGCCAATGATCCCAAAAGGTTCGCGACCGGAAAGGGAAATTCCACAACGTCTCAAACACTGTACACTCTTGCACAGTGCACGCGCGATTTGTCAAGTACTGCTTGTGCTGGATGTCTTAAAGATGCTATTTCAATTTTGCCAAACGTAAGTATAGGAGGAAGGAGGTTGCTTCCAAGTTGTCATTGCCGGTTTGAAATTTACCCCTTTTACGCCGAATTCTCTCTAATGAGTAACGAGGACCTGCCAACATACCGTTATCATTCGTGCTCAACTGAAAACTTCACCAGAAACAGCACTTACCAGTCCAACCTGAATTTTCTTCTATCTTCTCTTCCGTCCAAAGCCGAAAGCAGCGATGGATTCTCCAACGAAGCAGCAGGGCAAGACCCCAATAGGGTCTATGGCCTATTTCAATGCCGCGGTGATGTCACCACCTCCACCTGTCGATCCTGCGTGGCTTTCGCTTCCAGAGAAGCAACTCAACTTTGTGCTGAAAAAAAAGGAGCTGTATTATGGTTGGACGAGTGCCTCTTACATTACAATGCTTCTGATTTCTTCTCTACGGTAGTCCTAAAACCTAGCATTAAGTTATATAATAAAGTTATCGTAGAACCATACCAGTCTTCCCAGACAATGTATAATACAAATAACGTAGAACCATACCGGTTTTACCAGCTCATGTTGAATCTGATGAACGAATCAGCAACTAAGGCCGCAAATCATCCCCAAAGATTCGCAACCACGAACGAAAATTACAAAACATCTCAAACACTGTGGACTCGTGTACAGTGCACGCAGGACCTGTCGAGTACTGGTTGTGCTGGATGTCTTCGAGAAGCTATTTCACTTTTGCCAAACGAGAGCACAGAAGGAACCACGTTGCTTCCAAGTTGTCATTGCCGGTTTGGAATGAACCTCTTTAACTTGGAAAACCTGCCACCAGCACCTGCGCAGTCTCCTCCACCTATGCCGTCTCCTCCACTTCCTGTGACAAGGCCGGAAGGTAATGAAGATTAAAAAGCTTAAATCATATAACTGGTTTCTGTGCTGATTATCGTTCAAGTACCATTTAGATGGCTATGAAAAAGCCAAATTTAGCTCTAGAATTGAGGTATCATGAATTTTTAGTATGGCAAATGAAACATAATGCTGATCTTAATCGCAGGGAAGAGCCGAATCTCTTCATCCGTAATTGTCGCCATTGTTGTTCCAGTTACTGTCTCTGTGTTGGTTTTCGTCATGGCAGGCTACTGCTTCCTGACTAGGAGAGCAAGAAAGAAGTACAACGCAGTACCAGAGGAAATTGGTAATTTGAAAGCCAATTTCTTATCATGTTTGAACACTGATTTTTGTCTCGTTGTCTTTACACTTGAACCTCTCATTTCTGAAAAAATAAAAAAAATAAAAAAAATAAAACCAAAGTCACTTTTTTATCTGACCAGGCCTGGGGAAATCATGAAATTAACTCGTACACTTCGGGGGTGTATTGAATCATGATTTAAAATAGGGATAAATCTAATTTTCCCCTGTAGTTTGATATAATAGTCAAAAAAACCCCCTACCTTAAAAAAATCGATACAGATCTCCTTCTAGTTTATAAAAATAATAAAAAAACCCCCTCTTAGATATTAAAATGGTCAAAAGTTTAAATTAGACTTGAACCTCTCATTTCTGAAAAAATTTAAAAAAGAAAAAAAAAACCAGAGTCACTTTTTTATCTGACCAGGCCTAGGGAAATCATGAAATTTACTCGTACACTTTGTTTCGCATTAAAAGGGTTTCTAAGTACACCAACAAGGATTTATAGAATACATCACTATTATTACCAATTACAAAGTTCACCATCCTCACACACATGTGCTCACATTCACGTAAACTTCTCCATGACTCTTGGCCGGCAGACGTACTAGATTTGTTTCTCCTAGGCTGATGCACTCTCCCCCAATTTCCTGTGCTGCACACTCTGCTTTTTCACTTGAAGTTTTACGGTTATTTCCATAGCTTCTCACAATTACCGAACTGCCTTCAATGACCTAGACTAGTTGGGTCTGAAGCCCAACAAGGATACACTTTTATTCTTGCCAAACCTTTGGAGATCCATGAAATTTACTTTTATATTTATGCTGCTGCAATATTTTCAACCCAGTAATTTATTGTTTGGTTATGTAGCTGGAAATATTTTAACTATAGAGGCATTGCACTTTGATTTTGGGACAATCCAAGCAGCCACAAATAGATTCTCTACCAATAACAAGTTGGGTGCAGGTGGTTTTGGTGAGGTTTACAAGGTATAATATTAATTAAAACAACCATTTTTTGAAGTTCGAAAACGTTGGTAACATAGCAATTAGGAAAGTTATTCAAACAAATATTCTAACAATTTGTTGGTTTTTATTTGAAGGGTGTACTTCCTAATGGACATGAGATAGCTGTGAAAAGGTTATCAACAAAATCTAAGCAAGGTGCAAAAGAATTTAAGAATGAGATTATAGTGATAGCCAAACTTCAACACAAAAATCTAGTAAGATTACAAGGATTTTGCTTGGAGGGAGAAGAAAAAATACTTGTCTATGAATTTGTACCCAACAAAAGCCTTGACTACTTCTTATATGGTATGTATTATCTAAATATATTTCATACACATTTGAATTTCATTTCTTAATTTTCATTGAAATTTTGATTTTTTTTTCTTGAAATATATTGAAGTTTTGATTTTGGTATGTGCATAGACACTACAAAACAAGAACAATTGGATTGGTCTACAAGATATAAAATAATCGAAGGAATTGCTCGAGGAATTCTTTATCTTCATGAGGATTCTCGGCCTAGAATAATTCATCGTGATCTTAAAGCTAGTAATGTATTATTAGATGAGAATATGAACCCTAAAATTTCAGATTTTGGCATGGCAAAGATATTTGGAGTTGATCAGATTGAAGGAAATACGAACAAAATTGGCGGGACATAGTAAGTTTTGATTAGTATTACTCATTTTGCATGACTGGAGTTGGTGAATTCATTTTTGCATCCTAGTTGAATCATTAGTAAGAGAAGAAAAGAAATTAATGTCATGAGTACGATTTCCAAATTTGCTTATTATTGGACAACACAAAGTTGCATTGTGTGTCTAGGCTCTCTTCACTGTTGCATGCTTACTTTATATGTAATAGTGATTCATCATGATTTTTGGACTACAGTATATTCCAACAAAAATATTAGATTAATTTCTAAAATACCTTATTGTATATTTGCAAATGAAGTTATTGGTTACATACTAATTTCTTTTCTCTTTTTTTTTTTTTTTTTTTTTTTTTTTTTTTTTATAATTCTTTAGTGGATACATGTCTCCAGAATATGCTATGCATGGACAATTTTCTGTGAAATCCGATGTGTACAGTTTTGGTGTTCTAGTTCTTGAGATTATAACAGGTAGAAAGAACAACAGTTTCTATCAAACAGACAGAGTTCGGAACCTCTTGAGCTATGTAAGTTGAAGAGAATAATGAAGAGAAAGAGAAAGTTAGAATTGCAACTTTTTATTAATACTAGATACATTATTGCAGGCTTGGGAGCATTGGAGAGATGAGACACCAATGCAATTGTTGGATTCAACTTTGATCGATTCTTGTTCAAAAGATGAAGTCATGAGATGCATCCATATGGGTTTACTATGCGTCCAGGAAGATCCAGCTGTGAGACCAACGATGGCAACAGTAGTTCACATGCTTAATAGTTATTCTGTTTCTGTCCCATTGCCTCAACAACCAGCATTTTTCCTTGGTACGAGAACAGAGCTGAACATGCATGCTTCAAACAGGGACTCTGATCAGTCTACAACCAAGTTCGCGCCTTGGTCAGTTAATGATGCTTCAATCACTGAATTAAGCCCTCGTTAAATAGTAATGTGGTGTTCTTCAAATGTTTCTACATAAATTAAAAAACTCAGTAACACATATAAGCTTGCTGGAATTATTATAAGTTCATGTTTGAGTTATTGTTGTAAGTCTTAATTTCACAGATAGGGTATTCAATAAAGTATAATAAAGAGCTAGTGATTACTTGTCGATCCGAATTCACAAAACATGTGGTCAACATTATTTTATATATATATTTTAATTATTATTATAGGAAACGCTTATTTCTACTAGCTTAATTAGGTAAAATGTAAAGGTAAAAAAATTATACTGGTGCAATAAAAAAAATATGATAATAATAGTTAAAGTACATAAAAATATATTGTAGGAAAATAACTAGTGAGACATCCAACTAGTCATGAAAATTAAAATTTAGTACATTATAAATGTTATTTTGGAAGAGATAATTTAATCTAATGCAAGGATAAATTATTGTTTGGCACACTTTGATGGAATTAATAAATGCACAAATGGCCATTTCTGTATCCATCTAAGTAGTTTATGTTGGGATTTTTTAATATTTCTTATTGTGGGCTTACATATTAAATAACAATTATATTGTATGCTATCAAATTTAATAGGGACAAATAAGTGATCTATTAATTGGGCTCCATAAATATCCATTGGGTATTGGCTTAAGTGTGTAGAAACCTAATACTAATGGAATTAGGGTTAATGGGAACCTAATTAGGTTAGTATATAAAGAATACTATAAAGGGTTATGGTCCCCAAGTCAAATCAATATATATTATATTTTGCTATCTTTCTCCTTCCCCATTCAAGAAGAAAAATACAGAGCTTACTAAGGTGATTTGACTGTGGAAGACTCAATCCTACTCAAGTTTATCAATATGAATTCAGGTATGTTTTCTTTACAATAATAATTAATGATTTAATATGAGTTTCTAGATTTTGGTATAGGTTTATACCTATTAAAGTTTTAATCCAACAGTTTATTCATCAATTTCCTTGATACAATGCAAACTGGGATGCCTTACCTTTTTTAAAAAGGAAATTAAAAATAATCACAGTAGTTTTAATTAAATAGGATGGAGAAATCAGCTCTGTTGTGGATGCGGCAAATGTTAATTTGGTACTTCAATAACATAAATGATTTTGTGAGAACAGAATAATTGACCGGTATAGCTTCCATCCTTAAATGTCAACAAGATTCTAACTCAAGTCTCATTTACCAAAGATTGGACAAAAATAGCTTTTAAGTTGATTAAACATAATTATTTATGAATTACTATGCTTCTTGCTAGGAGGCTTCTGAAATGAAGTTTTGAGGGTAGCAGGTGAAAAACAAAGCCACTAGTAACCCTGAGAACAACTATAGGCATCGTTTGCCTATTTGCTTCATTCTTGATAATTCGATATGGATATATATCAGGGGATGAGACTTGAAGATTAAAATTGGCAGCCAAAGCACACTTAATGTATTGTTTATCATACACGTTACAAAGGGAACCTCTTTTGCCATCCAAAAAACTTCTCCTTGTACCCTTTTTTTTTTTTTTAACAAAAAACAATTTTAACTAATTTATCCATAATACAAATTACTTAAAGCTCGTTTGGAATAACTTTTACTTTTAACTTTTGACCGTAAAAGAAGAGAAGTAAAAACTTGAGCTTTTTAGTTGTTGTTTGGATAATGTATTTCAAAAGAGCTTTTGAACCTGGAAGAACTTTTAGGATAGTTTGATTCAACTATTTCAAAATATCTATAAACTATTGAAATGACCCTGATACCCTTTTAAAAGAAACTTTTAAAATCTGTTTGGTTTGAAAACTTTGAAAGCTCTTCTAATTTAATATGACTATTGAACTTTCTTTACTTTTAGAAAAGAAGACCTTTATACCTTAGTAAGAGTAAATAATATTATTTTTATATAAAAAATAGTTTATATGGAATAAATTAAATATTATTTACTATATTTCTTATAAAAAATTAGTTAAAATAAATATATTGACCAAAATTCATTCGTAAGTTTCTACTTATATTGAAGATTTTTAATAATATTCCGTAAAATTTAGATAAACACATAAAGGCCCAAAAGTTTTTATCATACGAAAATAAAAGAAGCAAAAAAGCGTTATTGCATAAATTACAAACACATACATACATACTTACAAGTTGAACAATATTAACACTTACCACTCTATGACTAACCCAAATAATGATATATGCATCCTTAAGACGCAAATAGCATCCACTATGTAACATACAAATTAATCAACACGGACATTTGCACTAATAATCAACCAACATTAACAAGGGTTATTTAATTTTTCCACTTCATAAGTTGAAAATGCCAAAATCATGTGCACCATAAACATCATCATAGTTACCCTCAAAGTAATCATCAGTGTCACCAACCTGATAATATTTTCCTTACTTCTCTCACCTTTCAAAGAAACGAGAACTATTACATCCTTTTGCCCACCCACCTGCAGCAGCCTAACAAAATGCAACAAAACATGACGAAGAGAATGATGAAGCTCTATGTCAATGTAAACAAAATTAATCGTATCATAATTAAATCAAAATTACAAAGCAGCAGCTCTATCTCAATGTATTTTTAAATCTGTTTGAAGCAAGAATCAACTGTGAGGGTACGATTAATTTTCATCAAAATTCATCAAACCTTTAGCGTCAACCAATATATTACCTTATCCGTAAGAGCCTCTCCAATTGCATTGCCTAAAATTTGACAAGCACCATTGAAATTCAACTGCCGAATCTCAAATTGGGCAGCTAATAGCCATATTTTCGCAAATGAGAACTTCTTATGAGGAATGAGCTTAAGACACTCCCTGGTAAAACAGAAAGTTAAAGTTAAATATGATGAATGAACTTACGAAGAGCGGGCTTCTCATCAGTATTACTTTAGGGATGGAGTCCTTCCCAACTAACTACTCCCAAATCTGATACAAACAAGTTCTACAATATTTTCAATTCCTACTTTACAATGGTCCATGCTATTAATGTCTATGCACTCCACAAGCTGAATTTTATAAGAGTGTAAACAGAACCTCTAGCAGATAAATCGGGACATCTTGTAAATAGTATCCATCAAAACCACCCCGCATATATACACACAAACTAATTGATAAACAGTATTCAAAGAAAAAAAAAACAATAATTAATAAACAACACACACAACTATTTGAAGTGTCTTGCTCTATCGCCAAGTACCTAAAACATTCTCTCAATTGGCTTAACAATAATCAGAAGCTTCACATGCATGTATACCAAGAAAAGCAACCACAAAACAAAACACAAATTCATCAAAACAATCAACATATTCAAGTCAAAGATATGCAGGCTTACCGATAAACATCCAATGTTCCCTGCACATCTTCCGCATGCAACTCCTCATACAACACATAATTAATCCTTAAATTAGACAACAGAAAAAACAACTAAGCCTCTGCACTTCACTAATCCAGAACAACCACCACCACCACACATCAACACATCAACTTAAAATTCACCACAAGTATATATCATATTTAAGTTACTGTAATTATACATTCGAAGCTTAAAATTGAGCAAAGGAACTATCAACAACAGACAACACTCAACATTGTACCAATACAATAATAAAACAGAGTCATATTTACTTTGGTTTGGAAAATAATCTTTATATACCCAAAACCAATTTTACTCGACCAAGATGAAACCGCACAACCTTTCAATTTCTTTTAATGTCGGTGAAAAGATTAAGAGAGAAGAAGCTGATGCATTTATCATAACCAACACTGCCCCAAACATCTAAACAACTAACCTCAACTACAATCCTAAACACCCAAAATTCATATGCCAAACAAACCCAACCAAGATCTGATGCAGAGAAAATAATCAAATAAAAAGCCCTAACAAACTGAAACAAAAGAAGACAAAGAGGACAATGAACAGGAGCTTCCTAATTCGAATTCACGATGACGAGTGAAGATACAGAGCTAGAAGGAAATCGATTTAAGCGAATCCAGTAATTTCTTCGGCAAGATTAAGCAAGAAAGGAGAAGAACAGGGAAGAACAATGAGGAGAATCAAATAAAAAACCCTAACAAACTGAAACAAAAGAAGACAAAGACGATAATGAACAGAAATTGTGGCTTCACTTGGAAGCTCTTCCCAAAATCAAATGCCATTTTTGGGGAACCACTAGAACATTCCAATAAGTCACTTTTGTGTTCAAGAAGAGCTTTTTGAGCCTCTAAAAGCTGTGCCAAATAGACACTTAGACGGCTAAATGCTTATTAATAAGTAAATAAAAAATTTATTTATGTACACTAATTTAACATATATTTATTCTATCAAAATTCTACTAAGAGAGTGATGACAGTGATGATGCCAAAGATGTTTCCTCTACCTAGATTTAGTGGGATGCAATCAAATAAAAAATAAAAGTTCTAACCATATAGAGAGACTTTTCCAAATCCTCCATTAAAGAAACTTGCTTTCCCTGCCTAGTTTACGTTTCCTTATTCCTTTTTTATATGTGGGTTTGATTCAAAGAGAGAGTGGATTTTGATATTATAGAGGATGTGTAGAGAGAAAAGTATTAATTTTCAATTCTTAATGATGAGCGTGGGAAGTAATTTGTTGTGGTACTGGAACCAGCCCTCGATGTGGGATCGATCATATATACAACCGTCCTGTGACTCTAGATTTTCCATGCCTGCAAAGGTTAATTTGAAGGTACATTGCCTCCAGCCAAGAAGAAAACCATTCTTCTTCTAATCATGATGATTCCTTGGACTACCACATAATTGAAAGTTATCTCCCCAGTAAAATGGTCACAAAGTTAGTTTGATTCCTTCTACATATATATATATATATATATATATATATGACTGATCTCCCACTAATGCACCCTTGATGGGATCTACAAATTGAGGAGACTAGTGTAATCAAATTCTCCTCTTGACAACTTCCTAAATATGTAAATTTGATAAAATCTGGATCAAAAATCAATGGAAAATCACCTCTTCAAACTAGTCTGCAACAAAAGATGATAATCAAAATGCCATCTTTGACACTCTCAATTATCTTTGCACTTCCTTCTCTTATTTTAATCTTTCTATTCAGCTTCACCAACGCAGTTGACCCAGCTTTCCAAGATAGTTCTTGCTCAGACACAAACTTCACAGAAAACATCACTTACCAAAAATGTTGTGAAAATCGCTAGGCATTAAGGGCCGCCGCTTAGCTAGTGAGTAAGCGGTTTGACCTGTTCAATGGACCATTGGTCAAACTTGGTCAAATATTTGAATTTTTTTTTTAAATACATTTATATTATAAATTGGAACTTGATCTTAGAAAAAAAAAACACATACAACAATATTTAATTAAAAAAGAAAAACTAGTAAAAGCACACTTCTTAGAATAACTAGCACTAGAAAGTTTGAGAGACCAACCAAAGAGAAGAAAATCAAGGCTTTTTTTGGGCATGTATTCATAAATTAACAACAATTCATTTTCCTCAAAGCAGCATCCCAATAATCTCGCAAGATTTTTACGATGCAATTTGACAATCAAAGTAACTTCATTCCTAAACTCTCTGAACCCTTGACCAGATGTCCTTGAAAGCCTTTTCATTGCAATTTCCTTTCCATTTGCTAATATACCTTGGAAGAAAATTTCTTTCTTTACCACAAAATAGGGAAAAAGAAAAAGGTTGCTTATTTAAAAAATAAAAATCTGAGTCCTCTAGTTAATGTGACCAGTTATATATATTTCAAAGATGTTGTAGTTATCATACATATTGATTCTCATGCTTTTTAGTTTTTACAGTTACCTTGTAAATAGGGTTGAACCCACCTTCTCTTAGCTTATTTTCAAGAGAGAAATGCTCAGTAGCCTCAAGGATGAGACCTAACAGGAACAGTGGAAACTCTTGAGATTCATTATCACTATAAATTTCATTTGTCTTTCCCAAAGCAAAATAGTGAAATCTCGACTGTTTGCTTTCCTCCCCAGGGCACCATAAATTCAATTCAAAATTTGAGAGTTGATTATAAATCCGAAGAGGTAAGGTAAATGAAATGTAATATATATGGTTTTAGTAATGCAAAATTTATAAAATCATTACCTTTATCTCTTTTATATCTTTTGTGCATATGCCGAAGAAAAGAACCAAGCAATAGAACTGCTACTATTGTTGATACGACTATTGCAATCTGTATCTTGTCTCTCCCTTCCTCATCTAACATTTATAAATATTCAAGTCTATGAAATCTATATTTTGGTTTATAAAGATAATTTATGACGAAGTAGCAGCAAAAAAACGCAAACATAAACCATAATATTACAATAATTCATAATATATATTTTACAAAATTTTGGTGACCTTTTATGATGTTTTACTAATATAAGACCTAATAATAAGAAGACAAAAGGTAAAACAAAATATATATTTTAAATGTTTTTAGGGATAATTGCACAAATGCTGCTAATTTAGACGTAATTATATTAATATGAGCTTTTTATTTAAAATTGCACAAACCTTCTCTACTTGTAATTGATTTAACTGAAGTCCAAACTAACTATTGACCATACTTTAAAGCAAAATGACTTAAATGACTTTAGTCAATTATTTTATCCATGATTTTATTATTTTAAATTTTTTGATTTAATCATTGAAATTAAAAAGAAAAACAAATTCATGATAAAAAAAAAAAAAAAAATTCGTCACTTTGGAGGAGCAAATTGCTCTTCCGCTTGTGGAGGGGTGATTTGCTCCTCCAAAATGAGCATAGCTATGCTCGTTGTGGAGGAGCAGATCGCTCTTCCATGAGTAGATCTTACTCTATTGTGAGGAGCCATTGCTTCTCCACTAGAAGCAAAATTGCTCAACCATGAAGGAGCGATTGGCTCCTCCATTATGATGATGTTGTTTTTTTTTTTTTGGGGGGGGGGGGGGGAGGGGTGTGGGGTGTAAAGGTGTTGTCATTATAATTTTGTATGTTTTATTTAATTCTTAATAAATTTAATTTTATAGTCTCATATGGATGGAGAAGATTAGTTGATTTTATTTTATGTAATTTTCAATTAATCAATATTTAACTAGTAAAAATGCATTTTATCTCTTTAATTAAGTGAAAAGACGATTTTATCCCTTTGTTGTTATGGTTTATCAGAGAACAATTAAAGGTAGGAGAGGTTTATGTAATTTTAGATAAAGAAAAACCAAAAAAAAAAAAAAAACCTTATGTACATGGAATTTGCAAAAGCCTGGGGATGTTTGTGTAACATTTTATGTTATTGTGCTAGTGAAATCTTCTACCGTCATGAAATAGATTCTTATGTTATACAATTAGTGATTAATCTTGATAAATATCAATAAACTAGTGACTAGTGGGGCTAAACTATCTTGCAATACTTAAAAAACACTTTCATGTCGAAAAACACAGTACATAGTTTGTTAACCAGACAAAGTTCTACAAATTTCAATGGAGATGAACCTATTAGTTCAAATAGTTTCCCTACATGTAAATTAATTCTAGCAACAAGAGCTTATGCCAGATAAACTGGTTGTTCAGAGCTTTTGTTCTAAGTTAAAGAACTTTAAGGGTCGAACTCCCTTAACCGACCTTTGGAGGAGGATTTAATTTACTTTGTGATGGTTAAAGCGAAAGCCATCAAGAAACAAAGGTCATAAAATTAAGGCCAATTAATTTTGTTACTCTCAAGTACAAGGATAGATATATGCCCTCATTTTTAAACTTCAGGATTGATAAATGGACTAGGATCTAAACGTTAAAAGTTGAATTTCTACTAAATTAGGAGAGTGAACATGCCTGGCTTGCCAGTACTCGAGGTCCGGTCAGGACCTGTCAAGCCAATACTAGATGCATTCCAAGGAGATGGCAATGGACCAATTTCTGAATAAGGTTGCAACACGTTGTTTGAGTAGTATCATTAGAAAAGGGATACATTTCCCAGTGAACCATACAGTTAGGATTCAGCTCCACTTTTCCAAAAAAGGAGCGGTCTGCATAGCGCAGAATGCAGGCAGCAAATGTTGCCCACATAAATGCTTCTTTCTAATTAGGATACTGTTTCATGATATCTTGAGAAGTGGAATTGATGCAGCGGACACAATCATCCAAAGAAGAATCTCCTCTGCAAATTGCAAGAGCATAAACAGTGTCAGGGCTCTGGCCAGTACAGTCCAGAAGAAACCATCATTTGACTGTATACTAGTAGCAAGAGACGAGAGAATGTTGTCGCCATTATTGCCTTAGATGCTGTTAATCGTGAAATTTCCTGTGTCATAGCAGTTCTGGGCGGTGGAAAGGCTGATGCTTGTAAGCATATAGGAAATGATAAATAGCAAATATGAAAACCCCATTGCAGAGTAAAAGTTTAGAAAATAAAAGCCTTTATAGCCTGAAGGAGCTCAAAGTGATTGTTGGGTTATTGGGTTGTTGGGTTGGGTTCACCCAAGATAACCCAAACCCATGACCCGATTCAAATCTATTAGGATTAGATTGGATTGAATAACCGTTTGGTGGTTATTAGGAGTTATCCAATGATAAATACCACTTTGGTTGCCCACATAAAAGACAATAGTTCTTTTGTTTTTGGCTGATGAAGAAATGATAATGGAATATTATACTTCCAACATACACAAATCGTATAACATAATGTTGTTGGAGTATACAGAGTAAAACATATTGCAAGGTTCTTGCACCATGATTCGAAGGTTTGTTCCTATAATTGGTGGCCGAACTTCGATTAGTTGGACAATTTAGGTTTCAGGGCAATTTTCGCTATGTAGAAATAGGTACTCTTTCGGTTTCCGTTTTACCATATTTAATGAATTTATATACTACTTGAATTCTTCCGGTGATCTTTTCAACAATGCATGGAATCTTCTCAATTTATAGTCAAGCCTTTGAATAAGTCTACTTCCAGCGAAAATGACCTCATATACATTTCTTATAATTTAATTAGTTTCTATATCAATTTCTTCATTGCCCTCAATTTGTCAACCCTTACATCAGGATCGAAGGTAGACTTGGCCATCCTTGAAGAGTTCAACACCTACTCTAGACATTTTTGGTGACTTGAACATGACAACCAATCTTAAGGAATCGTCATAGCCAGCAGTACAAGATTATTTTACTGTTTTCAGAAGAATTTTTTATCCTAGCAACTAGCAAGATTTCTGCTAATAGCTACAAAACTCAAGAGTTGCTAAGTCAGCAAAGTGACCAACCTGGGCAGCCTTTATATAGGAGCTGCAAGTTCAGTTCATTGGTAAGTGAAAGTGTGAAGCAAGCAGAAAAACAGCGACACTTGAGTGTGTGTCTAGCGTGTGAAGTGAGAGGCAAATAACAAGAGAGCTAAGAGAAGCTGATAGGTTTATACAAATATGATATAATCACTTATACAATGTACTTGTATAAGTGATTATATTACGTTGTTTAATGAGTGCTTTGTCTTCTCGATTTCTGCAGTATAACTAGATATTCCTATTATTTCAAAAGACTAGGGGTGGGCAAAAAAACCAGACCGAACCAAACCGGTCCGGACCGAACCGAAAAATCGGTTTTTTTTTCGGTTTTTCGGTTCGGTTCGGTTGTAATTTTAAAAAAAACCGAAAAATTTCGGTTCGGTTCGGTTTTGACTCAAAAAAACCGAACCGAACCAAAAACAAAAAAAAAATCAATAATACATTTCTTGATTATAAATTAATAGTTTTTATTTTATTTTTGTTTTAACTTGAAGTTGAAAGAATGTTTTAGGTGTTGTTTTGAAAATGTTTTAGGCTCTTTTTTGGCATATTCTATTCTATGTTTCAATTAGGTGTTGTTTTGAAAATGTTATAGGTGTTGTTTTGAATTGTTTTTAGTTTTGCCAATTGTTTTTGATGTTCAGGACTGTTACTTTTGAATTACGAGTTGTTACTTTTAAATTATTTGAATTGTAATTTATATAACATATCGGGCCTAAAACCAAATTGAGGCCCAAAATTATAAGCCCAAAACCGAATAAACCGAACCAAACCGAACCGAATGAAATCAGTTCGGTTCGGTTCATGTGATTTATTCGGTTCGGTTCGGTTCAAAAAAATAAAAAACCGAAAATTTTCGGTTCGGTTCGGTTTTGGGAAAAATCGAACCGAACCGAACCGTACCCACCCCTACAAAAGACAGTTGACTAATAGGTGTTCAAATTTGCATCCAAATTAAGGCTCCTCAGGTCTTCCCAATAGTCCTAACCAACCCTACATGATTGACATGGAATTTCTAGTATCGCAAGGTAACAAAAAAGCAAGGAAACTTCTAGTATGTCAACCCATTTGAACCTATACATATGGGTGGCAATCCGGGTTGACGGGTCGGGTTGGACACAATGCGTACATGATAGGATTATTTTTGACACAACACGAACATGACACGATTAGTAAACGGGTTGAACCTCTTCAACACGAACACGACACAATAATAAACCGGTCAACACGGAGACAACACAATTAATCTATTTGTTTACGGGTCATTTATTGACCCATTTATTGACTCGTTTATGATTTAACCATATTTAATATATTTAAATTTTCATACACATCTAATAAAAAATAAAATTAAAATACACAAATACAATCCAAAACCTACAAATACAATCATCTATAAATACAATCAAAAACATAAAATTACAAATATCTACAAATACAATCCAAAACATAAAAATACAAACATAAAAATATAATGGAGAAGCGGCGCAGCGAAAAGGAGACGCGACACAAATCTTTGTAGACATGGCGGAGAGGAGACACGACGCAGATTTGTGTAGATATGGCAGAAAGGAGATGTGGCGCAGATTTGTGTAGATGCTGTTACCATGAGAAGAAGGAGAAGAAGGGAGCCGCGCTGATTGGCATGAGTGTGTCAGCATCGACGTGTGGACTGTGGACCGTGCGGCTACTGCTCAGGCTCGACTGCTGCTCATGTACTCATGGAGAAATTAGAAATGATTCAAATGAAATGAGAATGTTGGGTAGGGCTTTCACTTTTGAAATATATATACTACTACTACTAAAATTACATTAATATCCCTTTAGTATAAAATTACTACTTTACCTTTTAAACGGGTCAACCCGTGACATAATTAAGAAAACGTGAATCCGACACGATTATTAAACGGGTTAGACGGATTGATCCGTTAATTTACCCAACCCGTTAATGCTCAACCCTAACC
Organism: Nephelium lappaceum; assembly: GCA_021234005.1. Classification (NCBI taxonomy): domain Eukaryota; kingdom Viridiplantae; phylum Streptophyta; class Magnoliopsida; order Sapindales; family Sapindaceae; genus Nephelium; species Nephelium lappaceum. The sequence goes on along the minus strand of CM037997.1, from coordinate 12,203,589 downwards.
CGTAATATTCGTGTCAAATTTGTATCGAGCCTACATGTCAGGTTCCAAATTGCCACCCCTACCTATGCAAGAATATTATTCTAGAAATTATCAAATGCCCCTAACTTTTACAGTATTCTCCATTCTACACCCCATTTTTGGAGTGTTGGTCAAAATACCCTCTCTTTTAAGTTCAATTAAATTTACAAGTAAAATTATCACTTTGCCCTTCAATATACATGGGAAATGACTCTTTTGCCTAAATATTTGAAAAACGAAAATAGTATCAAGAGTTAATTTCAATAAAATAAATATAAAATAATTAAAATTTTCTTTGAAAAAGTTGAAATTGAAAAGGAAATAAAAAAAAAAAAATCATGATCTTCTATTCTCTTTCATTTCCTTCTTCACAAGAGGAATCTCTGTCAAAACATCCGCCACAGTCACACTTCTTCTAAATAGCTTCTGAAACCCTTAAAAACATCCAAAACACCACCTCCAAATAGCTTCTAAATAACCCCAAATACAACTAACACACCACTCTCAAAATCCTTAAAAAAACACCCAGCCATCCTAATCAACTAACCACCATTACCATCTTTAAATCAATATACCACCCAGACAGCCAAACACTACCAGCAGCAACTAACCAACACCCAAAAAAAAAAGAAAGGAAGATGGCGAAAAAAGGGGGAGAAAAGAGAGGATGAGAAAAGCTCGTGATTAGAAACCTTTCATTGGGAGGAGATGATCGGAGTAGATCATCATGTATTAGCACCAAAATCAGCTTACTTTTCTTTCTCTGGAGATTTAACCATTATGACCAAGAGTTTAGCTTAGTTTATCATTACAACCAAGAGTTTAGCTTACTTTCGTTTCTTTGTAGCCATGATTTTAGCTTACTTTAAATCGTTTCCTTTAATATTTTCAACTTGCTTGTATACATGTTTGTTGTTGTACGGTTTATAAATATAGCAATGAAGTAAATTCAAATCACAAAATTTCAGATGGTATCAAAGCATTTTTTTTTTTCATTGCCTTCTGTATTCATCCATTATACAGTCATGTCTACTTTTCCAAATCAAACTACACAAACATACAATTTGCGATCTACATCAAACTCACCATCTTCACCACACTTTCGGCACTCATTTGATCATCCTAGAGCCCTTCTTGTATCTAATGTGTTGATAGGTGACAACTATCCAACATGGAAAAGATCCATGAAGATATCATTGAATGCTAAAAATAAACTAGGATTTATTAACGATAGCATGGTCATGCCATCGAAGGATTCCTTAGATTTGAAAGTTTAGGAATGGTGTAATGATATGGTGTTGTCATGGATGCTCAATGGAATTGAGAAGACTCTTGTGATATTCGACGACCTCTTTGGATTGAGTTGGAAGAATGATTCTCGCAAAGCAATAATCCACGGATATATGAACTCAAGAAAGCCATATGTAACCTTCAACAAGAAGAAAAAGTGTTAGCAATTTATTTTAATACTTCAAAATTGTATTGGGATGAGTTGTCCATACTAACCACTATATCTTCTTGCACATGTGGAACTTCACAAGAGTTGCAGGACTTGTTAGAAAGTAAAAAAGTTTTTCAATTCTTAATGGGTCCCAAATGATTCATATTCTGACATTCATAGTCAAATCTTGGTAATGAAACCTCTTCCACATGCTGGAAAGGCTTACTCAATAATTGATCAAGAAAAACATCAACATCTTCTTCATGTTTCGAGTTGGCAATCACCTATTGAATCCATTGAATTCACTACACTGGTAGTAAATAATAAGTCTCATTCAGTCAACCGATCAAATCAATTTTCTCATACTTTTGGGCAAGGAGCATAAGAAACACAAGGTCGTGGTAGACTTTATTGTGATTATTATGAAAAATATGAGCATGTCAAAGCCAAATGCTACAAAATTGTTAGTTATCCATCAAATTAAAGACTTTTGAATCGGTCTCATGTTGCTGCTCTAGCAACCATAAAGCCACAAGAAGCAAATGAATATTCAATTCCAGTAAGTCAGACTTCATCATCATCCTCTGAATCCTTTGCTCCAATTCCTGATCTCACGACTGAGCAATACAAGCAGTTGCTATCTCTGCTCTTAGCAAATGAGTTTGATTATTCCCCAACTGCTAACTTAGCCAATGATCTCTTTCCTTGTTCTAATTCTGCTATACATACTAGTGACAATTCCTGGATAATAGATTGTGGAGCATCTGACCATATGACACCTCATATCTCTTTTCTTAAAACTTCCATGCCTACTCCTATGCTAAACCAATTAGACTACTAAATGGTTTAACTGTTTCAACCACCAAATGTGGTTCTGTTAAGCTATCTTCTTCTTTATCTTTAAAAAATGTTTTATTTGAAACGCCCCAATCCGGACCACCACTAGGCTCCTATTCAAAAGGTACGCCCGGGCACCCCAATGAATCCCTATAAGCCCATCTTGATGGGGAAAAAGGTATTCGATGAGCGAACCCTCTTAACTTGAAACTTAACTTTAGCGGAAGCTAAATCTTTTAAACCTTAAAGTTGAAATGGTTTGGGTTGGTTTGACACTATTCAATTAGTCATTTTTAAAACTCAAAACCGGCAGCATAACGGCTGCAATTTGGATAAACCAAAAACCTGAAAATTAATTTGAACACTTCAAACTATAATCACCATCCAACCCAACTTCTCGCAAATTCAGTTTATCAACATAAACACAAAAATTTGAAACTTTCAAAGACAAGATATAAACATGCACTTTTCAATTTAGCAAGCTTGATTTTTCAAGCATAAAATGGTGCACTTTTACACAACTCAAAAGATATCACTCTTTTTATGCAAAATGTACAAACATATGCAATATACAAAAGATCCAAAATATGCTTATTACATTCTTCAAGAAGCAAATGCCAACACTTGCACCCACTTGAATACGGAGGAGAGAGGCTTCACTAGTCTTCGCCCACACGAGTACTTGAGGAGGTTTTTATAAACAATTTGAAAAGTGAGCTATAAAGCTCAATGAGTGCAATAGTTTATAAACTTAACTTTACTTTTTGAAAACTTCCTCCTTAGAAAACTTTAATAAAAGTTTCTATTTCTTAAAAGATTTTTAAAGTATAAATCTCATTCAATTGCATAGCATTAATATAAACAACTTATAATAAACTTGTAAAGCATAAATCTGAACATACTTAAAATAATTGAACTTTATAAGGCACCATTCGTAACGCTAATCTCTTGACCACACGGCGACTTAGCTAAGGCCGCAGGTGTGGTAGGTCACAAGGCGATGTATCTGACATCCACCGCAACCAACTCTCTGAGACCTCTCAGCAACTACGTGCGGAATTCTGCATCGCTAACCGTAGTGCGAGACCATATCCCACAAAGTAGGGGCGACACACTCACTTATAACTCTAACCAAACAGTTAGTGACTCGTTTCCCCCAACCCTTGCCTTACTAAGTGGGATATATCGTACGGGTCTGAACTCGATAAACTGGTGGATACTTATGGCCTTTGAAAACTTTATTTTTCTCTAATGCTATGCCTTACAAATCTTTATACTTGGTGCACAAGCACAAAAGCTTTAACTTGAAAGCTTTAAACTTGAGTCCTTGGACTCGTTTACTTTACAAATACATTACATGTATTTAAATACAAGAACTTATACATGCAAAAGCATAAATCTAGCTTATCAATGCAAAAGCATAAAATCACTTTAGAAAACTCTTTGAAAGTGCACTCATCTTAAGCTTGGGCTTAACTCGAATGAGCTTCAAAAGCCCTCTCGTGATCCGGTAGAATGCTCTTCACCTACACAACACATATATATGTAAATTTATGTTTGCGTCAACTTTTGAAAACTCGAAATTACACAATCGCCCCTATATGACCCTTTTAGGCATAACTCTCCATTTTTGGTTCCTTAATTTAATCTTCGACTTTTATTAATCTCAATACGCCTAATTAAACTTATTAGGGTCATCCAAACTCTCAACGGACGTCATATGGGCCAATTTACAAAATTGCCCTTCGAACTAGTTTAAAGCACGTTTTGTTTTCTCTCTAAATCTTTGGTATTTTCTTAGTTTTCTAAACTCCCAATAAACTTAAATCCACTTATTTTTCAACTCATTTTTACTCAAAATCAACCAATAAACAAATCATAACGAAACTCATTTCGAATCAACTTAGACACCAACGAAATCATCAATTTCAAACTTAAATAACTCACCCCTTTTTCTTTCGCGTTAACTTCGATTTGGGGCTGATTTTGGAGTGGTTTTGGACTGGTTTGGTGATAGATCTAAGCTGAGTTTGAACTGATTTTTCTTCCTCTTTCTTCTCTTCCGCGCGGCTTCTCTCCTCCAGCCGAACCTTGCTTCTTCTTCTCCGGTCAGCCACCTCTTTTTCTGGTTTGGTTTCAACTACTCTTAGGTCAGGTTTGAATGGCTGTTTCAAGCTGAAAACAAGCTCAGTTGCAGCTGAAATGGGGGAGAATCAGACAGGTTTCGCGTGCGGGACTGCAGGTGACCGGACTGCAGCTCGCTGCTGTCTTCTTCCACGCCGATCAGTTCTGATTCGCCGACGATTCAACTCGGTTTCAGCGCTGGTTTGCGGTAAGTTCAGCTTCACTTCCACTCGAACTCGGCGGCTGGACGACACGGTAGCGGCGTCGGCATCGGCGTCCGCTCCTTTTTCTTCTCTTCTTCTTCTTTTCTTCTTCTTTCTTTCTTCTTCTTCACGTTTGCGACTGACTTAGGTCTAATTTCAGTTTTAAATTTTGAAAGTCAACCATATTTTTGGCTTCTAATTTCCTCCCCAACAACTCTAAAAATGACGGTCACGTCCCTTAAAAATTTCAGTCTCTTCCCTTGGCTTTTAGCTTAATATTACTATGACCACAATTTTAAAATTTATCTTCAATTTAGTCCCTTTTTACCTTAAAAATTTTTCGATTTCATTTACTATTTTAACTTCCTGTTTAATCTCCAATTGAGTTTAAATCAAACCCTATAGGTTCTCTATGACCTTAAGTCTTTCCATAAACCATTTAGGGTCTCTAATCAATACTTAGTGACTATTCTTGAGAAACCCGTACAATATAAAAATAGAGGGTTTACATTATTAGTTCCTAATTTTAATATTAATCTCTTGTTTGTGAATAAATTTACCAAAGATTTAAATTGTGTTGCTATTTTTTCCCACCTATTGTGTTTTTTAAGACCTTTCATCAAAGAAGCTGACTGGCATAGGTAAGGTTCGAGACAGATTATCAATATGTGTCAAACTATAATTTTTCTTCTTCAGTAATGCATGTTGCAAAGGAATCGAATTCTAGTCTTTGGCATCTTCAACTTGGGCACCCATCCAAAGATCGAATGCAACTTTTGTCTTTTATTTATGATGTTTTTTCTTTTAATTCCTATTGTGAAATGTGTCAACTTGTTGAGCACGCACGCAGTCCATTTCAATTGAATAAAAATAGTTCTGAGATGCCTTTTCAATTAATTTTTTGTGACATTTGGGGTCGACATCGCACACCTACATGTATAGATGCACATTATTTCTTCACTATTGTTGATAATCATACTCATTGTACTTGGGTTTATCTTATGTGTCATAAATCTGAAACCTTTCATTTACTAAAAAATTTCTATTCATTGATCAAAACACAATTTCAAACTTCTATTAAAAGAATTCGAACTGATCAAGGGAGTGAATTTTTGCTTTATGATAAAATGAAATCCTTTTTTAATGAGCATGACATTTTGCATAATGTACTTGTGTTGAAACTCCTTAACAATATACAGTAGCTGAACGTAAGCATAGGCATATTCTAGAAGTTGCACGTGCCTTACATTTTCAATCACATTTGCCTTTGTCTTTTTGGGGTATGTTTGGCAAATATATATAGGTGCACATTACGTGCATTACATATATAGGTGCACGTTAATTTGTTCTATTAGGTGGCGTTCCGGAGAAAGAAATATATCATAAACAAGATGCAGAAAAGTTATCATCATCTTGATTTTATTTTTTGTTATATTTATATTTTTATATATACATATTTTGTTATTTTGGAATATAAATTAAGGATAAATTTTAACTTTTAATGTTATTTGTAAAATCTGGATAGAATGATTATGGAATGAATTATTTGATGTGAAATTAGTTTATTTTGATGTAGTAGAAAAAATTGATGATTTTTTTTTTTTTTTTAAATCAATTTGGAATCTTGGACCCATTGAATTTCTTAGTTCATAAAGATTTTTTAGTTTTTTTTTTTTTTTTTAAATAAAAAATTCAGGTCAATCCAGTCAAATCCATATCTGACCTCGTCAACTCGAACTAACTCGGTCAAATTCTAGTCTTGTGCGAGTCTGAACAGACTTGCTAAATATGCAGGTCAGGTATGGAACCAGATCTTCAAATTAATTTGAGGGTATGGATAAGGTCTGGACCCTAAAAAAAAAAGAGTCTCAATGTAGGTCCGGGCCTAATGCGTGTCTAGATCCACATTTTGCGATCCTTAAATTCCTAACTGTTGAATTGTTGGCAAGAGAAAATAAATTCATTTTGCATCTTATTCCATTGTGTCTCTAAGCTTTCTTTCTTCACTAATGCATTCTTTAACTTTTGTGAGATTGAATACCCTATTCTTTCATCACGCTAACCAATTGGTCTGGACTACAACTTGCCATCTTCAACTTATTAGTTTAATATCATAAATTCGTAGTTGTTTTTGTGCTAAGATAGATGTTGCTTCCATGTTGATTTTTTTATTTTTTTTTCTAAGTGAATACATGTTTCCAGAATATGCTATATAAGGATAGTTCTCTGTAAAATCCGATGTATATAATTTTGGTGTCCTAATTCTTGAGATTATAATTGGCAAGAAGAATAGCAATTTCTATCAACTAGGCAATGTTGGAGATCTCTTGAGCTATGTAAGTGAATAACATGTTGTACATAATTTTCCTACTTTGTTATCATCACATGCAAATAACTTGATGAAGTATTGCAAGCTTGGAATCATTGGAGAGAAGAGACACCTTTGGAATTGTTGGATTCAACTTTGACAGATTCTTACTCGAAAAATAAAGTCATTAGATGCGTCCAATTGGGTTTACTATGCGTCCAGGAAGATCCAGATGTGAGACCAACAATGGCAAATGTAGTCTTGATGCTTAATAGTTACTCTATTACTCTTCAATCACCTCAACAACCTGCATTTTTCATTAGTACTGGTACAGATCTCAATATGCAAATTACAAAAGAAATAGACTCTGATCAGTCTAAAAGCAAGTCCGTGCCATGGTCTATTGATGATGCTTCAATCACTGAAGTATATCCTCGCTAAAATTTTCAAGGTGTTTTTCAAGTATGATCTTCATAAATTATAGAACTTACATCTAAGTATGTTGTGATTTTATCTGAAGGTGTTGCTTGAATTATAGTTTAATTTCATAAATGTCTTTAGGAAATGTACTACAGAGTTAGTGATTATTTGTCTTAATTTGAAAACTAATGCTGTCAACAATATTTTTTAGTTAGTTCCAGATTTGAAACTCTTGAATGAAATGCATATTTCTACTACCTCAAGTAAAATATATATGTATATTATTTAAAAAAAGAAAAAAAATTATATTATTACAGTAATGAACAAGGCATGATAATAACTTTTAATATAAGTAGAAAATTATAATGTTGTGAAGTCATTAGCATGACACCAAACTGGTTTCCAAATTATATTTTGGTACATCATGAATATCATTACTTGGACTAGAGAATTTTCTCTAAATTTAATTGAATACACAGGCCAGGATAAATTATTGTTACACACTTTGATGAGATAAATGGATGCACAAATGACATCATTTTCGACTTTTGTCTCCATCAAAGTCATTTTCTCATCAATTTACTTAATTGATCAACACAATTGGGATACTTGACCCCTTCAATTAGATATAACACCGTTCCTTTTTATTACATTATTTGTCCTAACCAAAGTAGAAAAAATGAAAAATCTAAGTTGTTTTGATTTACTATGATAGACTCTTAGCACAACCTGATATGGCAATGGCATAAGAAATTCACAAACAGCATCTCTCTTCGACTTCTATCTCCATCAAAGTAATTACCTACACAGTTTCCGTCAGAAAACACAACTGAGCTAGAAGACAGAAAAATCAAAGTCCGGTTTTAAATTAATAGAATCGACAAGTTAAGTCTCCAGCGGACCATGACAAATGCTTATTTAGTATAGCAATTGACAAATAGGTGCAAAATCGAAGTTTATATATATATATATATATATATTGTTGCTTTATATTTCAATGATTTAATAGCACTCCACAAACCATCTACTATGATTTAATAATACAAATAACAGTCTTTCAACCGGATAATATCTTAAATTCGAAGTTTTACATCACAAGTACTATCAAAAAATAAATAAATAAAATAGCACTCCATAAAAAGTCCCCATAGAATGGTACAGATATATTGTAATTTAATATGGTTCAAATTTTTACATCCTAAAAAACATCCATATTAGAGAAAAACATGATTGCAAATACAACCTAAGCTTGAATGTTTTTGACAGTCTATATCCATAATTGAAACCCGATTTGCTAACAAATGGATGGAAGGATTTTCAGATTGATCATATACTCAAATTCTGTTGTTTCTGAATTACTAGCTCCATAGTAACATACATAAGAAAATAAAATAAAATAAATACAGGGTTTTGAGGGTACTAAGAAAAAGACCAAGCTGCTAATTAGTGTGAGAACAACTGAAACCATAGGTGGTCTACTTGCTAATTTTTCTTGCGGACATAATAAGGCAATTTCGTAAGGCTTGACTGGATTTACAAATTCACAAAAGCCATACGTTACTGAACACCCAACTAGAGCAAGTGACAGGAAACAGAAGCAGAAAGTATTAATTGCATTGACATTTCTCCTTTAGCTTGTGTATACGAGTCTTCTCTGACAGCTCAAGTATTTTATATCTTCAACACTCGTGTTCGCATCATGTTTAGTACGTCTACATCAAAAACAGAGGACCGAAATGTTTTTGATGATGAACTCTTCAAGCTAGTTTGCTACAAAAGCTGATGATAAAAATGTTTTCGTTGATATTTCAAAAAAATGAAAAATAAAAAATGTTTTTGTTGAAGTTGTCAATGATATTTGTGCTTCTAGTCTCTCTTTCAAGCTCTCTGTCCACTTTCACAAGCGCAGCCGACCCAACACAAAATAACATTTTTATCAATTGATAAATTGATAATTCATATTAAAGAAAGATGACTTAATTATTGATTTATTATTATAGTATAACCATCAATAAACAAATTATGTAAATTTTTCATTCAAATTAGAAATTGAGTTTTTACTATAAATTAAACTTAAACAAATATAACATAACATATTTCTTTAGTTAGAAGAAAACAAAAAAAAAAAAAAGAAAGAAATAAAAATTAAATCATAATTATATATTGAAAAATTATATATAACAAATTTAATATAAAATTTTTGGATTTATTAATTTGCTTTTTAAATCAAATTAGAGATATCAATATATAACATGTATAATAAGATGCTAATATTTGAATAAAAATTATAAATATATTTAGATTTATTTTTTATGATATATATCATTATTATTATACAAGAGATATAACAAATAGCAGATATGTATGGACAGAAATTAAAGAAAGTATCAGTAATTAAATATTAATAAATCTACTCTCTGGGTCCGCCAGTTGAAAGAGAGGAGTTGACATTTGCAGTTGAAACAGAGGCATATTGAGGAATTGAAGTTTTTTTCCGAGGCCCAGCAGGGGCACATATTTTCAAAAAAAAATTTGAAAGTTAGTCGTAGAATGCAATGAGCAATTGCAATGTAATAAATTTTTTTATTTTGATTTGACAGTTGACTGGGTTGTTGTTTTGATGTTTTTGATTTTTTGTTTCTTTTTAACAAAGATGCTCTTATCATTTGCTTATTGGTCATTATTATTATGCTTTTCAATGGCAACAATTTTTCTGTTTCCATTCGTGCGCGCGTGTGTGTTTTTATTTTTTATTTTTTATTTTTAATTTCATTTTCTAACATATTTATTTCATTTTTAATATAATTAATATAATTTTTATTATTTTTCTTATACATATTTTTTTTTACTCCTAATATTTTTCTACCCCTAATAAATTAATGTTTTCTTTTTCTACTCTTAATTAATTAATATCTTTTTTCTACAATTTTTCCCTTTTGATCAAATACATATTCTCTCTTTTATAAGTACTATTTTCTTCACTTTTGGTGTGTCACTTAAACTCCAGTGGCAATATACCATTTTACTGTACAACCTTTTTTTTTTTTTTTTTTAAATCTTAAGTTGACATCTCTTCATTTTTATTTATCGTCTTATCACTTATCAGGTTAATCTACTAAATTTATTACTTTTTTAATTTGTTTATTTTTAATAATTTAAATATTCATTCATGAATAATCCTAAAATTTCAACATTTAAGCTATTGTATTAAAATTGTTTATGTATTTTCATGATTTAGCTTTTTTTATATAATTTTTTATTTTATTTAGAATCAATAAAAAATAGAAATTTAAAAAAATTCAGAACATGATTGATAGTATGTGTCAATTAATGTTCGTTATATAAAGTTATTGTTATTCATTATAAATACAAATATATATTTTTTACTGTAAATTTAGACTGAAATTATGTTTGCTAATGAATATATACGGTTTATATTGTATTTAAATTAATAATTTTTTGATATTTTTATTACTTTATTTATGTATTTCCCTTAACAAATTTTTTGAATTCGTTAGCAAACTTGTGGATATGTTAGTATGCCCGTGAGTCCACTCACACCCGTACCCATGAAAACTTGGTGGGTACGAGCACAAGTATGGTAGAGGAAAGTCTGGTGGGTTGAGGTATGAATTAATTTCAATAAATAAATATGAAAATATTAAAATTATATTTGAAAATTTTAAAATTAAAAAGGATATTAAAAAAAAAAAAAAAGTCACTCACACACATCCAAAAACCACTTTCAAGTAGCTTCTAAATAACCCCAGATACACCCAAAACACCACTCCCAAAATCCGTGAAAAAACACCCACTCATCCCAATCAGCCAGCCACCATTAATATCTTTAAATTGATAGGCCACCCAAACAACCAAATGCCACCATCAGCAGCCAACCATTGCCTGCCAACCACCACCAAAAAAAGAAAAAAAAAAAAAAAGAACAAAGATGGCGAAAAGAAGGGGGGAAAGGAAAGAATGAGAGAAGCTCGTGACCAGATTTCCTTCACTGGGAGGAGATCATCGGAGTAGATCACCGTGGAGGAGAATGAGCGACATTCTCCTTGCTCGATCTCTTCCACGAAATTAGATTTTCATGTTTTGATCTCTTTCCAACGGTGCCACCGTCGTCTCACTGTCGATCCACTTGTCTAAACATAGAGGTTCATGGAGACTTAGGGAGCACTCAATGATGAGAAAAGAGAGACAAGGAGATAAGGGAGATAGCAGGGAGCAAACCGGAGAGGGAGAGAATGGAGAAAAATTGGTTTCATTTTTATTATTTAAATATTTTTATTTAAACATTAAAATTTATTTTAATACATTTATCATTTTGCCCTTATACCTAATAGCAAATACAGTATTTTCAACAAAAATGGACCAAATGGGGAGAGAATGGAGATTCTGACAAAAGATGGGCGGCTTTTCGTCAATAGCCCAAAAGATTGGCCCTAGAATGGGAATACAATAATTTAAACAGAATGGCAATGTGATTTCTTCGTTAACTTTGAGTAAACGAGTCTCTTCTGCCGATGCTAAAAAAAAAAACAGAAAACACACATCTTCACCGCTCGTGTCCACACAGTAAATTGTTCAATTGGGTGCTAGCCAGTCTGCAACAAAAGCTGATGATCAAAATGTCTTCTTTGAAGTTCTACATGATCTTTGTGTTTCTTCTCTCTCTTTCAAGTTCTCTGTTCACTTTCACCAGCGTAGCTGGCCAAACATACGACGGCACAGCTTTACCAAAATACCTTAGTCATTTTTGCTCAGATGAAAACTTCACCAGCACTTACCAGTCCAACCGGGACGTTCTTCTTTCTTCTCTTCGATCCTCCGCTAGCAGCGATGGATTCTCCAACGCAACAGAAGGGCAAGACCCCAACAAAGTCTATGGCCTATTTCAATGCCGCGGTGATGTGAACACCTCCCTCTGTGAACACTGCGTGGATTTCGCTTCCAGAGCAGCAACTCAATTTTGCGATGAAGAAAAAGGAGCTGTATTATGGTACGACGCGTGCCTCTTACATTACAATGCTTCTGATTTCTTCTCTACAGTAGTCCTAACACCTGGAACTAACGTGACTAATAAAAATGACGTAACAAGAGAACCAGACCGGTTTCACCAGATCATGTTGAGTTTGATGAATGAATCAGCTACTCAGGCTGCGAATGATCCCAAAAGGTTCGGGACCAGAAAGGGAGATTTCACAACGTCTGAAACACTGTATACTCTTGCACAGTGCACGCGCGATTTGTCAAGTACTGCTTGTGCTGGATGTCTTAAAGAAGCTATTTCACTTTTACCAAACGCAAGTAGAGGAGGAATGAGTTTGCTTCCAAGTTGTCATTGCCGGTTTGAAATTTACCCATTTTACACCGAAAACGAGGACCTGCCATCAGCACCTATGCCGTCTCCTCCACCTTCTGTGTCGGAAGGTAATGACGATCAAAAAGCTTAAATCATATAACTGGTTTCTGTGCTGATTATCGTTCAAGTACCATTTAGATGGACATGAAAAAGCCAAATTTAGCTCTAGAATTGAGGTATCATGATTTTTTAGAATGGCAAATGAAACGTACTGCTGATCTTAATTGCAGGGAATAGCCGAATCTCTTTTTCCGTAATTGTAGCCATTGTTGTTCCGGTTACTGGCTCTGTGTTGCTTTTCGTCATAGCAGGCTACTGCTTCGTGACTAGGAGAGCAAGAAAGAAGTACAACGCAGTACCGGAGGAAATTGGTAACTTGAAAGCTAATTTCCTATCAAGTTTGAACAGTGATTTATGCCTCGTTGTCTTTACACATGAACCTCTCATTTCTGAACAAATTAAAAAAGAAAAAAAAAAAAAAAGGGTAAACCAAAGTCACTTTTTTATCTGACCAGACCTGGGGAAATCATGAAATTAACTCGGGACACTTTGTTTCATATTAAAAGTATTTCTAAATACACCAACTAGGGGGAGGCCTAGTGTTTATTATAGAATACATCACTATTATTACCAATTACAAAGTTCACCATGCATCCTCACACATGTGCTCACATTCATGTAAACTTTTCCATGACTCTTGGCCGGCCGACACACTAGATCTGTGTCGCCTAGGCTAATTTCCTGTGCTGCACACTCTGCTTTAATTTTTCACTTCAAGTTTTACGGTTATTTCCATACCTTTTCACAATTATCAAACTGCCTTCAATGACCTCCACTAGTTGGGTCTGAAGCCCAACAAGGATACACTTTTATTCTTGCCAAACCTTTGGAGATCCAAGAAATTTACGTTTACATTTATGCTGCTGCTATATTTTCAAGCCAGTAATTTACTGTTTGGTTATGTAGCTGGAAATATTTTAACTATAGAGGCATTGCACTTTGATTTTGGGACAATTCAAGCAGCCACAAATAGATTCTCTACCGATAACAAGTTGGGTGCAGGTGGTTTTGGTGAGGTTTACAAGGTATAAGATTAATTAAACAATCATTTTTTGAAGTTCGAAAACGTTAGTAACATAGCAATTCGGAAAAGTTAGTCAAACAAATATTCTAATAATTTGTTGGTATTTATTCAAAGGGTGTACTTTCTAATGGACAAGAGATAGCAGTAAAAAGGTTATCAACAAAATCCAAACAAGGTGCAAAGGAATTTAAAAATGAGATTATAGTGGTAGCCAAACTTCAACACAAAAATCTAGTAAGATTACAAGGATTTTGCTTGGAGGGAGAAGAAAAAATACTTGTCTATGAATTTGTGCCCAACAAAAGCCTTGACTACTTCTTATATGGTATGTATTATCTAAATATATTTCGTACACATTTGAATTTCATTTCTTAATTTTCATTGAAATTTTGATTTTTTTTTTTTTCTTGAAGTATATTGAAATTTTGATTTTGGTGTGTGCATAGACACTACAAAACACGGACAATTGGATTGGTCTACGAGATATAAAATAATTGAAGGAATTGCTCGAGGAATTTTTTATCTTCATGAGGATTCTCGGCCTAGAATAATTCATCGTGATCTTAAAGCTAGTAATGTATTATTAGATGAGAATATGAATCCTAAAATTTCAGATTTTGGCATGGCAAAGACATTTGGAGTTGATCAGACTGAAGGAAATACGAACAAAATTGGTGGGACATAGTAAGTTTTGATTACTATTACTCATTTCGCATGACTGGAGTTGATGAATTCATTTTTGCATCCTAGTTGTTGAATCATTAGTAAGAGAAGAAAACAAATTAATGTCATTAGTATGATTTCCAAAATTTGCTTATTATTGGACAACACAAAGTTGCATTGTGTCTCTAGGCTCTCTTCACTGCTGCGTGCTTACTTTGTGTAATAGTGTTTCATTATGATTATCGGACTACAATAAATTCCAACAAAAATATTAGATTAATTTCTAAAATACATTATTGTATTGTATATTTGCAAATAAAGTTGTTGGTTACATACTAATTTCATTTTTTTGTTTTTTATAATTTTTTAGTGGATATATGTCTCCAGAATATGCTATGCATGGACAATTTTCTGTGAAATCCGATATATACAGTTTTGGTGTTCTAGTTCTTGAGATTATAACTGGTAGAAAGAATAACAGTTTCTATCAACCAGACAGAGTTCGGAACCTCTTGAGCTATGTAAGTTGAAGAGAATCATGAAGAGAAAGAGAAAGATAGAATCAGAGCTTTTTATTAATACTATATACATTATTGCAGGCTTGGGAGCATTGGAGAGATGAGACACCAATGCAATTGTTGGATTCAACTTTGATCGATTCTTGTTCAAAAGATGAAGTCATGAGATGCATCCATATGGGTTTACTATGCGTCCAGGAAGATCCAGCTGTGAGACCAACGATGGCAACAGTAGTTCACATGCTTAATAGTTATTCTGTTTCCCTCCCATTGCCTCAACAACCAGCATTTTTCCTTGGTACGAGAACAGAGCTAAACATGCATGCTTCAAATAGGGACTCTGATCAGTCTACAAGAAAGTCCGTGCCTTGGTCAGTTGATGATGCTTCAATCACTGAAGTAAGCCCTCGTTAAACAGTAATGTGGTGTTCTTCAAATGTTTCTACATAAATTAAAAAACTCAGTAACACATATAAGCTTGCTGGAATTATTATAAGTTCATGTTTGAGTTATTGTTGTAAGTCTTAATTTCACAAATAGGGTATTCAAGAAAGTATAATAAAGAGTTAGTGATTACTTGTCCGAATTCACAAAACATGTGGTCAACATTCTTTTATAATTTATTATTATTATTATTATTATAGGAAACGTTTATTTCAACTAGCTTAATTAGGTAAAATGTAAAGGTAAAAAAATTATACTAGTGCAATAAAAAAGACATGATAATAATAGTTAATGTACATAAAAAACATATTGTAGGAAAATAACTAGTGAGACATCCAACTAGTCTTGAAAATTAAAATTTAGTACATTATAAATGTTATTTTGGAAGAGAGAATTTAATCTAATACAAGGATAAATTATTGTTTGGCACACTTTGATGGAATTAATAAATGCACAAATGGCCACTTCTGTATCCATCTAAGTAGTTATTCATCAATTTCCTTGATACAATGAAAACTGGGATGCTATACCTTTTTAAAAAGGAAATTAAAAATAATCACAGTAGTTTTAATTGAATAGGATGGAGAAATCAGCCCTGTTGTGGTTGCGGCAAATGTTAATTTGGTACTTCAATAACATAAATGATTTTGTGAGAACAGAATAATTGACCAGTATAGCTTCCATCCTTAAATGTCAACAAGATTCTAACTCAAGTCTCATTTACCAAAGATTGGACAAAAATAGCTTTTAAGTTGATTAAACATAATTATTTATGAATTACTGTGCTTCTTGCTAGGAGGCTTCTGAAATGAAGTTTTGAGGGTAGCAGGTGAAAAACAAAGCCACTAGTAACCCTGAGAACAACTAAAGGCATCGTTTGCCTATTTGCTTCATTCTTGATAATCCGATATGGATATATATATCCAGGGATGAGACTTAGAAGATTAAAATTGGCAGCCAAAGCATACTTAATGTATTGTTTATCATACACGTTACAAAGGGAACCTCTTTTGCCACCCAAAAAACTTCTCCTTATACCCATTTTTTTTTTTAACAAAAAGCAATTTTAACTAATTTATCCATAATACAAATTATTTAAAACTCGTTTGGAATAACTTTTACTTTTGCCTTTTGACCGTAGAAGAAGAGAAGTAAAAACTTGAGCTTTTTAATTGTTGTTTGGATAATATATTTTAAAAGAACTTTTGAACCAAAAAGAACTTTTAGGACTGTTTGGTTCAACTATTTCAAAATATATATAAACTACTGAAATGACCCTGATACCCTTTTAAAAGAAACTTTTAAAATCTGTTTGGTTCGAAAACTTTGAAAACTCTTCTAATTTAATATGAATATTGAACTTTCTTTATTTTTAGAAAAGAAGGCCTTTATACATTAGTAAGAGTAAATAATATTATTTTTATATAAAATTACAAATAATTTTACAAAGCAGCAGCTCTATCTCAATGTATTTTTTAGATCTGTTTGAAGCAAGAATCAACAGTGAGGGTACAAGTAATTTTCATCAAAATTCATCAAACCTTTAGCATCAACCAATATATTTCCTTATCCTTAGAAGCCTCTCCAATTGCATTGCCTAAAATTTGGCGAGCACCATTGACATTCAACTACCGAATCTCAAATTGGGCAGCTAATAGCCATATTTTCGCAAATGAGAACTTCTTATGAGGAATGAGCTTAAGACACTCCCTGGTAAAACAGAAAGTTAAAGTTAAATATGATGAATGAAGTTACGAAGAGTGGGCTTCTCATCAGTATTACTTTAGAGATGGAGCCCTTCCCAAGTAAGTACTACCAAATCTGATACAAACAAGTTCTACAATATTTTCAATTCCTACTGTACAATGGTCTATGCTATTAATGTCTATGCACTCCACAAGCTGAATTTTATAAGAGTGTAAACAGAACCTCTAGCAGATAAACTGGGACATTTTGTAAACAGTATCCATCAAAACCACCCCGCATATATACACACAAACTAATTAATAAACAGTATTTAAAGAAAAAAAAAACAATAATTAATAAACAACACACACAACTATTTGAAGTGTCTTACTCTATCGCCAAGTACCTTAAACATTCTCTCAATTGGCTTAACAATAATCAGAAGCTTCGCATGCATGTATACCAAGAAAAGCAACCGCAAAACAAAACACAAATTCATCAAAATAATCAACATATTCAAGTCAAAGATATGCAGGCTTACTGATAAACATCCAATGTTCCCTCCACATCTTCCTCATCCAACTCTTCATACAACACGTAATTAATCCTTAAATTAGACAACAGAAAAAACAAATAAGCCTCTGCATTTCACTAATCCAGAACAACCACCACCACCAAATATCAACACGTCAACTAAAAACTCACCACAAGTATATATATCATATTTAAGTTGCTGTAATTATACCTTCGAAGCTTAAAATTGAGCAAAGGAACTGTCAACAACAGACAATACTCAACATTTTGCCAATATAGTAATAAAACAGAGTCATATATACTCTGGTTTGGAAAATAATCTTTACATACCCAAAACCAATTTTACTCGACTAAGATGAATCCACACAACCTTTCAATTTCTTTTAATTTCGGTGAAAAGATTAAGAAAGAAGAAGCTGATGCATTTATCATAACCAACACTGCCCCAAACATGTAAACAACTAACCTAAACTACAATCCTAAACACCCAAAATTCATATGTCAAACAAACCCAACCAAGATCTGATGCAGAGAAGATAATCAAATAAAAAACCCTAACAAACTGAAACAAAAGAAGACAAAGAGGACAATGAACAGGAGCTTACTAATTCGAATTCACGGTGTCTAGCGAAGATACAGAGCTAGAAGGAGATCGATTCAAGTGAACCCTGTGATTTCTCCGACAAGATCGAGCAAGAAAGGAGAAGAATAAGATTGGGAAAGAAAGGAGAAGAAACAGGGAAGAATGAAGGACATGAGTGGAAAAATTATTTTGGTATTTATAGTTAGAAGGGCAAAATTGGTATTATGAAATGGCTTCGTGTGTTGTTTCTAGAGGCTCTTTCTATGGAAGCCAGAAATTATAGTTTCACTTGAAAGCTCTACCCAAAATCAAAAGCCATTTTTGGAAAACCACCAAAATATTCTAATAAGTCACTAATGCACCCTTGATCACAATGTTATGCCTCCAGCCAAGAAGAAAGTTATCTCCCTAGTAAAATGGTCACAATATTAGTTTGATTCATTCTACATGTATATATGACCAATCTCCCACTAATGCACCCTTGATTGGATCTACAAATTGAGGAGACTACTGTAATCAAAGTCTCCTCTTGACAACTTCCAGTACAAGAAAAAAGTTCATCCATACCAGGCATTGCCCAATATGGATGAGTATCAATACCGGGCATCCTGTCCGGTATGGATGTCGTCGGTATAAATACTGACAGTATCCATATCGGACTCTGCCCGACATGGATAATAATTATCCATGTCAGGCAGACAACGGGCATAAAACATCTATATCCATACTGGACACCGTGCCCGATATAGATAATTATTATCCAGTAATATCCATACCGGGCACATGCCCGGTATGGAAAAGTTTTTAATTTTATTTTTTTTGTTAAAATATATATAATTTAATATTGAAATTAAAATTACATATTCCAAAAACCCTTAAACCAAATTTCAACATACATTTAAAATGTATATATATATATATATTACTTAAAGTTAACTTACATCATTTACGATTACTATATATATGATAATAATATAATCATAACATACAATATATTTTATTGACCAAGTAATAAATGAGTGTAATGCATGCTCTAAAGTTTGTAGCTCGTTAGTAGGTCGCGGTAGCGAAATACTAACTATTACTTTCTTTACAGAAACTCGCCAATAATCTGGACCAAGCTCTTCGTGCTTCATGATGAACTGTATCATAAGGGTCCTTGGAATCAATTTCTGCTTCCGCCACCACTGTTCCTATACCTAACTAGTCTAATAATTTACAATGGTTTCCACTCGATCCACAAGCTTGACTTGTAGAACCCCTCAATATGAACTACATTTGCATAAAAATTTAAATAATTACGCCTATAAAAAAAATATTATGGAAATACATTTATATATGAAATTAAGTTGGAATAATAAATAATAGAAATTTAATGAATATTTACCTTTGTTGAAGGTTCAATACATACAACACTCTAACTAGACCCCATTAAATTTGAGCCACTTGAATATTGTGTCTACGAAAAAAATCAATAGTATGGTTGTGAGAGAACATAAATAAGGGGGAAAACAATATTAAATACCCAAATTTGACAACTTATAAATAACGAACTCAATATATTAAACAATATATATATATATATATATAAACTCAATCAATTTTATAAAAATTTTGACAGTCTCTCATCTGTTTTTTGAACTTACCAAAAATTTAATTTCCTTGCAAATTAAAATACTTTCAGAATATAACCAACCAAAACAACGTCTCTCCATAAATAAATACGCATATATGACAACATATAAATAACAAACTCAATATATAAAATAATGTATATAAACACTCAATCAATTTTACAAAAATTTTGACAGAATATCTCCTGTTTTTATGAAATTATCAAAAATTTAATTTCCCTGCAAATAAAAATACTTTCACAATTGATTCAACCAAAACGTCTTTCCGTAAATAAATACGCAAACAATATATATATATATATATATATATATACACAAACACACATATAGCAAAAAATAACAAAATATACTTACAGCCACTTGTGAAAAAATATGGATACGGAAAAAAAAATATTAAAGACCAAAAAATAAGAAGTAAACAAATTTTAAATGGGTACGTGTTATTTACCGGCTATATGGGAGGCATACATGCTAGTATTTGAGTTTGATCTACGTTCGGCAAATGAGTCATAAGCAAATTTGTCAAATTAGTAACTGTTTGCTTTAGAGTTGCCATCTCAGAATCAACATGCTGTTGGTATTGTGTAAAGTTTTGTCTACCAACCACAGATCCATATACAGTAGATGGTGTTACACCATGACCCATTTCTCGAACTCGACCTCGATGCTCCAGACCTAAAACTTGAGTGATAGCATCATCTCCAAGTGAAGATTGGAATTCTTGATGTAATGTCCCAATTTGCTCCTATATATGATGTCATCTGACATTAATATTAAAAAGACTATATACAAGTAATATAATTAACATAACAATTGAATAAATTAACATAACATACAATTTTTTCAGCAACGTCTTTATTCACTGCCCTCCCATCTTTGTGCATGTGACTGACTATCCATGTTTCAACTTTATCGACTTCAAGATCTTTATTTTCAACCATTTTTTTGGATTTCTAACATTCATATATACAAACAAACAAATACACATATTTTTCGATTTTTATTTCTAAAGTTGTTAGAAAATAACACATTTATGAAATCATTTGTATTTTTTGAGGTTAAGAAATAATAAAAAAGAATTAAACAATAATTTATTTAATTCTTACCAAATCTTCTCGTAGATGTGTTATCCCTTTACGACTTGTTGTATGTGGAGTAAGATTTTTATTTTTATTTTTTTTGACAACTTAGAAAAATGCTTACTAGTAGCCTAAAAAATTGTAAATTCAGTTAGAATCCATTACAAATTTACATGGCACCTTAAAAATATATGAATGTATAATTACCTCAAATTTTGAAGACAATCGATGATTTAGAAATGCAATCCAATCCTATTCACTAACGTTTGGTGGTTTTAGCATTTCGTATCTTCTTTGTGCAACGGGACCAGGAGGAATGTCTCTAATTTGTTTTGTTATCTTGCCTTTATAGTGTCTCCAACACTCATTCATTGCTTTTAATGTCTGAACTTTCATTGAATCATCAACACCAAATCGTAACTGCAGTTGTAAGTTCCACAAAACATCTACTATGACTTAATAATATATAGCGTTCTTTCAACCGGATAATATCTTAAGTTCGAAGTGTTACATTGCAATTACCATTAAAAAAAAAAAAAGTAAATAAAATAGCACTCCATAAAGGGTCCCCATAGAATGGTTCAAATATAATTGTAATTTAATATAGTTCCAATATTTACATCCTAAAACCCATCCATATTACAGAAAAACATAATTACAAATGCAACCTAAACTTGAATGTTTTTGAGGGTCTATATCCATAATTGAGACCTGATTTACTAACAAATGGATCGAAAGACTTTCAAATTGATCAGACACTCAAATTCTGTTATTTCTTAATTACTAGCTCCATTGTAACTTACATAATAATAATACTAATAATAATAATAATAATACAGGGTTTTGAGGGTACTAAGAAAGAGACCAAGCTGCTAATTAGCATGAGAACAACTGAAACCATAGATGGTCTACTTGCTTATTTTTCTTGCAGACATAATAAGGCAATTTCGTAAGGCTTGATTGGGTCTACAAGTTCACAAAAGGCAGCAGAATTTAAATACGTTACGGAACGCCTAACTAGAGCAAGTGACAGGAAACAGAAGCAGAAAGTATAAATTGTGTTGGCTTTTCTTCATTAGCTTGTGTATACGAGTAAGATCTCAATCTAAATGGACCAAAAAAATAAATTGAGCTCAAAATGAAATTTATAGATTTTCTCAATTTAAGTATAAGTCCAAGAAAAATTTTATTGGATTTATTAAAGAATCCAAGTGAAGTGTTACAAAAAATAGCTTAATTAATCAATTGTGGAGTCCAACATTTAAGTGAGCCCAAATTGAAAATTTATATAGCCCAATTATCTACTAAATGCACCCATTTAATTTCAAGCATAAAAGATATATACAAATAGGGGTGTAATTTCGGTGGACACAAAAAATTGGGAAGAAAATATGTGATTGTGTTATGGTGAACACATGAGACCAAAGGTAAAAATAATAATTATTATTATTATAAAAAAAAAATGATGAGATTGAACAAAGAAGGGACCCGGTTACAACACATGTAAATAGGTTCATAGTTAGTCAAAACAAACCCACCCACACACACACACCAAAGCCGAGCTGCAGCAGAAGAAGAAATATATATATATATATATATATATATATTGTGGATTAGCATGAGATTAGAATGAAATAAAGAGGGACACATGTGGCATGTGTCATGCAAAAGCTTTGTTTGAAGATGAGAAGAGAGAAAATAGGGTGTAGAGCCAAGATAATAAAGCAAAAGATCGGTGGCGAGGAAAGAGAATGAGTCGCGGTCAAAAGCAAAACTATCAAAGAAAGTGAATGAGACAAAAGTACTGGTGGTAGAGATAAGATGATAACAAGTGAGGTGGTTAGAATATTATATATATATATATATATATATGTATATATATATATATATATTTTTTGATACATGACAGAGTGAGGCGGTGGAGTGTAATATTAGTGTGCATATATAAGCTTTTCTATAGAAACAAACAAGCACAGAACCGGGCAGCAAGCAGAAAAGAAAAATGATGAAAGAAAAGAAGAGAAGAAGAAGAAAAAGACGAAGAAGAGGGAGGAGAAAAATAAGAGAATGGGTTATCATAATATTTTGATATCCGATTTATTCAGATAAGTGATTTTTTTTTTTTGTTTCATTAAGATTTGGAATTTAAGAAATTAGTTAATTTTTCCATAAGTTTTAAATTGAGTTTTATGTGATTTTTGGGTGGATCCAGGATTATGAGGAATCAGATGAGAACTTATTTTAGATCATAGAATAAAAAGTCAGCCGAATTGCTCGATTTCTCGCCGAGGAATCGTCGCTCGGCCAGTTGCTGATCCGAGAATCACTGGATCGGCAGTACAAATCGGTCAGAGTCAAAAATTAGCCCAACTCGGTGTAACTCGGCCCAACTCGGAGAAACTCGATCCAACTTGGCAGTTCTTCTCCCCTGCACTCGGCAGTTCTTCTCTTCATTCTTCCTCAGTTCCTCTTCTATTCTGCAGTTATGCTTTAGTGCTTCTGTGATTCTGCTCGTCACTGCCATCGGTCTCTATGTCGTCCGTCGCTCTTTCGTCGTTGTCGCCGTCACAGCCAACGTCGCCGTCTGCCATCATCTTCGGTCGGTGGTGGCTAGTTGGCAGCTTCTTCTTCTTCTTCTGTTCTTCTTCTTCTTTCTTTTCTTCTCTTCTTCTTTCTTCTTCTCTGGTTCGGCGACCGACTCAATCTCAATTTTGTGAGTCAAAACAAGTTTTTGGCTTCTATTTTCCTCCCCAATCAATTTTAAAAATGACGGTCACATCCTGAGAAAATATCGGTCTCTCTTTTAACTTTTAACTCAATTCTATTTTGACCACAAATATTAAAACTTATACTCAATTTAATCCCTTATCACTTTAATAATCTCTTAAGGTTATTCATCATTTTACCCTTCTATTTATCCTCCAATTGGGTTCAATCAATATCTAAGAGCTTACTACATTCTTCAGATACATTCCTGAATTATTTAGGGTCCCAAAATATCACTTAGAAACTATTACTGGGAAACCCGAAATAGACTTGGGGCTTACAATCTATATATATTCACTTAATCTACGTTTATTTATCAAATTTAATTAATCATAATAATAATATAATAAGGATAATAACAGTAATATTCATGCGTATAAAATTAGGGGTGTTACATATCTAGTATTTGTAATTATGTAATTATGTTAAAGTGACTTTGAAGATTGTATGAGATGGGTTTGATAGTGTTTTGTGGTCATATGATTGTATTTTGATCATATAGAAAATTTTTAATTTGATTTTTTACAGGTTTGACCTGGTTTGACCATTGGTTAACGGTTTGACCGTTGACCAATGGTCAAACCGAGTACTCTCCAAGTTGCCGAGTACTCGCTGCTCGCTGCCTCGCTGGTCAAGTAGCGAGTAACGAGTAGCGAGTTTTGGAACACTGTTTTAGATCCAAAAATAAGCAAAGAAGTTATGTAAGTAGATAGTTTTATTTTAATTAAATTGATTAAGTTATGTTTATTTGTATTTTAGATTTTATTATTTATTTCAAGTAAATATTTTGTTTAGTTAATTGATTCTATAGATTATAAATTATGTTTTATGATTGAAATGAGAATTTATTGTGAATTCGTATATACATATACTTATCATAAATTTTCAGTAAGAATTTATGTTTTCAACTTGAGTTATTATTAGAAAAATTTCAAAATATTTCAAATAATATGATTTCATGTTTTAAGAAAGAATATTGATTTTTGTTTTGATAAAAGTAGTTATTTAGAATTATATGAATATTCAAAAATGATTTGACAAAGGAAAAATAAAATTGTTTTCAAAATACCAAGGTTGTACTCTCCCCTCTAACGGTTAAATAGACTACATATATGTAAGTCCCGGATTTGCCCAACACGTGTATGGCAGATGTCAGAAAAGTCATTGAGTTGTCGAGAGAGTCATTGAGTTGCCCAGCACGTGTATAGCAGATGTTATCCCTCGCTCTACGTGTGTATTGAATCTCTCTACCACGTATGAAAGATTTCCTCGAGTATTAGTTAGTGTAGATTTTCATATTTCAGATATTATATTTTAAGTTTGATTAGTGCAAAAAGAAATTTACAGAAAACCAAATTTACAGTAAGAAATCTCCAGAAAAGTTTTAAAAATTATAGATTTTTAGATTTTATATTATTAAAGTTAAAAAGATTATTTATATAGAAATTTTCAGTTTACTATGGGATCAGATTTAAATTCAGTTTTATTGTTTCAGTTATGAATTTATATGAATCATTGAGAAATATTTATGTTTACAAGAAATATGTTATAATTTATTTAGAAATATTTTTAGAAAAGTTATATCCACTCACTGAGCGTTAGTGTTCACTCTTTTTCAAAAATCAATTTTTTTTCTATGTATCTGCTGCAGGTTCGTGCAAATTATTACAATCATGAAAATGGCCACATGATGATGAATAATTGCATTTGTGTATATTATTTCTTTTATTTTACTAGATTTCGTAAATGTGTTTTCAGAATAGTTTTACAGATGAAATATTATTTACAAAGTATTTTAAGAATATTTTATATATTCAGTAAATTAATCCAACACGAGAAATATACAGATTTTTTATTTGTTCAATTTATATTTTGATCAAAGTCATTATCAGAATTACGATGATTATTTCAAAGAATTTTCAGTAAATCCAGATTTTTATCAGAATGGTCCTGATTTTTATAGGATTCTTTCGGATTCAAGAGAGAAGTCGAGATGAGTTCTGTCAATACGAGTCTTCTCTGATAACTCAAGTATTTTACATCTTCAACACTCGTGTTCACATCATGTTTAATACGTCTACATCAAAAACAGAGGACCGAAATGTCTTTGATGATGAGCTCTTCAAGCTAGTTTGCTACGAAAGCTGATAATAAAAATGTTTTAGTTGATATTTCAAAAAAATAAAAAAATGTTTTCATTGAAGTTGTCAATGATATTTGTGCTTCTAGTCTCTCTTTCAAGCTCTCTATCCACTTATACGAGCGCAGCCGACCCAACATACCTTTTTATCACATTTGCAATGAAAAATCCTTCACCAGAAACAGAATTTACCAGTCCAACCCCAATCGTCTCCTCACTTCTCTTCAGCCTTACACCAATAGTCGCCATAAATTCTACAGAAACTCTGAAGGGTAAGACCCCAACAAGGTCTACGGCCTTTTTCAGTGCCGTGGTAATAAGTGACAGACCTATAAATTCACACCAGATAAAACACTTTAATAAATTAACAATAATGTTAAAAATGACTAAACTTATGGTAGCAAAATATGAAATTTTCATTTTATTTAATTTCTCGTTGCCTTCAACAATCCACAATAACTAAAAATGAAAATAAATAATACATTTAGTTAGATACATATATAATTTTATAATTTAAAAACCTCAAAATTTAAATTATAAAAAAAAAGTATTTTTACCAATTGATAAATTGATAATCTATATTAAAAAAAGAGGACTTAATTATTGATTTGTGATTATACAACCATTAGCAATCAAATCATGTAAATTTTACATTCCAATTAAAAATTAAGTTTTTACTATAAATTAAACTTAAACAAATATAACATAACATATCTCTTTAGTTAGAAGAGAACAAATAAAAAAAAGAAGAAATAAGAATTAAATCATAATTATATATTGAAAAATTATATATGACAAATTTAATATAAAATTTTTGGATTTATTAATTTGATTTTTAAATCAACTATAGAGATATCAATGTATAACATGTATAATAAGATGTTAATATTTTAATAAAAATTATAAATATATTTACATTGATTTTTTATGACATATATCATTATTATTGTACTAGAGATATAACAAATAGCATATATGTATGAATAGAAATCAAAGAAAATATTAGTATTTAAATATTAATAAAGGTGATGATTGAAAAATAAAAATTAATAGAATGATAAATCTACTTACTCGGTCCGCCAGTTGAAACAAAGGACTTGACATTTGCAGATCGAGCATCTGCTTTTGACTAGTCAAAAAGAGTGATTTTATAAATGAAGGAATTGCATAATACCTCTTTGAGGTTTGCCTAAAAACAGATGAAAACGTATTGATCCTTTTATTACACGAAACCCCCATGTCGTTAGTTGACTTCCATCAACTTTAACGGTTGATAAGAAATTTTGATTAAAAGTCTAAAATGCCCTCCGGTCGTCGAACCAGAAAGAACCAGAGCTGCTCCGGTCGCCGAACCAAAAAGAAGAAGAAGAAAAGAAGAAGAAGAAGAAGAAGAGCTGCTCCGGTCACCTGAATCGGACCTCAAGTCTAGCTCTTCCAGCCGCACCTCGCACGTGTAAAACCGAGCAGATCGACGACAGAACTACAGCAGATCGAGAAGGAGAGGGTGAGAGAGAAGAAGAAGAAGAAGAAGAATAACTGCTCCGGTCACCTAAACCCGTCACCGACCAGCTCATCCAGCCGTAACCTCACCAAGAAGAGCGGGCTCCGGTCTGGTCTAGCTTACGCGCGACGTCGAGCTTGCTTGGTTCGGCTTCGATCTGTCTTGGTCAGCTTCGGTTTGTGCACGGGTCGGCGCAAGCTCCTCTGTCGGCCGGTTGAGCTGATGGTCGGCGTCGTCGTCTGGTTCTGCTCGGCTTGGTGTCTTTGGTTCCGCGTGACCTCTACTCGGCGACAATCTGATCTGCAACTAGTTAGGAGAGCTTCACGGCGTCGGGCTGAGCTGGTCGGCGAGCTTACACGACTGGATCGGCGACAACTCCCTCTTCTTCTTCTTCTTCTTCTTATTATACTTCTTCTTCTCTTTTCTTTCTCTCACGCGACTGGTCAACCGGTTCTCGTGCGTGGAGGGTCAACAGCGATAAAGCTGTCAATTGGTTCTCGTGCGTGGAGGGTGAGAGAGGGTGAGAGAGGAAGAAAGGACGAAAATGCCCTTTACTCAGTTAACATTGATAAAAGTCAATTGACGGCATGGGGGTTTCGTGTAATAAAAAGGTAACTATGTTTCCGTCTGTTTTTAGGCAAACCTCAGGAGAGTGTTGTGCATTTCCTTCTTTATAAATTCATCCCCTCTAGTGACTCATCAATATCACTTTCTGACTCATCATTAACTTTTTTTTTTCTTTTTTTTTTTTTCACGTGCTTCTCATATTTTTTGTAGTTAAATAAACAAAGGAATATTGAGATATTAAATTTTGGGGTAAAAATCAATTTCGTCTCTAACTTTTGGAAAAGAAACAAATTTTTAACTATGTTTCGAAAAAAAACAAAATCAATCCTAACTTTTTGAAAAAGTACCAAATTAATTCCTCTCATCAATTAAATGATGGTCAAACTAAGATGGACTATAATTAGGGGTGGGCATTTTCGGATTCGGGTTGGGTTGGGTTGAAAAATTTTCAACCCAACCCAACCCAATCAATTCGTCAACCCAACCCAACCCAACCCAATAATTATCGAGTTGGGTTGCGTTAAGTCGATCGGGTTGGCACCACTCGAACTGAGGTCTGAGGCTCTGAGCTACATATTCCATCTCTCACAGTCCCACTCGTACAGACTACAGTCATACACGCACACATGACACACCTTTAAATAATCCAATCAACCTTCATTGTTCATTCTCACAGCTCACTACCCAGTACGGCAGTACCTACGCGAATACATGGCCACGACTCCACGTTCACTCCACAGGCCGCGGCTTTACTGGCTACACCCTCTCCACCCTCCCCACCACCAAATCATGCCCCAACCGCCACCAGATCGCTCCTCTCCTCCACCCATCGATCCGCATCTCTCTTCTCCTTCACCAATCGCACCCGCATCTCTCCTTTCCTCTCGGCTTCTCACTCAACCAGCTGCACCCGTACAGGCCGTACCTCACCTCTCGATTTTTCACTCAATCAGCGGTACCTTACCTTACCTCTCGTCGGTCCGCGAAAGTTGAAGATTGAAGGTTTTTCAAAATCAGGTTTTAGGGTCATTTGATTTTGAAAAAAATTGGAGATTAAAGAGTTCATATACCTGTGGTGTGTGGACTGTGGAGGTCGGAGATCGGAGTTGGAGGACCGCGGATCCGCCGTGAAAGACGACTGTGAAAGTGTGAAGATGGTTGTGTGTGGAGTGTGGAGTGGAGGTGGAGAGAGATGAGAGAAAAATTGAGAGAGAATGAGTGCAAAAAAAATGTGGTCGGCACTCTAGGTAGGGTGTGGAAACAGTGAGTGGAAAATGGAAACTTGAGCTTTTATAGCTCGGGTTCAAGTCGAGTTATCGGTTTGGTTTGTTGACTCGACCCAACCCGAAAAATAATTGGGTTATTAAATTTCAACCCGAGTGGATTGTTTAATCTGGAGTAACCTGACCCAACCCGATCATAAAGGGTCAGGTTGGGTCGGGTTACTCGGGTTGGGTTCAAAGTGCCCACCCCTAACTATAATTGTCAATGGCATTGTGGACATTATGTAATTTAATTAACAGATAAAAAATTTAAATAAAAAAGAAAATGTGTCAACCTAGGAATGGTTATATAATAAAAATGCAAAATAAAAAATTTGATAAATTAAAAAAAGTTAAAAACAAAAGAAAAATAAAACTTAGAAAACAAAGTTTGAATGAACCTAGGACTAGGTTCGTTCAAAGAAGATGAACCCAGTTGCCTAGGTTCGTTATTCTTTTTCGAATGAACAGCAAACCCTTGGGTTCGTTCTTGATTGAACCGAGGTACGTTTATTTTTGGATTTTTAGGTGTCTGGTTTTTGGGTGCGACACAGGTGCCTAATTTTTGAATTTTTGAGTGCGACCTAGGTTCTTGGTTTTTGAGTTGATTTGGGTTCGGAGCATATGGGTTTGATTGGGTAAAATGTTGTGGTGATTGTGGCCGGCGATGGAGGTGGTGATGTTGTGGTTGTGGAGGTGATTGTGGCCGGCGATGGAGGTGGTGACGTTGTGGTTATGGTGGTGATTGTGGTCGGTGATCAAGTCGGCGATGGAGGTTATCAGTTCGATTGGTTGTGAAACCTGATGTTATAGTGGTCTGTATGGTAGTGATGGTTTGGCCAACGATGGAAGTGGTGGTGATGTGGGTTCAAAGCATCTAGTTATGGGTTCAAAGCATCTGCCAATTCAATTTGTGGAACCAGATTTGCGGCTTGAGGTTGAAGACAAACCCAGTGTGATGTTTTAGTTCTCGTTGTGATAGTGATGATGCGATCTGGTGGTTCGCACTATGGTGGTGGTGACGATCTGGTTAAGGTTGAAGATGAACCCAAGGTTGAAGACAAATTTTTTTTTTCTTTTTAATTTTTAATATTTATGTTTACGTTACTTTAATTCAAGTTTTTTGAATACTTCAAAGATTTTTCCTTTTTTTTTTTATTTGTGATTTTTTTTTCTTGGTATTATCTTGATTTTCAAATGACTTTTTATTGAAATTGTGATGGATGAGAGATTAAATTAGATGGTGTTGGTGTTGTTAGATTAAAGAGAAAGGTTGATGTGGTGATTGAATTGAAGACGAAGATGTGAGGGTTAATTAGTTTCAATTTTTAAATTTATTTTATTTTATAGTTTAATTTTAATTTGTATTTTATTAATTTTTAAATAATTATAATTTTTAATTTTATTAAGGGTAAAACAGTCATTGTATGCGTTACAAATAAAGTAAGGGATAAAATAGTTTTTTCATATTTTTCATTAAATTTGACCATAAATCACGGTAGAAATTAATTTGATATTTTTTTAAAAAATTAGGGTTGATTTTGTCCTCTTTTAAAACATAACTAAAAATTTATCTCTTTTTCAAAACTTAGGACCAAAATGATTTTTATCCTAAATTTTTTCTCTTAGGAGGGGCGGACCCACCGAGGCCCAGCAGGGGCACATAGTTTCAAAAAAAAAAAATTGAAAAGTTAGCCATAGAAGGCAATGAGCTGTAGATAGACAGGAGATTGCAATGTAATCAATTTTTTAATTTTGATTTGACAGTTGACTGTGTTGTTTTTTTTTTCTAATTTTTTGTTTATTTTTAACAAAGATGCTCTTATCATTTTCTTATTGGTCATTATTATTATGCATTGGGGAAACTACATTTTAGTCCCTAAGATTTCACGAAATATCAAAATTTTAAGCATCTATTAGAAACAACTCTTTTAATCCCTAACTTGTCCAAAACTCTTCAAAATAGTCCAAACCGTCGGTCAACTAACGGTCAACAGTGACAGATAGTTTTGATAAAAAGGGCAAGATGATCTTTTCGTATGAAATGTTAACGACATGACACGTGTACGGTTATGATTTTAAAATATTTAAAAAATTGATAAATAAAAAGATTTTAATAAATAACTTAATTTTTAAAAAAAAAAAAAAAATTCATTTTCTTCACTAACAAAATCACCATTCATCATCAACCTTCATCATCAACACAAATCCAGTCCTGAATCATCATTATCAATACAAACAAAAACTCTTCTTCATCACCAAAACAACCAAAGAAAACAACAGCCACCATACAATCACACCCAAAAATCCAAACAATCTGGTTCGTTGATCTGGTTCGAACCAGATCGTCGATCTAGTTGGCACCATCTGATCGACGATCTGGTTCGCACCAGATCGACATTCGATCTGGTGCGACGAACCAGATCGACAGACGATCTACGATCGTCGCACCTGGTGCGACACCAGATCGACTGTCGATCTGGTGCGACGATCATTGCACTAGATTGTCTGTCGATCTGGTGCGACGAACCAGATCATCACCAGATCTGGGGCATCGATCGAACCAGATCGACGCACCAGATCGTCGATCGTTGCCCCTGTCATTGTTTTTTTTTTTTTTTTTTGCAATCTTAGGGAAGAGAGAATGAAAAGAAAATATTATTTTTCTGCCATTTTTTTTTTATTCTTATTTAATTAAAAAAATGATCATATTTAAAAAAATAATAATTATATATACACGTGTCGATTTTTTATTGGATGAAAAATATGTAATATTTTTTATTTCATTGGGGGCAAAACGATTATTTTATGTGATGAGGGTAATTAAGTCTTTTTGAATTTTCCTGTTTAGTTTGACTATTAGTTGACTGATGGTTTGGACTATTTTGAAGAGTTTTGGAAACGTTAGGGGTTAAAAAAGCTATTTTCAATAGATGTTTAAAATTTTGATATTTCGCGAAACCTTAGGGACTAAAATGAAGTTTCCCCTTATGCATTTTAATGGCAATGATTTTTCTGTTTCTATTCGTGTGTCTTTCTATTTTTTTTTTAATTTTTATTATTTCATTTTCTAACATATTTATTTACTATTTTTAATATAATTAATTTAATTTTTTATTACTTTTCTTATACATACTTTTTTTTTCCTACAATTTTTTCCTTTTGATCAAATACATATTCTCTCTTTTATTAGGACCATTTTCTTCACTTTTGGTGTGTCACTTAAACTCCGGTGGCAATATACAATTTTACTGTACTTTTTTTTTTTTCCATCATCTAATTTTTATTGATTCAAAATAAAGTAAAAAATATTATATAAAAAAGTTAAATCATGAAAATACATAAATAATTTTAATACAATAGCTTAAATGTTGAGATTTTAGGATTATTGATGAATGAATATTAAATTTAAATTATTAAAAAGAAATAAATTAAAAAAGTAATAAATTTTATAAATTAACCTAATAATTGATAAAATGATAAATAAAAATGAAGACGTGTTAAAAAATTCTGATTGATAACATATGTCAATCAATGCTAGTTGTATAAATTTATTATTATTCATTATAAATATAAATATGTTTTTTTATTATAAAATTAGATTGAAATTATAATTTTTAATGAATATATATAATTTATATCTTATTTAAATTAATAAGTTTTTAATATTTTAATATGTCAACTCACTGGTGGCTATATAACTGTACCAACGGGTCCACCCGCATGCGTACCTTTGAAAACTTGGCGGATACGTGCGCAAGTATGGGTAGAGGAAAGTCTGGTCGGTTCAAGTATCGATTTGAGTAAGTCCGTCCCAATCTGACCTGTTGTCATGTATAGGAGAGATGGTCGGTGCCTTTGGATTTGGACCATGACAAACGTCTATAGGTCTCTTTTAGAAAACAATTTTTATTTCAATAGACAATTAACTACTAGGTGTTCAAATTTGCATCCAAAGGCTCCTCAGGTCTTCCCAATATTCGTAGCCAACCCTACATGATTGACATGGAATTTCTAGTATCGTAAGGTAAGAAAAAAGCAAGGAAACTCCTAGTATGCCGACCCATTTGAACCAACAGAGGAATATTGTTCCAGAAATTATTAAAATGCCCTCCATTCTACACCCCATCTTTTGGAGTTTTGTTCAAAATCCCCTTTCGAATAAGTTCAGTTAAATTTACAAATAAAATTATCACTTTGCCCTACAATGGGAAATGATTCTTTTACCTTAAAAAATATTTATAAAATAAAAATAGTATAATAATAAATATAAAAGGAATTAATTTCAATAAATAAATATGAAATTATTAAAATTATATTTGAAAATTTTAAAATTAATAAGGAAATTAAAAAGAAAAAAATCCCTCAAACACATTTAAAACACCACTTTCAAATAGCTTCTAAATAACCCCAAATACACGCAAAACACCACTCCCAAAATCCCTAAAAAAAACACCCACTCATCCCAATCAGCCAGCCACCATTACTATCTTTAAATCGATAGGCCACCCAAACAACCAAACACCACCAGCAGCCAACCATTGCCTGCCAACCACCACCCAAAAAAAAAAAAAAGAAGAAGAAAAAGAACAAAGATGGTGAAAAGAGGGGCAGAAAAGAAAGGATGAGAGCAGCTCGTGACCAGATATCCTTCGTTGAGAGGAGATCATCGGAGTAGATCACCGTGGAGGAGAATGAACGACGTTCTCCCTGCTCGATCTCTTCCACGAATTTAGATTTTCATGTTTTGATCTCTTTCCAACGGTGCCACCATCTTCTCACTGCTGGTCCACTTGCCTAAACACAGAGGTTCATTGAGAGATAGAGAACACTTAATGATGAGAACAGAGAGACAAGGAGATAAGGGAGATAGCAGGGAGCAAACCAGAGAGAGAGAGAATGGATAAAAATTGGCTTCATTTTTATTATTTAAATATTTTTATTTAAACATTAAAATTTATTTTAATACATTTATCATTTTGCCCGTGTACGTAATGGCGAATGCAGTATTTTCAACAAA
Organism: Nephelium lappaceum; assembly: GCA_021234005.1. Lineage (NCBI taxonomy): Eukaryota > Viridiplantae > Streptophyta > Magnoliopsida > Sapindales > Sapindaceae > Nephelium > Nephelium lappaceum. The sequence goes on along the minus strand of CM037997.1, from coordinate 12,169,386 downwards.
AAATGGACCAAATGGGGAGAGAATGGAGATTCTGAGAAAAGATGGGCGGCTTTTGGTCAATACGCCAAAAGATTGTCCCTAGAATAGGAACACAATAATTTAAACAGAATGGCAATGTGATTTCTTCGTTGACTTTGAGTAAACGAGTCTCTTCTGCCGATGCTAAAAAAAAAAAAAAAAAAAAAAGACATATATTCACCGCTCGTGTCCACACAGTAAATTGTTCAATTGGATGCTAGTCTGCAACAAAAGCTGATGATCAAAATGTCTTCTTTGAAGTTCTACATGATCTTTGTGTTTCTTCTCACTCTTTCAAGTTCTCTGTTCACTTTCACCAGCGCAGCTGCCCCAACATACCTTTTTCATATTTGCTCAGCTGAAAACTTCACCAGAAACAGCACTTACCAGTCCAACCTGAACGTTCTTCTTTCTTCTCTTCCCTCCTACGCCAACATCAGCGATGGATTCTTTAACGCGACAGGAGGGCAAGACCCCAACAAGGTCTATGGCCTATTTCAATGCCGCGGTGATGTCGCCAACTCCACCTGTCAAGACTGCGTGGCTTTCGCTTCCGAAGAAGCAACTCAACGTTGTCCTGGTCAAAAAGGAGCTGTATTATGGTACAACGAGTGCCTCTTACATTACAATGCTTCTGTTTTCTTCTCTACAGCAGTCCTAAGACCTAGAGTTACGTTATATAGTACAAATAACGTAACAATAGAACCAGACCGGTTTCACCAGATCATGTTGAATTTGATGAGCGAATCAGCTGCTCATGCTGCGAATGATCCCAAAAGGTTCGCGACCAGAGAGGGACATTCCACAACGTCTCAAACACTGTACACTCTTGCACAGTGCACGCGCGATTTGTCAAGCACTGCTTGTGCTGGATGTCTTAAAGATGCTATTTCAATTTTGCCAAACGCAAGTATAGGAGGAAGGAGGTTGCTTCCAAGTTGTCATTGCCGGTTTGAACTTTACCCCTTTTACAACGAAAACAGGGCAGCAAGACCCAAATATGCGCCACCAGCATCTACGCCAACATACCTTTATCATTCGTGCTCAGCTGAAAACTTCATCGGATACTGCACTTATGAGTCCAACCTGAATTTTCTTCTATCTTCTCTTCCGTCCAAAGCCAAAAGCAGCGATGGATTCTCCAACGAAACTGCAGGGCAAGACCCCAATAGGGTCTATGGCCTATTTCAATGCCGCGGTGATGTCAGCACCTCCACCTGTCGACACTGCGTGGCTTTCGCTTCCGAAGAAGCAACTCAACGTTGTCCTGGTCAAAAAGGAGCTGTATTATGGTACGACGAGTGCCTCTTACATTACAATGCTTCTGATTTCTTCTCTACGGTAGTCCTAAAACCTAGCATTAAGATATATAATAAAGCTATCGTAGAACCGTCACCATACCAGTCTTCCCAGATAATGTATAATACAAATAACGTAGAACCATACCGGTTTTACCAGCTCATGTTGAATCTGATGAACGAATCAGCAACTAAGGCCGCAAATCATCCCAAAAGATTCGCGACCACGAACGAAAATTACAAAACATCTCAAACACTGTGCACTCGTGTACAGTGCACGCAGGACCTGTCGAGTACTGGTTGTGCTGGATGTCTTCGAGAAGCTATTTCACTTCTGCCAAACGAGAGCACAGAAGGAACCACGTTGCTTCCAAGTTGTCATTGCCGGTTTGGAATCAACCCCTTTAACTTGGAAAACCTGCCACCAGCACTTGAGCCGTCTCCTCCACCTATGCCGTATCCTCCACTTCCTGTGACAAGGCCGGAAGGTAATGAAGATCAAAAAGCTTAAATCATATAACTGGTTTCTGTGCTGATTATCGTTCAAGTACCATTTAGATCGATATGAAAAAGCCAAATTTAGCTCTAGAATTGAGGTATCATGAATTTTTAGTATGGCAAATGAAACATAATGCTGATCTTAATTGCAGGGAAGAGCCGAATCTCTTCATCTGTAATTGTCGCCATTGTTGTTCCAGTTACTGTCTCTGTGCTGGTTTTCGTCATGGCAGGCTACTGCTTCCTGACTAGGAGCGCAAGAAAGAAGTACAACGCAGTACCGGAGGAGATTGGTAATTTGAAAGCCAATTTCTTATCAAGTTTGAACAGTGATTTATGTCTCGTTGTCTTTACACTTGAACCTCTCATTTCTGAAAAAATTTTAAAAAAAAAAAAAAAACCAAAGTCACTTTTTTATCTGACCAGGCCTGGGGAAATCATGAAATTTACTCGTACACTTTGTTTCGCATTAAAAGGATTTCTAAGTACACCAACAAGGATTTATAGAATACATCACTATTATTACCAATTACAAAGTTCACCATCCTCACACACATGTGCTCACTTTCACGTAAACTTCTCCATGACTCTTGGCCGGCAGACGTACTAGATTTGTGTCTCCTAGGCTGATGCACTCTCGCCCAATTTCCTGTGCTGCACACTCTGCTTTTTCACTTCAAGTTTTACGGTTATTTCCATAGCTTTTCACAATTACCGAACTGCCTTCAATGACCTAAACTAGTTGGGTCTGAAGCCTAACAAGGATACACTTTTATTCTTGCCAAACCTTTGGAGATCCATGAAATTTACTTTTACATTTATGCTGCTGCAGTATTTTCAACCCAGTAATTTACTGTTTGGTTATGTAGCTGGAAATATTTTAACTATAGAGGCATTGCACTTTGACTTTGGGACAATCCAAGCAGCCACAAATAGATTCTCTACCAATAACAAGTTGGGTGCAGGTGGTTTTGGTGAGGTTTACAAGGTATAATATTAATTAAAACAACCATTTTTTGAAGTTCGAAAACGTTGGTAACATAGCAATTAAGAAAGTTATTCAAACAAATATTCTAACAATTCGTCGGTATTTATTTGAAGGGTGTACTTCCTAATGGACAAGAGATAGCTGTGAAAAGGTTATCAACAAAATCTAAGCAAGGTGCGAAAGAATTTAAGAATGAGATTATAGTGGTAGCCAAACTTCAACACAAAAATCTAGTAAGATTACAAGGATTTTGCTTGGAGGGAGAAGAAAAAATACTTGTCTATGAATTTGTACCCAACAAAAGCCTGAACTACTTCTTATATGGTATGTATTATCTAAATATATTTCGTACACATTTGAATTTCATTTCTTAATTTTCATTGAAATTTTGATTTTTTTTTTTCTTGAAATATATTGAAGTTTTGATTTTGGTATGTGCATAGACACTACAAAACAAGGACAATTGGATTGGTCTACAAGATATAAAATAATCGAAGGAATTGCTCGAGGAATTCTTTATCTTCATGAGGATTCTCGGCCCAGAATAATTCATCGTGATCTTAAAGCTAGTAATATATTATTAGATGAAAATATGAATCCTAAAATTTCAGATTTTGGCATGGCAAAGATATTTGGAGTTGATCAGACTGAAGGAAATACGAACAAAATTGGCGGGACATAGTAAGTTTTGATTAGTATTACTCATTTCGCATGACTGGAGTTGATGAATTCATTTTTGCATCCTAGTTGAATCATTAGTAAGAGAAGAACAGAAATTAATGTCATTAGTACGATTTCCAAATTTGCTTATTATTGGACAACACAAAGTTGTATTGTGTCTCTAGGCTCTCTTCACTGCTGCATGCTTACTTTATATGTAGTAGTGATTCATCATGATGTTTGGACTACAGTATATTCCAACAAAAATATTAGATTAATTTCTAAAATACCTTATTGTATATTTGCAAATGAAGTTGTTGGTTACATACTAATTTCTTTTTTTTTTTTTTTTTATAATTCTTTAGTGGATACATGTCTCCAGAATATGCTATGCATGGACAATTTTCTGTGAAATCCGATGTGTACAGTTTTGGTGTTCTAGTTCTTGAGATTATAACTGGTAGAAAGAGTAATAGTTTCTATCAAACAGACAGAGTTCGGAACCTCTTGAGCTATGTAAGTTGAAGAGAATAATGAAGAGAAAGAGAAAGTTAGAATCAGAGCTTTTATTAATACTAGATACATTATTGCAGGCTTGGGAGCATTGGAGAGATGAGACACCAATGCAATTGTTGGATTCAACTTTGATCGATTCTTGTTCAAAAGATGAAGTCATGAGATGCATCCATATGGGTTTACTATGCGTCCAGGAAGATCCAACTGCGAGACCAACGATGACAACAGTAGTTCACTTGCTTAATAGTTATTCTGTTTCCCTCCCATTGCCTCAACAACCAGCATTTTTCCTTGGTACGAGAACAGAGCTAAACATGCATGCTTCAAACAAGGACTCTGATCAGTCTAAAAGCAAGTCCGTGCCTTGGTCAGTTGATGATGCTTCAATCACTGAATTAAGCCCTCGTTAAACAGTAATGTGGTGTTCTTCAAATGTTTCTTCATAAATTAAAAAACTCAGTAACACATATAAGCTTGCTAGAATTATTATAAGTTCATGTTTGAGTTATTGTTGTAAGTCTTAATTTCACAAATAGGTATTCAAGAAAGTATGATAAAGAGTTAGTGATTACTTGTCCGAATTCACAAAACATGTGGTCAACATTATTTTGTAATTTTTTTTTTATTATTATTATTATAGGAAACGCTTATTTCTACTAGCTTAATTAGGTAAAATGTAAAGGTAAAAAATTATACTAGTGCAATAAAAAAGACATGATAATAATATTTAATGTACATAAAAAACATATTGTAGGAAAATAACTAGTGAGACATCCAACTAGTCTTGAAAATTAAAATTTAGTACATTATAAATGTTATTTTGGAAGAGATAATTTAATCTAATACAAGGATAAATTATTGTTTGGCACACTTTGATGGAATTAATAAATGCACAAATGGCCACTTCTCTATCCATCTAAGTAGTTATTCATCAATTTCCTTGATACAATGCAAACTGGGATGCTATACCTTTTTTAAAAAGGAAATTAAAAATAATCACAGTAGCTTTAATTGAATAGGATGGAGAAATCAGCCCTGTTGTGGTTGCGGCAAATGTTAATTTGGTACTTCAATAACATAAATGATTTTGTGAGAACAGAATAATTGACCGGTATAGCTTCCATCCTTAAATGTCAACAAGATTCTAACTCAAGTCTCATTTACCAAAGATTGGACAAAAATAGCTTTTAAGTTGATTAAACATAATTATTTATGAATTAGTGTGCTTCTTGCTAGGAGGCTTCTGAAATGAAGTTTTGAGGGTAGCAGGAGAAAAACAAAGCCACTAGTAACCCTGAGAACAACTAAAGGCATCGTTTGCCTATTTGCTTCATTCTTGATAATCCGATATGGATATATATCCAGGGATGAGACTTGAATATTAAAATTGGCAGCCAAAGCACACTTAATGTATTGTTTATCATACACGTTACAAAGGGAACCTCTTTTGCCACCCAAAAAACTTCTCCTTGTACCCTTTCTTTTATTTTTGTAACAAAAAGCAATTTTAACTAATTTATCCATAATACAAATTACTTAATGCTCATTTGGAATAACTTTTACTTTTGACTTTTGACCGTAGAAGAAGAGAAGTAAAAACTTGAGCTTTTTAGTTGTTGTTTGGATAATATATTTCAAAAGAGCTTTTGAACCTGGAAGAACTTTTAGGACTGTTGGATTCAACTATTTCAAATATCTATAAACTACTGAAATGACCCTGATACCCTTTTAAAAGAAACTTTTAAAACATGTTTGGTTTGAAAACTTTGAAAGCTCTTCTAATTTAATGAGTATTGAACTTTCTTTATTTTTAGAAAAGAAGACCTTTACAACTTAGTAAGAGTAAATAATATTATTTTTATAGAAAAAATGGTTTATATGGAATAACTTAAATATTATATATTTACTATATTTCTTATAAAAAATTAGTTAAAATAAATATATTGACCAAAATTCATTCGTAAGTTTCTACTTATATTGAAGATTTTCAATAATATTCCGTAAAATTTAGATAAACACATAAGAGCCCAAAAGTTTTTATCATACGAAAATAAAAGAAGCAGAAAAGCATTATTGCATATATTACAAACACATACATACATACTTACAAGTTGAACAATATTAACACTTACAACTCTATGATTAACCCAAATAATGATATATGTGTCCTCAAGACGCAAATAGCATCCACTATGTGACATACAAACTAATCAACACAGACATTTGCACTAATAATCAACCAACATTAACAAGGGTTATTTAATTTTTCCACTCCATAAGCTGAAAATGCCAAAATCATAGGTACCCTCAAAAGTAATCATCAATGTCACCAGCCTGATAATATTTTCCTAACTTCTCTCACCTTTCAAAGAAAAGAGAACTATTACATCCTTTTGTCCACCCACCTGCAGCAGCCTAACAAAATGCAACCAAACATGACGAAGAGAATGATGAAGCTCTATGTCAATGTAAACAAAATTAATCGTATAATAATTAAATCAAAATTACAAAGCAGCAGCTCTATCTCAATGTATTTTTTAAATCTGTTTGAAGCAAGAATCAACAGTGAGGGTACAGTTAATTTTCATCAAAATTCATCAAACCTTTAGCATAAACCAATATATTACCTTATCCTTAGGAGCCTCTTTAATTGCATTGCCTAAAATTTGACGAGCACCATTGACATTCAACTGCCGAATCTCAAGTTGGGCTGCTAATGGCCATATTTTCGCAAATGAGAACTTCTTATAAGGAATGAGCTTAAGACACTCCCTGGTAAAACAGAAAGTTAAAGTTAAATATGATGAATGAACTTACCAAGAGCGGGCTTCTCATCAGTATTACTTTAGAGATGGAGCCCTTCCCAACTAAGTACTCCCAAATCTGATACAAAGAAGTTCTACAATATTTTCAATTCCTACTGTACAACAAAACCACCCCACAATCTGAATTTTATAAGAGTGTAAACAGAACCTCTAGCAGATAAACCGGGACATCTTGTAAACAGTATCCATCAAAACCACCCCGCATATATACACACAAAACTAATTAATAAACAGTATTCAAAGAAAAAAAAACAATAATTAATAAACAACACACACAACTATTTGAAGTGTCTTACTCTATCGCCAAGTACCTTAAACATTCTCTCAATTGGCTTAACAATAATCAGAAGCTTCGCATGCATGTATACCAAGAAAAGCAACCACAAAACAAAACACAAATTCATCAAAATAATCAACATATTCAAGTCAAAGATATGCAGGCTTACCGATAAACATCCAATGTTCCCTCCACATCTTCCGCATCCAATTCCTCATACAACAAATAATTAATCCTTAAATTAGACAACAGAAAAAACAAATAAGCCTCTGCACTTCACTAATCCAGAACAACCACCACCACCAAATATCAACACATCAACTAAAAACTCACCACAAGTATATATATCATATTTAAGTTGCTGTAATTATACATTCAAAGCTTAAAATTGAGCAAGGGAACTGTCAACAACAGACAACACTCAACATTTTGCCAATATAGTAATAAAACAGAGTCATATATACTCTGGTTTGGAAAATAATCTTTATATAACCAAAACCAATTTTACTCGACCAAGATGAAACCGCACAACCTTTCAATTTCTTTTAATGTCAGTAAAAAGATTAAGAAAGAAGAAGCTGATGCATTTATCATAACCAACACTGCCCCAAACATGTAAACAACAAACCTAAACTACAATCCTAAACACCCAAAATTCATATGTCAAACAAACCCAACCAAGATCTGATGCAGAGAAAATAATCAAATAAAAAACCCTAACAAACTGAAACAAAAGAAGACAAAGAGGACAATGAACAAGAGCTTCCTAATTCAAATTCACGGTGTTGAGTGAAGATACAGAGCTACAAGGAGATCGATTCAAGTGAACCCTGTGATTTCTCCGACAAGATCGATCAAGAAAGGAGAAGAATAAGATTGGGAAAGAAAGGAGAAAAACAGGGAAGAATGAAGGACATGAGTGGAAAAATTATTTTGGTAGTTATAGTTAGAAGGGAAAAATTGGTATTATGTTAAATTCATTAAATGAAATGGCTTCGCGTGTTGTTTTTAGAGGCTCTTTCTATGAAAGCCAGAAATTATGGTTTTACTTGAAAGCTCTACCCAAAATCAAAAGCCATTTTTGGAAAACCACCAAAATATTCTAATAAGTCACTAATGCACCCTTGATCACAATGTTATGCCTCCAGCCAAGAAGAAAGTGATCTCCCTAGTAAAATGGTCACAATGTTAGTTTGATTCATTCTACATATATATATGACCAATCTCCCACAAATGCACCCTTGATCGGATCTACAAATTGAGAAGACTAGTGTAATCAACGTCTCCTCTTGATAACTTCCTAAGTATGTAAATTTGATAAAATTTTGATCAAAAATCAAAGGAAAATGACCTCTTTAAACTAGTCTGCAACAAAAGCTGATAATCAAAATCCCATCTTTGATGCTCTCAACTATCTTTGCACTTCCTTCACTTTTTTTAATCTTTCCGTTTAGCCTCACCAACGCATTTGACCCAGCTTTCCAGGATAGTTCTTGCTCGGACACAAACTTCATAAAAAACATCACTTACCAACAATGTTATGGAAATTGCTAGGCACCAGGGGCCGCCGCTTAGCCAACGAGTAAGCGGTTTGACCAGTTCAATGGACAGTTTGTAACGCCCCAATCCGGACCGCCACTAGGCTCCTATCCGAATGGTACGCCCGGGCACCCCAATGAATCCCTCTAAGCCCATCTTGATGGGGAAGAAGGCATTCGAGGAACGAACCCTCTTAACTTAAAATTTAACTTTAGCGGAAGCAAAATCTTTCAAATCTAAAGTTGAAATGGTTTGAGTTGGTTTGACACTATTTATTTGGTCATTTTTAAAACTAAAAACCGGCAGCATAACGACTGTAATTTGGATAAACCAAAAACCTGGAAATCAATTTGAACACTTCAAACTATAATCATATCCAACCCAACTTCTCGCAAATTCAGTTTATCAACCTAAACATAAAAATTTGAAACTTTTAAAGACAAGATATAAACATGTATTTTTCAATCTAATAAGCTTGATTTTTCAAGTACAAAATGATGCACTTTCACACAACTTTCAAAGTATAACTCTTTTTAAACAAAATACACAAAATATATGCAATATACAAAAGACAACTCAAAATATGCTTAATACGTTCTTCAAGATGCAACTGCTAGTAATTGCGCCCACTTGAATGCGAAGGAGGGAGGCTTCACTCGTCTTCACTCACACGAGCACCTGAGGAGGTTTTTATAAACAATTTGAAGAGTATGCTATAAAACTCAGTGAGTGCAATAGTTTATAAACTTAGCTTTACTTTTCAAAAATTTCCTCCTTAGAAAACTTTAATAAAAGTTTCTATTTCTTAAAACATTTAAAGCTTAAATCTCAATTAATTGTATAGCATTAATATAAACAATTTATCATAAACTTGTAAAGCATAAATCTGAACATGCTTAAAAATAACTGAACTTTATAAAAGCACCATTCGTAACCCTAATCTCTTGACCACACGGCGACTTAGCTAAGGCCGCAGGTGTGGTAGGTCACAAGGCGATGTATCTGACATCCACCGCAACCAACTCTCTGAGATCTCTCAGCAACTACGTGCGGAATGCTGCATCGCTAACCGTAGTGCGAGACCATATCCCACAAAGTAGAAGCGACACACTCACTCATAACTCTAACCACACAGTTAATGACTCAATTCCCCCAACCCTTGCCTTACTAAGTGGGATATACCGTACGGGTTTGAACTCGATAAACTGGTGGGTACTTATGACCTTTGAAAACTTATTTTTCTCTAATGCTGTGCTTACAAATCTTTATAATTGGTGCACAAGCACAAAAGCTTTAACTTGAAAGCTTTAAACTCGAGTCCTTGGACTCGTTTACTTTACAAATACAATACAGATATTTAAATACGAGAACTTATACATGCAAAAGCATAAAATCTAGCTTATCAATGCAAAAGCATAAAATTTCTTTAGAAAATTCTTTGAAAGTGCACTCACCTTAAACTTGAGCTTAATTTGGATGAGTTTCAAACGTCCTCTCGTGATCTGGTCGGATGCTCTTCACCTACACAACATATATATATTCGTAAATTTACATTTACGTCAATTTCTGGAAACTCGAAATAATAAAAATTACATAATCGCGCCTAAGTGACCCTTTTTAGGCGTAACTCTCCATTTTTGGTTTCTTAACTTAATCTTCGACTTTTTATTAACCCCAATACACCTAATTAAAATCATTAGGGTCATCCAATCTCTCAACGGACGCCATATGGGCCAATTTACAAAATTGCCCTTCGAACTAGTTTAGCGCACGTTTTGGTTTCCCAAAATGCTTAAATCTACTTATTTTTCAACTCGTTATCACTCAAAAACAACCAACAAACAAATCATAATGAGATCCATTTCGAATCAACTTAAATCACCAACGAAATCATGAATTTCAACTTAAATAACTCACCCCTTTTTCTTTCGCGTTGACTTAGCTTTGGGACTGATTTTGGGGTGGTTTTGGACTGGTTTTATTGACGGATCTGAGCTGATTTTCTTCCTCCTTTCTTCTCCTCTCTTCCTCTCTCTCTTTCCCTCTCGGTTCGCCGCAACTTGCAGCTGTTTTTTGCCGCCGTTCTGTTGTCTCTGTCGCCGGATCTGCATGCGGGTGAGGAGCTGATTTCAAGCTGAAAACAAGCTCAGATGCAGCTGAAATGGAGGGAAATCAGATGGGTTTTGCACGCAGGACTGCAGGTGACCGGACGGCAGCTCGCCGCGGTCTTCTTCCTCGCCGATCAGCTCTGATTCGCGGTTGTTCTGCTCGGTTTTCAGCGTTGGTTCTGGTCGGACAGCTTCGTCTCGCATCGCGGCTGCTGTTCGGCGATCTTGCGGTTGGTCGGTCTACGGTCGGCTGCTCGGTTGGCGACATCACTCCTTCTTTCTTCTTCTCTTCTTCTTCTTTCTTTCTTCTTCTTCTTCGCGTTTTCGCGAGAACTAGTCTGGTTCTGTTTTTATTTTTTATTTTTTTTAAAGTCAACCATCATCTTTTGGCTTCTAATTTTCTCCTCAAAATTCTCAATAATTCCACTTACGCCCTAGAAAATCTCATTCTCCCCCTTGACGTTTAGCTTAATATTACTATAACCACAATTTTAAATTTTATTTTCCACTTAGTCCCTTATTTCCTTAAAAATTTACTCGATTTCATTCACCATTTTATCTTTCCGTTTAATCTCCAATTGAGTTTAAATCAAATCTTATGGGTTCTCTATAACCTTAAATCTTTCCATAAACCATTTAGGGTTTCAAATCACTACTTAGGGACTATTCCTGAGTAATCTGTACAATATAAAAATAGAGGGTTTACAATTTCTCCCCTCCTTATAAAAATTTCGTCCTCGAAATTAAATTACATACCTTACTCAAATAGGTGAGGATACTGAGCACACATCTACTCCTCATGCTCCCATGTAGCTTCCTCAAATCCGTGATTCCTCCACAAGACTTTAACCAATGGTATTGCTCTACGGCGCAACACCTGCTCTCTACGATCCAAGATCTCCACAAGCTGCTCTTCATTGGTCAAATTCTCTCTAAGTTGCACCGGCTGTTCTCTAAGAATATGTGAAGGATCTGCTATATACTTCCGTAACATGGAAACATGAAATACATCGTGGATATTAGCTAACTCTGGTGGCAGTTCCATCTATAAGCCACCTCTCCAATCCTTTCCATGATCTCATACGGCCCTATGTATTGCAGACTCAACTTTCCTCGCTTCCCAAATCTTAACACTCATTTCCATGGCGATATCCGCAGGAACACTCTATCACCCACCTGAAATTCCAAATCTCTTCTTCGATTGTCCGCATAGCTTTTCTGCCTGTCACTGGCTATCTTCAGCTTTTCTTTGATCACATTTATCTTTTCTATAGTAATCTGGACAATCTCTGGGCCAATCAATTTCTTTTCACCTACCTCATCCCAACAGACTGGGGTTCTACATTTCCTGCCATACAACGCTTCATATGGTGTCATCTCTATACTGGACTGGTAGCTGTTGTTGTAGGCAAACTCTATCAGTGGTAGGTGAATATCCCAGCTCCCTCTGAATTCCATAACACAAGACCTCAACATATCCTCAAGGGTCTGGATAGTCCTCTCAGATTGGCCATCCCTCTGTGGGTGAAAGGCCATACTGAAATGTAACTTGGTACCTAAAGCTTCCTGTAGCTTAGGCCAGAATCTAGATGTGAATCGAGGATCTCTGTCTGATACTATAGACACTGGGGAGCCATGCAATCTTACAATCTCATCTACGTGCAACTGCGCCAATCTATCCAGAAAATAGGTATTCTTAATCGCTAAAAGGTGAGCAGACTTCGTCAACCGATCAATAATCACCCATATAACATCATGCCCACTCTGAGTCCTCGGTAACCTTACCACAAAATCCATAGTAATCCTCTCCCATTTCCACTCAGGGATCGGTAGGGGCTGTAGTAAACCTGCTGGTTTCTGGTGCTCGGCTTTGATCTGTTGGCAGCTTAGACACTTGGCTATGAACTCTGCCATGTCTCTTTTCATCCCTTTCCACGAATAATGGTCTCTCAAAGTTCGATACATCTTTGTACTCCCTGGGTGCATGGCATAAGCTGATGAGTGTGCTTCTGTCATGATTTCATTCCTCAAATCTCCCAAATCTGGCACACATAACCTATTACCTAAGACAAGCGTCTGATCATCTCTCAACCTGAAGCTACTCTGCTTTCCAGCCTCTATTTCCCCCTTTAACTTGCTTAACTGAGGATCCTGGGCCTAAAGTTCTCTGATCTTGTCAATCAACACTGGACGAACGTGGAATGCAGCTAGTAATGCATCTGAATTCGTCACCTCTAACTTGACACCCATGGATCTCAACTCAATCAACTGAGGGATATATTCTTCCTTTAGCTGGGCTAGGGAACCTGTGGCCTTGCGACTTAAGGCATCTGCCACCACATTCGCCTTGCCAGGATGGTATTCTATAAAGCAATCATAATCCTTAATCAACTCTATCCACCTCCTCTGCCTCATATTCAACTTTTTCTGAGTGAATAGATATTGTAAACTCTTGTGGTCAGTAAAGATTCTACAGGGAACTCCATAAAGGTAGTGCCTCCAAATCCTCAAAGCAAACACAACAGCTGCTAACTCCAAGTCGTGTGTTGGGTAATTCACTTCATGTTTCTTCAACTACCTTGAAGCATAAGCTACTACCCTATCCTCTTGCATCAACACACATCCTAAACCCTGCCTGGAAGCATCACAATACACTGTGAAGCCCTCTATCCCTGATGATAGTGTAAGTATAGGCGCCGAAGTCAATTTCTGTTTCAACTCTTCAAAACTCTTCTGGCACGCAGTTGACCATTCAAACTTCTCCTCTTTTCTTGTCAACTTTGTTAAGGGAGCTGCTATCTTGGAAAACCCCTCCACGAACTTCCTGTAATAGCCTGCTAGGCCTAGGAAACTTCTGACCTCGGTCACATTCGTGGGTGGCTTCCAATTGACTATTGCCTCTACCTTCTGGGGATCAACTGATATACCCTCTGCGGATACCATATGACCCAAGAAGGCAACTCTGTCTAGCCAAAACTGGCACTTACTAAATTTGGCATACAACTTATGCTTCCTCAATGTCTGTAGCATAACTCTCAAGTGCTCTGCGTGTTATTGGCGGTTGCCTGAATACACTAAGATGTCATCAATAAACACAATGACGAACTTGTTCAAATAGGTCCTGAAGATTCTGTTCATTAAATCCATAAAAGCAGCTGGGGCATTAGTTAATCCGAATGGCATCACCAAAAACTTATAATGCCCATATCGAGTCCTAAAGGCTGACTTAGGTACATCTTCCCTGCGTATCTTCAATTAATGGTAACCTGACCTCAAATCAATCTTAGAAAATACCTTGGCACCTTGTAACTGATCAAATAAGTTATCAATACGTGGTAGCGGATATTGATTCCTAATGGTTACCCTGTTCAGTTGCCTGTAATCAACACACAACCTGAAGCTTCCATCCTTTTTCTTCACAAACAAGACAGGTGCTCCCCAAAGTGAAGTACTTGGCCTAATGAATCCTTTACTTAGCAATTCTTCCATCTGGACCTTTAATTCTTTCAACTCTACTGGTGCCATTCTGTATGGCGTAATAGGGATAGGTTCTGTACCTGGTGCTAGCTCGATTTCAAACTCTATCTCCTTATCTGGAGGTAACCCTGGAAGATCCTCTAGGAAGACATCTAAGAACTCTCTGATCACTAGAATCTCTTCTAACTTCAATTGACTGTTACCAGGTTCCACTGTATAAGCCAAATATCCCTGGCACGCCTTCCTAAGTATCTTACTAGCTTTTACTGCACTGATCAAACTGGTAGAGAGCATCTTCCTATCACCACAAAAGATAACCTCAAATCCCTCAGGTGTGCTCAACTTAACCTCTTTCCTATAGCAGTCGAGGGTGGCTCTATGTTTTGCTAGCCAATCCATACCTAGGATCACGTCAAAATCATGGATAGCTAGCAAATCAGCTTCAAATACTTGATCCCCAATAATCACTTCACTTCCCATGAATACTCTATCTGCAATGAGAGAATCTCCTGTAGGAAGGGAGACTAACATACTACACTCTGAAGGGCTCACATCTATCTTAACCCTATCCACAAAGTCTCCTGACACAAAGGAATGTGTAGCCCCTAGGTCAATCAATGCATACGCCGTTGTACCAAAAAGAGTAATCATACCTATCACTACATCTGGCGCTGCATCTGTCTGCTGCTGAGTGGCGGCATATACTCTGGCCTGAGTACGGGGTCTACTAGGCTGTCCCCTAGGTGTTGTACTGCCACTAGGCCTCTCTGCAACCGCTGATCCTCCAACATGAGAACCTCTCCTGTCGGGTCCTCTACTCCTACTAGGCTGTCCCTGAGCCCTTGTCCTGGTCTCTATCTGCTGAGGCGCGGCTGCCATGGGACAATCCCGCATAAAGTGGCCCTCCTGACCACATCTGTAACACCCAGTCTTACCCTGCATACACTCTCCTGGGTGTGGTCTACCACACTTAGGGCATGGCTGTCTAAACTTGCTGCTCTACTGACTCTTAGATCCGCCCGTCTGTCCCATTGAACTATGGCTACTACGTGCTGTCTGGGACTGTCTACGGCTATCCGTGAAAGAAGACTGGCCTCCACTCTTGGTCATCTTACTGGAGCTGCCTTGTGGATTACCTGTCCATCCGCACTTTTGTTCAAATTTCCTTGACTTGAGGAAGTTTGTTACTGTCTTCTCAACCCTAGTGGCTGCCTGTACCAACTCCCCATATCTGGTATGTGTAGCAGAGGTAACATAAGCCCTAATCCTGGTGTTGAGGCCTGACATAAATCTGTTTATTTTCTGCTCTTCATCTACGGCAATGAAAGGAACCAATCTGAGGTACTCTGTAAACCTCCTCTCATACTCTACCACTGTCAAGCTTCCCTGTTTAAACCTGAAGAATTCTTCAATCTTTGCATCCTTATATGCTTTAGGGAAGAACTGATTCTTGAATTCCTTTTGAAAATTTGCCCAAGTAACTCCCTCTGGATGCGACCTTTCATATGCCTTCCACCACTCCTTAGCACTGTCTCTGAGTAGAAAGGCTGAGAATTCCACTCTCTGATCATCTGAGCATCTCATAACTCTGAATATCTCTTCATTAGCCTCAAGCCATGAAAGTGCCTACTCTGGCTCTCCTGTGCCATCATAAGTCTTGGCGCCTAACTTCCGGGCGCGCTCTATGGTCACTCGAGCCTCTCTCAGCTGATTAATTGTCGCTGCTATTGCCTGTGCTAAGTGCTCTGCATGCACCTACGGTCACTCAGGTCTATCAGGCTGAGATGATGGTTCTGGATGTGAAGAGCTACTAGGCACGTTGATAGACTCATCAACATGCTCCTCCCCTGGTGTGGGTGCCTCTGCTACTGCCCTCCTCGTCCTCGGGCGACCTCGGCGTTGCATGCTTCTGCAAGATTCAAAAATGCATAACCATGAGACTTTTTAATGCATGAAAATCATTTATGAAATCATGCAATGTATGAACTGAAAACTTTAAACTCATGAAATCTTGAAAAACTTGACTCAAAACAACTTTAAAGCTTTCTAAACTCTTTCTGAAAACCGTGGCTCTGATACCACCTTGAAAGTATTAGGCCTCGACCTTTGGCTATCAAGTGTACCTCAGACGCAAGTTTTACGCACGGCCTCTCGACCTCGGCCTTGGCCGACGGATCTGCCCGATGCAACCATATCTAATGGACGTGTCAAGGTAAGAGCCAATGCTTCGCCAGCCTTACTCACACTGTGAGAACCCCTGATCACGTAGGACTCGTCCTAACCTGCTCTGATACCACCTTGAAAGTATTAGGCCTTGGCCTCTGGCTATCAAGTGTACCTCAGATGCAGGTTTTACACACGGCCTCTCGACCTAGGCCTTGGCCTAACCTCGGTGTGCAACCGGACTCCCGGACATGTCGGGGTAAGAGCCAATGCTTCGCCAGTCTTACTCACACTGTGAGAACCCCCGATCATGTAGCCAGCCTTGGCTGCAACTAACCTGCTCTGATACCACTTTGTAACGCCCCAATCCGGACCGCCACTAGGCTCCTATCCGAATGGTACGCTCGGGCACCCCAACGAATCCCTCTAAACCTATCTTGATGGGGAAGAAGACATTCGAGGAGCGAACCCTCTTAACTTAAAATTTAACTTTAGCGGAAGCAAAATCTTTTAAATCTAAAGTTGAAATGGTTTGGGTTGGTTTGACATTATTTATTTGGTCATTTTTAAAACTAAAAACCGGTAACATAACGACTGTAATTTGGATAAACCAAAAACCTAGAAATCAATTTGAACACTTCAAACTATAATCACATCCAACCTAACTTCTCGCAAATTTAGTTTATCAACCTAAACATAAAAATTTGAAACTTTTAAAGACAAGATATAAACATGCATTTTTCAATCTAGTAAGCTTGATTTTTCAAGCACAAAATGATGCACTTTCACACAACTTTAAAAGTATAACTCTTTTTAAACAAAATACACAAAATACATGCAATATACAAAAGACAACTCAAAATATGCTTAATACATTCTTCAAGATGCAACTGCCAGTAATTGCGCCCACTTGAATGCGAAGGAGGGAGGCTTCACTCGTCTTCACCCACACAAGCACCTGAGGAGGTTTTTATAAACAATTTGAAGAGTGAGCTATAAAGCTCAGTGAGTGCAATAGTTTATAAACTTAGCTTTACTTTTCAAAAATTTCCTCCTTAGAAAACTTTAATAAAAGTTTCTATTTCTTAAAACATTTAAAGCTTAAATCTCAATTAATTGCATAACATTAATATAAACAATTTATCATAAACTTGTAAAGCATAAATCTGAACATGCTTAAAAATAATTGAACTTTATAAAAGCACCATTCGTAACTCTAATCTCTTGACCACATGGCGACTTAGCTAAGGCCGCAGGTGTGGTAGGTCACAAGGCGATGTATCTGACATCCACCGCAACCAACTCTCTGAGACCTCTCAGCAACTACGTGCGGAATGCTGCATCGCTAACCGTAGTGCGAGACCATATCCCACAAAGTAGGGGCGACACACACACTCATAACTCTAACCACACAGTTAGTGACTCAATTCCCCCAACCCTTGCCTTACTAAGTGGGATATACCGTACGGGTTTGAACTCGATAAACTGGTGGGTACTTATGGCCTTTGAAAACTTGTTTTTCTCTAATGCTATGCTTACAAATCTTTATAATTGGTGCACAAGCACAAAAGCTTTAACTTGAAAGCTTTAAACTCGAGTCCTTGGACTCGTTTACTTTACAAATACAATACAGATATTTAAATACGAGAACTTATACATGCAAAATCATAAAATCTAGCTTATCAATGCAAAAGCATAAAATTTCTTTAGAAAATTCTTTGAAAGTGCACTCACCTTAAACTTGAGCTTAATTTGGATGAGTTTCAAACGTCCTCTCGTGATCTGATCGGATGCTCTTCACCTACACAACATATATATATTCGTAAATTTATATTTACGTCAACTTCTGGAAACTCGAAATAATAAAAATTACATAATCGCGCCTAAGTGACAATTTTTAGGCGTAACTCTCCATTTTTGGTTTCTTAACTTACTCTTCGACTTTTTATTAATCTCAATACGCCTAATTAAAATCATTAGGGTCATCCAATCTCTCAACGGACGCCATATGAGCCAATTTACAAAATTGCCCTTCGAACTAGTTTAGCGCACGTTTTGGTTTCTCTACAAATCTTTGGTTTTCTAAACTCCCAAAATGCTTAAATCTACTTATTTTTCAACTCGTTATCACTCAAAAACAACCAACAAACAAATCATAATGAGATCCATTTCGAATCAACTTATATCACCAACGAAATCATCAATTTCAACTTAAATAACTCACCCCTTTTTCTTTCGCGTTGACTTAGCTTTGGGACTGATTTTGGGGTGGTTTTGGATTGGTTTTATTGACGGATCTGAGCTTATTTTCTTCCTCCTTTCTTCTCCTCTCTTCCTCTCTCTCTTTCCCTCTCGGTTCGCCGCAACTTGCAGCTGTTTTTCGCTGCCGTTCTGCTGTCTCTGTCGTCGGATCTGCACGCGGGTGAGGAGCTGATTTCAAGCTGAAAACAAGCTCAGATGCAGCTGAAATGGAGGAAAATCAGATGGGTTTTGCACGTAGGACTGCAGGTGACCAGACTGCAGCTCGCCGCGGTCTTCTTCCTCGTCGATCAGCTCTGATTCATGGCTGTTCTGCTCGGTTTTCAGTGCTGGTTCTGGTCGGACAACTTCGTCTCGCGTCGCGGCTGCTGTTCGGCGATCTTGCAGCTGGTCGGTCGGCGGTCGGCTGCTCGGTCGACGACGTCACTCCTTCTTCTTTCTTCTTCTCTTCTTCTTCTTTCTTTCTTCTTTCTTTCTTCTTCTTCTTCTTCGCGTTTTTATTTTTATTTTTTTTAAAGTCAACCATCATCTTTTGGCTTCTAATTTCCTCCTCAAAATTCTCAATAATTCCACTTACACCCTATAAATCTCATTCTCCTCCCTTGACGTTTCGCTTAATATTACTATAACCATAATTGTAAATTTTATTTTCAACTTAGTCCCTTATTTCCTTAAAAATTCACTCGATTTCATTCACCATTTTATCTTTCCGTTTAATCTCCAATTGAGTTTAAATCAAATCTTATGGGTTCTCTATGGCCTTAAATCTTTTCATAAACCATTTAAGGTTTCAAATCACTACTTAGGGACTATTCCTGAATGATCCGTACAATATAAAAATAGAGGGTTTACACAGTTGGTCAAACTTGATCAAATATTTGAAAAAAAAGTCTTTAAAAAATACATGTATATTATCAATTGGAACTTGATCTAAAAAAAGAAAAAAAACATACAATAGTATTTAATTAAAAAAGAAAAACAAGTAAAAGCACACTTCTTACGATAACTAGCACTAGAAAGTTTGAGAGACCAACCAAAGAGGAGAAAATCAAGGCTTTGTTTGGGCATGTATTCATAAATTAACAACAATTCATTTTCCTCAATGCAACATCCTAATAAACTTACAAGATTTTTATGTTGCAATTTGACAATTAAAGTGACTTCATTCCTAAACTCTCTCAACCCTTGACCAGATGTACTTGAAAGCCTTTTTACTGCAATTTGCTTTCCATTTGCTAATATACCTTGGAAGAAAATTTCTTTCTTTACCACAAAATAGGGAAAAAGAAAAAAGTTGCTTATTTAAAAAATAAAAATCTGAGTCCTCTAGCTAATGTGACCACTTATATATATTCCAAAGATGTTGCAGTTATCATACACATTGATCCTCATGCTTTTAGTTTTTACAATTACCTTGTAAATAGGGTCGAAGCCACCTTCTCTTAGCTTATTTTCATTAGAAAAATGCTCAGTAGCCTCAAGGATGAGACCTAACGGAACAGTGGAAACTCTTGAGATTCATTATCACTATAAATTTCATTTGTCTTTCCCAAAGCAAAATAGTGGAATCTCTTAACTGTTTGCTTTCCTCCCCAAGGCACCATAAATTCAATTCAAAATTTGAGAGTTGATTATAAATTCAAAGAGTTAAGGTAAATGAGATGTAATATATATGGTTTTAGTAATGCAAAATTTATAAAATCATTACCTTTATCTCTTTTATATCTTTTGTGCATATGCCTAAGAAAAGAACCAAGCAATAGAACTGCTACTATTGTTGATACGAATACTGCAATCTGTACCTTGTCTCTCCCTTCCTCATCTAACATTTATAAATATTCAAGTCTGTGAAATCTATATTTGGGTTTATAAAGATAATTTATGATGAAGTAGCAGCAAAAAAACGCAAACATAAACCATAATATTACAATAATTCATAATATATATTTTACAAAATTTTGGTGACCTTTTATGATGTTTTACTAATATAAGACCTAATAATAAGAAGACAAAAGGTAAAACAAAATATATATTTTAAATGGTTTTAGGGATAATTGCACAAATGCTGTTAATTTAGACGTAATTATATTAATATGAGCTTTTTATTTAAAATTGCACAAACCTTCTCTACTTGTAATTGATTTAACTGAAGTCCAAACTAACTATTGACCATACTTTAAAGCAAAATGACTTAAATGACCTTAGTCAATTATTTTATCCATGATATTATTATTTTAAATTTTTTGATTTAATCATTTAAATTAAAAAGAAAAACAAATTCGTCACTTTGGAGGAGCAAATTGCTCTTCCGCTTGTGGAGGGGTGATTTGCTTCTCCAAAATGAGCATAGCTATGCTCGTTGTGGAGGAGCAGATCCCTCTTCCATGAGTAGATCTTACTCTATTGTGAGGAGCCATTGCTTCTCCACTAGAAGCAAATTTGCTCAACCATGAAGGAGCGATTGGCTCCTCCATTATGCTGATTTTTTTTTTTTGGGGGGGGGGTGGTGTGGTTGTTGTCATTATAATTTTGTATGTTTTATTTAATTCTTAATAAATTTAATTTTATAATCTCATATGGATGGAGATGATTAGTTGATTTTATTTTATGTAATTTTCAGTTAATTAATATTTAACTAGTAAAAATGCATTTTATCTCTTTAATTAAGTAAAAAGACGATTTTATCCCTTTGTTGTTATGGTTTATCAAAGAACAATTAAAGGTAGGAGAGGTTTATGTAATTTTAGATAAAGAAAAACCAAAAAAAAAAAAAAACCTTACGTACATGGAATTTGCAAAAACCTGGGGATGTTTGTGTAACATTTTATGTTATTGTGCTAGTGAAATCTTCTACCGTCATGAAATAGATTCTTATGTTATACAATTAGTGATTAATCTTGATAAATATCAATAAACTAGTGACTAGTGGTGCTAAACTATCTTGCAATACTTAAAAAAACACTTTCATGTCAAAAAAACACAGTACATAGTTTGTTAACCAAACAAAGTTCTAATAGTTCACTATTAGAACTGGTTGTTCAGAGACGAACCTATTAGTTCAAATAGTTTCCCTACATGTAAATTAATTCTAGCAACAAGAGCTTATGCCAGATAAACTGGTTGTTCAGAGCTTTTGTTCTAAGTTAAAGAACTTTAAGGGTCGAACTCCCTTAACCGACCTTTGGAGGAGGATTTAATTTACTTTGTGATGGTTAAAGCGAAAGCCATCAAGAAACAAAGGTCATAAAATTAAGGCCAATTAATTTTGTTACTCTCAAGTACAAGGATAGATATATGCCCTCATTTTTGAACCTCAGGATTGATAAATGGACGAGGATCTAAACGTTAAAAGTTGAATTTCTACTAAATTAGGAGAGTGAACATGCCTGGCTTGCCAGTACTCGAGGTCCGGTCAGGACCTGTCAAGCCAATACTAGATGCATTCCAAGGAGATGGCAATGGAGCAATTTCTGAATAAGGTTGCAACACGTTGTTTGAGTAGTATCATTAGAAAAGGGATACATTTCCCAGTGAACCATACAGTTAGGATTCAGCTCCACTTTTCCAAAAAAGGAGCGGTCTGCATAGCGCAGAATGCAGGCAGCAAATGTTGCCCACATAAATGCTTCTTTCTAATTAGGATACTGTTTCATGATATCTTGAGAAGTGGAATTGATGCAGCGGACACAATCATCCAAAGAAGAATCTCCTCTGCAAATTGCAAGAGCATAAACAGTGTCAGGGCTCTGGCCAGTACAGTCCAGAAGAAACCATCATTTGACTGTATACTAGTAGCAAGAGACGAGAGAATGTTGTCGCCATTATTGCCTTAGATGCTGTTAATCGTGAAATTTCCTGTGTCATAGCAGTTCTGGGAGGTGGAAAGGCTGATGCTTGTAAGCATATAGGAAATGATAAACAGCAAATATGAAAACCCCATTGCAGAGTAAAAGTTTAGAAAATAAAAGCCTTTATAGCCTGAAGGAGCTCAAAGTGATTGTTGGGTTATTGGGTTGTTGGGTTGGGTTCACCCAAGATAACCCAAACCCATGACCCGATTCAAATCTGTTAGGATTGGATTGGATTGAATAACCGTTTGGTGGTTATTAGGAGTTATCCAATGATAAATACCACTTTGGTTGCCCACATAAAAGACAATAGTTCTTTTGTTTTTGGCTGCTGAAGAAATGATAATGGAATATTATACTTCCAACATACACAAATAGTATAACATAGTGTTGTTGGAGTATACAGAGTAAAACATATTGCAAGGTTCTTGCACCATGATTCGAAGGTTTGTTCCTATAATTGGTGGCCGAACTTCGATCAGTTGGACAATTCAGGTTTCAGGGCAATTTTCGCTATGTAGAAATAGATACTCTTTCGGTTTCCATTTTACCGTATTTAATGAATTTATATACTACTTGAATTCTTTCGGTGATCTTTTCAACAATGCATGGAATCTTCTCAGTTTATAGTCAGGCCTTTGAACAAGTCTACTTCCAGCGAAAATGACCTCATATACATTTCTTATAATTTAATTAGTTTCTATATCGATTTCTTCATTGCCCTCAATTTGTCAACCCTTACATCAGGATCGAAGGTAGACTTGGCCATCCTTGAAGAGTTCGACACCTACTCTAGACATTTTTGGTGACTTGAACATGACAATCAATCTTAAGGAATCGTCATAGCCGGCAGTACAAGATTATTTTACTGTTTCAGAATAATTTTTTATCCTAGCAACTAGCAAGATTTCTGCTAATAGCTACAAAACTCAAGAGTTGCTAAGTCAGCAAAGTGACCAACCTGGGCAGCCTTTATATAGGAGCTGCAAGTTCAGTTCATTGGTAAGTGAAAGTGTGAAGCAAGCAGAAAAACAGCGACACTTGAGTGTGTGTCTAGCGTGTGAAGTGAGAGGCAAATAACAAGAGAGCTAAGAGAAGCTGATATGTTTATACAAATATGATATAACTGAGAGTTTTGCATGTAATACAATGTACTTGTATAAGTGATTATATTACGTTGTTTAAAGAGTGCTTTGTCTTCTCGATTTCTGCAGTATAAGTAGATATTCCTATTATTTCAAAAGACAGTTGACTAATAGGTGTTCAAATTTGCATCCAAATTAAGGCTCCTCAGGTCTTCCCAATAGTCCTAGCCAACCCTACATGATTGACATGGAATTTCTAGTATCGCAAGGTAACAAAAAAGCAAGGAAACTTCTAGTATGTCAACCCATTTGAACCTATATACATGGGTGGCAATCCGGGTTGACGGGTTGGGTTGGACATAATACGTACACGATACGACTATTTTTGACACAACACGAACATGACATGATTAATAAACGGGTTGAACCTCTTCAACACGAACACGACACAATAATAAACCGATCAACACGGAGACAACACAATTAACCTATTTGTTTACGGGTCATTTATTGACCCATTTATTGACCTGTTTATGATTTAACCATATTTAATGCATTTAAATTTTAATACACATCTAATAGAAAATAAAATTAAAATACACAAATACAATCCAAAACCTACAAATATAATCATCTATAAATACAATCCAAAACATAAAATTACAAACATCTACAAATACAATCCAAAACATAAAAATACAAACATAAAAATATAATGGAGACGCGGCACGGCGGAAAGGAGACGCGGCGCAAATCTTTGTAGACGTGGTGGAGAGGAGACACGATGCAGATTTGTGTAGATATGGTAGAAAGGAGACGTGGCACAGATTTGTGTAGACACTATTACCATGAGAAGAAGGAGAAGAAGGGAGCCGCGTTGATTGGTATGAATGTGCCAGCATCGACGTGTGGATTGTGGACCGTGCGGCTACTGCTCAAGCTCGACTGCTGCTCATGTACTCATGGAGAAATCAGAAATGATTCAAATGAAATTAGAATGTTCGGTAGGGCTTTCACTTTTGAAATATATATATACTATCACTAAAATTACATTAATATCCTTTTAGTATAAAATTACTACTTTACCTTTTAAACGGGTCAACCCGTGACACGATTAAGGAAACACGAATCTGACACGATTATTAAATAGGTTAGACGGATTGACTAGTTAATTTACCCAACTCGTTAATGCTCAACCCTAACCAGGAATATTCGTGTCGACCCGTCGTGTCAGGTTCCAAATTGTCACCCCTACCTATACAAGAATATTATTCCAGAAATTATCAAATGCCCCTAACTTTTACAGTATTCTCCATTCTACACCCCATTTTTGGAGTGTTGGTCAAAATACCCTCTCTTTTAAGTTCAATTAAATTTACAAGTAAAATTATCACTTTGCCCTTCAATATACATGGGAAATGACTCGTTTGCCTAAATATTTGAAAAATGAAAATAGTATCAAGAATTAATTTCAATAAAATAAATATAAAATAATTAAAATTTTCTTTGAAAAAGTTAAAATTGAAAAGGAAATTAAAAAAAAAAATCATGATCTTCTATTCTCTTTCACTTCCTTCTTCACAAGAGGAATCTCTGTCAGAACATCAGCCACAGTCACACTTCTTCTAAATAGCTTCTGAAACCCTTAAAAACATCCAAAACACCACCTCCAAATAGCTTCTAAATAACCCCAAATACAACTAAAACACCACTCTCAAAATCCTTAAAAAAACACCCAGCCATCCCAATCAACTAACCACCATTACCATCTTTAAATCAATATACCACCCAGACAGCCAAACACTACTAGCAACAGCTAACCAACACCCAAAAAAAAAAAAAAAAAAGGAAGATGGCGAAAAAAGGGGGAGAAAAGAGAGGATGAGAGAAGCTCGTGATTAGAAACCTTTCATTGGGAGGAGATGATCGGAGTAGATCATCATGTATTAGCACCAAAATCAACTTACTTTTCTTTCTCTAAAGATTTAACCATTATGACCAAGAGTTTAGCTTAGTTTATCATGACAACCAAGAGTTTAGCTTACTTTCGTTTCTTTGTAACCAGGCTTTTAGCTTACTTTAAATTATAATTGTTTCCTTTAATATTTACAACTAGCTTGCATACATGTTTGTTGCTGTACGGTTTATAAATATAGAAATGAAGTAAATTCAAATCACAAAATTTCACATGGTATCAAAGCATTTTTTTTTTTCATTGCCTTCTGTATTCATCCATTATACAGTCATGTCTACTTTTCCAAATCAAACTACACAAACATACAATTTGCGATCTACATCAAACTCACCATCTTCACCACACTTTCGGCACACATTTGATCATCCTGGAGTCCTTCTTGTATCTAATGTGTTGATAGGTGACAACTATCCAACATGGAAAAGATCTATGAAGATATCATTGAATGCTAAAAATAAACTAGGATTTATTGACGATAGCATGGTCATGCCATCGAAGGATTCTTTAGATTTGAAAGTTTAGGAATGGTGTAATGATATGGTGTTGTCATGGATGCTCAATGGAATTGAGAAGACTCTTGTGATATTCCACGGCCTCTTTGGATTGAGTTGGAAGAATGATTCTCGAAAAACAACAATCCACGGATATATGAACTCAGGAAAGCCATATGTAACCTTCAATAAGAAGAAAAAGCGTTAGCAATTTATTTTAATACTTCAAAATCATATTGGGATGAGTTGTCCACACTAACCACTATTTCTTCTTGCACATGTGGAACTTCACAAGAGTTTTTCAATTCTTAATAGGTCTCAAATGATTCATATTCTGACATTCGTAGTCAAATCTTGGTAATGAAACCTCTTCCACATGCTGGAAAGGCTTACTCAAAAATTGATCAAGAAAAACATCAACATCTTCTTCATGTTTCGAGTAGGCAATCACCTATTGAATCCATTGAATTCACTACACTGGTAGTAAATAATAAGTCTCATTCAGCCAACCGATCAAATCAAATTTCTTATACTTTTGGGCAAGGAGCACAAGAAACACAAGGTCATGGTAGACTTTATTGTGATTATTATGAAAAATATGAGCATGTCAAAGCCAAATGCTACAAAATTGTTGGTTATCCATCAAATTAAAGACTTTTGAATTGGTCTCATGTTGCTGCTCTAGCAACCATAAAGCCACAAGAAGCAAATGAACATTCAATTCCAGTAAGTCAGACTTCATCATCATCCTCTGAATCCTTTGCTCCAATTCCTGATCTCACAACTGAGCAATACAAGCAGTTGCTATCTCTGCTCTTAGCAAATGAGTTTGATTATTCCCTAACTGCTAACTTAGCCGATGATCTCTTTCCTTGTTGTAATTCTGCTATACATACTAGTGACAATTCCTGGAGAATAGATTGTGGAGCATCTGACCATATGACACCTTATATCTCTTTTCTTAAAAATTCCATGCCTACTCCTATGCTAAACCAATTAGACTACTAAATGGTTTAACTGTTTCAACCACCAAATGTGGTTCTGTTAAGCTATCTTCTTCTTTATCTTTAAAAAATGTTTTATTAGTTCCTAATTTTAATATTAATCTCTTGTTTGTGAATAAATTTACCGAAGATTTAAATTGTGTTGCTATTTTTTCCCACCTATTGTGTTTTTTAAGACCTTTCATCAAGAAGCTGACTGGCATAGGTAAGGTTCGAGACAGCTTATCAATATGTGTCAAACTATAATTTTTCTTCTTCAGTAATGCATGTTGCAAATGAATCGAATTCTAGTCTTTGGCATCTTCAACTTGGGCACCCATCCAAAGATCGAATGCAACTTTTGTCTTTTTTTTATGATGTTTTTTCTTTTAATTCCTATTGTGAAATGTGTCAACTTGTTGAGCACACACGCAGTCCATTTCAATTGAATAAAAATAGTTCTGAGATACCTTTTCAATTAATTTTTTGTGACATTTGGGGTCCATATCGCACACCTACATGTATAGATGCACATTATTTCTTCACTATTGTTGATGATCATACTTATTGTACTTGGGTTTATCTTATGCGTCATAAATCTGAAACCTTTCATTTACTAAAAAATTTCTATTCATTGATCAAAACACAATTTCAAACTTCTATTAAAAGAATTTGAACTGATCAAGGGAGAGAATTTTTGCTTTATGATAAAATAAAATCCTTTTTTAATGAGGATGACATTTTGCATCAATGTACTTGTGTTGAAACTCCTTAACAATATACAGTAGCTAAACGTAAGCATAGGCATATTCTATAAGTTGCACGTGCCTTACGTTTTCAATCACATTTGCCTTTGTCTTTTTGGGGTATGTTTGGCAAATATATACAGGTGCACATTATGTGCATTACATATATAGGTGCACGTTAATTTGTTCTATTAGGTGGTGTTCCGGAGAAAGAAATATATCATAAACAAGATGAAAAAAAAAGCTATCATCATCTTGATTTTATTTTTTGTTATATTTATATTTTTATATATTCATATTTTGTTATTTTGGAATATAAATTAAGCAAAAATTTTAACTTTTAATGTTATTTGTAAAATCTGGATAGAATGATTATGGAATGAATTATTTGATGTGAAATTAGTTTATTTTGATTTAGTAGAAAAAATTGATGATTTTTTTTTTTAAATCAATTTGGAATCTTGGACCCATTGAATTTCTTAGTTCATAAAGATTTTTTAGTATTTTTTTTAAAAAAATAAAAAATTCAGGTCAATCCGGTCAAATCCATGTCTGACCTCGTCAACTCGAACTAACTCGGTCAAATCCTAGTCTTGTGCGAGTCTGAACAGACCTGTTAATATGCAGGTCGAGTATGGAACCAGATCTTCAAATTAATTTGAGGGTATGGATAGGGTCTGGACCCTAAAAAAAAGAGAGTCCCAATGCGGGTCCTGGCCTAATGCGTGTCTAGATCCACATTTTGCGATCCTTAAATTCTTAATTGTTGAATTGTTGGCAAGAGAAAAAAAATTCATTTTGCATCTTATTCCATTGTGTCTCTAAGCTTTCTTTCTTCATTAATGCATTCTTCAACTTTTGTGAGATTGAATACCCTATTCTTTCATCACGCTAACCAATTGGTCTGGACTATAACTTGCCATCTTAAACTTATTAGTTGAATATCATAAATTCGTAGTTGTTTTTGTGCTAAGATAGATGTTGCTTCCATGTTGATTTTTTTTTTTTTCCTTAGTGGATACATGTTTCCAGAATATGCTATACAAGGATAGTTCTCTATAAAATCCGATGTATATAATTTTGGTGTCCTAATTCTTGAGATTATAATTGGCAAGAAGAATAGCAATTTCTATCAACTAGGCAATGTTGGAGATCTCTTGAGCTATGTAAGTGAATAACATGTTGTACATAATTTTCCTACTTTGTTATCATCACATGCAAATAACTTGATGAAGTATTGCAAGCTTGGAATCATTGGAGAGAAGAGACACCTTTGGAATTGTTGGATTCAACTTTGACAGATTCTTACTCGAAAAATAAAGTCATTAGATGCGTCCAATTGGGTTTACTATGTGTCCAGGAAGATCCAGATGTGAGACCAACAATGGCAAATGTAGTCTTGATGCTTAATAGTTACTCTATTACTCTTCAATCACCTCAACAACCTGCATTTTTCATTAGTACTGGTACATATCTCAATATGCAAATTACAAAAGAAATAGACTCTGATCAGTCTAAAAGCAAGTCCGTGCCATGGTCTATTGATGATGCTTCAATCACTGAAGTATATCCTCGCTAAAATTTTCAAGGTGTTTTTCAAGTATGATCTTCATAAATTATGGAACTTACATCTAAGTATGTTGTGATTTTATCTGAAGGTGTTGCTTGAATTATAGTTTAATTTCATAAATGTCTTTAGGAAATGTACTACAGAGTTAGCGATTATTTGTCTTAATTTGAAAACTAATGCTGTCAACAATATTTTTTAGTTAGTTCCAGATTTGAAACTCTTGAATGAAATGCATATTTCTACTACCTCAAGTAAAATATATATGTATATTATTTAAAAAAAGAAAAAAATTTATATTATTAAAGTAATGAACAAGGCATGATAATAACTTTTAATATAGGTAGAAAATTATAATGTTGTGAAGTCATTAGCATGACACCAAACTGGTTTCCAAATTTTATTTTGGTACATCATGAATATCATTACTTGGACTGGAGAATTTTCTCTAAATTTAATTGAATACAGGCCAGGATAAATTATTGTTACACACTTTGATGAGATAAATGGATGCACAAATGACATCATTTTCCACTTTTGTCTCCATCAAAGTCATTTTCTCATCAATTTACTTAATTGATCAACACAATTGGGATACTTGACCCCTTCAATTAGATATAACACCGTTACTTTTTATTACTTTATTTGTCCTAACCAAAGTAGAAAAAATGAAAAATCTAAGTTGTTTTGATTTACTATGATAGACTCTTAGCACAACCTGATATGGCAATGGCATAAGAAATTCACAAACAGCATCTCTCTTCGACTTCTATCTCCATCAAAGTAATTACCTACACAGTGTCCGTCAGAAAACACAACTGAGCTAGAAGACACAAAAATCAAAGTCTGGTTTTAATTTAATAAAATCGACAAGTCAAGTCTCCTGGGGACCATGACAAATGCTTATTTAGTAGAGCAATTGACAAATAGGTGCAAAATGTAAGTTTGGTTTTAATTTAATAGAATGAACAGGTCAAGTCTCCTGGGAACCTTTTTTTCTTTCCCCCCAAAAAAAAAAATGGCTTGTCACTGTAGATCTTGACTGTCGTTTCCCCCATGACTAATCAGAAGAATAAAAGGTTCCAGACAGCCATGTGTTTTGTAGTACTGAAATGAGAGATTTTATCCCAAAAAAATGTAATATACATATATATATATATACATATGTATTGTTGCTTTATATTTCAATGATTTAATAGCACTCCACAAATCATCTACCGTGACTTAATAATATATAGCATTCTTTCAACCGGATAATATCTTAAGTTCAAAGTTTTACATCACAAGTACTATTAAAAAAATAAATAAATAAATACCACGTAAAAAGTCCCCATAGAATGGTACAGATATAATTGTAATTTAATATAGTTCAAATATTTACATCCTAAAAAACATCCATATTAGAGAAAAACATGATTGCAAATACAACCTAAGCTTGAATGTTTTTGACAGTCTATATCCATAATTGAATCCTGATTTACTAACAAATGCATGGAAGGATTTTCAGATTGATCATATACTCAAATTCTGTTATTTCTGAATTACTAGCTCCATAGTAACATACATAAGAAAATAAAATAAAATAAAATAAACACAGGGTTTTGAGGGTACTAAGAAAGAGACCAAGCTGCTAATTAGTGTGAGAACAACTGAAACCATAGGTGGTCTACTTGCTAATTTTTCTTGCAGACATATAATAAGGCAATTTCGTAAGGCTTGACTGGATTTACAAATTCACAAAAGCCATACGTTACTGAACACCCAACTAGAGCAAGTGACAGGAAACACAAGCAGAAAGTATTAATTGCATTGACATTTCTCCTTTAGCATGTGTGCAGGAGTCTTCTCTGACAGCTCAAGTATTTTACATCTTCAACACTCGTGTTCGCATCATGTTTAGTACGTCTACATCAAAAACAGAGGACCGAAATGTTTTTGATGATGAACTCTTCAAGCTAGTTTGCTACAAAAGCTGAGAATAAAAATGTTTTCGTTGATATTTCAAAAAAATAAAAAATAAAAAATGTTTTCGTTGAAGTTGTCAATGATATTTGTGCCTCTAGTCTCTCTTTCAAGCTCTCTGTCCACTTTCACGAGCGCAGCAGACCCAACATACCTGTTATCATATCTGCAGTGAAAAATACTTCACCAGAAACAGAATTTACCAGTCCAACCCCAATCGTCTCCTCACTTCTCTTCAGCCATAAATTCTACAGAAAATCTGAAGGGTTAGACCCCAACAAGGTCTACGGCCTTTCTCGGTGCCGTGGTGATGAGTGATGGACCTATAAATTCATATTAGATTAAACATTTAAATAAATTAATAATAATGTTAAAAATAACTAAAACTATGATAGTAAAATATGAAATTTTCATTTTATTTAATTTTTAGTTGCCCTCAACAATCCACGATAATTAAAAATGAAAATAATAATACATTTAATTAAATACATATATAATCTTATAATTTAAAAATCTCAAAATTTAAAGTATAAAAAAAAAACATTTTTACCAATTGATAAATTGATAATCCATATTAAAGAAAGAGAACTTAATTATTGATTTGTAAATATGGTATAACCATCAACAATCAAATTATGTAAATTTTTCATTCAAATTAGAAATTAAGTTTTTACTATAAATTAAACTTAAACAAATATAACATAACATATCTCTTTAGCTAGAAGAGAACAAATAAAAAAAGAAGAATTAAAAATTAAGCCATAATTATATATTGAAAAATTATATATGAAAAATTTAATATAAAATTTTTGGATTTATTAATTTGATTTTTAAATCAAGTTAGAGATATCATTATATAACATGTATAATAAGATGCTAATATTTTAATAAAAATTATAAATCTGCTTACATTTATTTTTTATGATATATATCATTATTATTATACTAGAGATATAACAAATAGTAGATATATATGAATAGAAATTAAAGAAAATATTAGAAGAAACAGAAGAATATTGAGGAATTAATTTTTTTTCTCTTAGGAGGGGCGGACCAACCGAGCCCCAGCAATTGCAATGTAATAAATTTTTTTATTTTGATTTGACAGTTGACTGGGTCGTTGTTTGATGTTTTTGATTTTTCGTTTCTTTTTAACAAAGATGCTCTTATCATTTTCTTATTGCTCATTATTATTATGCTTTTTAATGGCAACAATTTTTTTTTTTAATTTTTTTTATTTCATTTTCTAACATATTTATTTACTATTTTTAATATAATTAATTTAATTTTTAATATTTTTCTTATACATATTTTTTTACTCCTAATATTTTTCTACCCCTAATAAATTAATGTTTTCTTTTTCTACTCTTAATATTTTTTTTCTACTGTTAATTAATTAATTTCTTTTCTACAATTTTTTCCTTTTGATCAAATACATATTCTCTCTTTTATAAGTACTATTTTCTTCACTTTTGGTGTGTCACTTAAACTCTAATGGCAATATACAATTTTACTGTATAACTTTTTTTTTTTTTTAATCTTAACTTGATATCTCTTAATTTTTATTTATCATCTTATCACTTATCAGTTAATCTACTAAATTTATTACTTTTATAATTTATTTATTTTTAATAATTTAAATATTCATTCATGAATAATCCTAAAATTTCAACATTTAAGCTATTTTATTAAATTTGTTTATGTATTTTCATGATTTAACTTTTTTATATAATATTTTTTACTTTATTTAGAATCAATAAAAATTAGAATTTTAAAAAAATTCTAAATGATAATATGTGTCAATTAATGTTCGTTATATAAAATTATTGTTATTGATTATAAATATAAATATATTTTTTTATTATAAACTTAGACTGAAATTATATTTTTCAATAAATATATATGATTTATGTCTTATTTAAATTAATAATTTTTTGATGTTTTTATTATTTTGTTTATATACTTTTCTTAACAAATTTTTTGAATACGTCAGCAAACAGGTGGATATGTAAGTGTATCCATGGGTCCACCTGCACCCGTACCCATGAAAACTTGGTGGGTACGAGCGCAAGTATGGGTGGAGGAAAGTCTGGTGGGTTCAAGTATGAATTAATTTCAATAAATAAATATGAAATTATGAAAATTATATTTGAAAATTTTAAAATTAAAAAGGATATTTAAAAAAAAAAAAATCACTCAAACACATCCAAAAACCACTTTCAAGTAGCTTCTAAATAAACCCAAATACACCCAAAACACCACTCCCAAAATCCCTTAAAAAACACCCACTCATCCCAATCAGCCAGCCACCATTAATATCTTTAAATCGATAGGCCACTCAAACAACCAAACACCACCACCAACAGCCAACCATTGCCTGGCAACCACCACCAAAAACAAAAAACAAAAGGAAAAGAATAAAGATGGCAAAAAGAGGGGGAGAAAAGAAAGGATGAGAGAAGCTCGTGACTAGATATCCTTTGTTGGGAAGAGATCATCGGAGTAGATCACCTGGGAGGAGAATGAGCGACGTTCTCCTTGCTTAATCTCTTCCACGAATTTAGATTTTCATGTTTTGATCTCTTTCCAATGGTGCCACCGTCATCTCACTGTCGGTCCACTTGCCTAAACATGGAGGCTCAGGGAGAGATAGGGAGCACTCAATGATGAGAAGAGAGAGACAAGGAGATAAGGGAGATAGCAGGGAGCAAACCAGAGGGGAAGAGAATGGAGAAAAATTGGTTTCATTTTTATTATTTAAATATTTTTATTTAAACATTAAAATTTATTTTAATACATTTATCATTTGGCCCTTATACCTAATGGCAAATACAGTGTTTTCAACAAAAATGGACCAAATGGGGAGAGAACGGAGATTCTGAGAAAAGATGGGCGGCTTTTCGTCAATAGTCCAAAAGATTGGCCCTAGAATGGGAACACAATAATTAAACAGAATGGCAATGTGATTTCTTCGTTGACTTTGAGTAAGCGAGTCTCTTGTGCCAATGCTAACAAAAAAAAAAAAGTCTTCACCGCCTGTGTCCACACAGTAAATTGTTCAATTGAATGCTACCTAGTCTGCAACAAAAGCTGATGATCAAAATGTCTTCTTTGAAGTTCTACATGATCTTTGTGTTTCTTCTCTCTCTTTCAAGTGCTCTATTCACTTTCACCAGCGTAGCTAACCCAACATACGGCACAGCTTTCCCAAAATACCTGGAGTTTTTTTGCTCAGATGAAAACATCACCAGCGCTTACCAGTCCAACCTGGTCGTTCTTCTTTCTTCTCTTCAATCCTCCGCCAGCAGATATGGATTCTCCAACGCAACAGAAGGGCTAGACCCCAACAAGGTCTATGGCCTATTTCAATGCCGCGGTGATGTCAACACCTCCCTCTGTCAAGACTGCATGGCTTTCGCTTCCGCAGAAGCAACACGATGTTGTCCTGGTCAAAAACTAGCTGTAATATGGTACGACGAGTGCCTCTTACATTACGATGCTTCTGATTTCTTCTCTACAGTAGTCCTAAGACCTAGAACTATGTTATATAATACAAATAACGTAACAATAGAACCAGACCGGTTTCACCAGATCATGTTGAGTTTGATGAATGAATCAGCTACTCAGGCTGCGAATGATCCCAAAAGGTTCGGGACCAGAAAGGGAGATTCCACAACGTCTGAAACACTGTACACTCTTGCACAGTGCACGCGCGATTTGTCAAGTACTGCTTGTGCTGGATGTCTTAAAGAAGCTATTTCACTTTTACCAAACGTAAGTAGAGGAGGAATGAGTTTGCTTCCAAGTTGTCATTGCCGATTTGAAATTTACGCATTTTACACCGAAAACGAGGACCTGTTATCAACACCTACGCTGTCTCCTCCACCTATGCCGTCTCCTCCACCTCCTGTGCCGAAAGGTAATGAAGATCGAAAAGCTTAAATCTTATAACTGGTTTCTGTGCTGATTATCGTTCTAGTACCATTTAGATGGACATGAGAAAGCCAAATTTAGCTCTAGAATTGAGGTATCATGATTTTTTAGTATGGCAAATGAAACATAGTGCTGATCTTAATTGCAGGGAAGGGCGGAATCTCTTCATCCGTAATTGTCGCCATTGTTGTTCCGGTTACTGTCTCTGTGTTGCTTTTCGTCATAGCGGGCTACTGCTTCGTGACTAGGAGAGCAAGAAAGAAGTACAACGCAGTACCGGAGGAAATTGGTAACTTGAAAGCTAATTTCCTATCAAGTTTGAACAGTGATTTATGGCTCGTTGTCTTTACACATGAAACTCTCATTTCTGAAAAAATAAAAAAATAAAAAAAATAAAAAGGTAAACCAAAGTCACTTTTTTATCTGACCAGACCTGGGGAAATCATGAAATTTACTCGGACACTTTGTTTCATATTAAAAGGATTTCTAAATACACCAACTAGGGGGAGGTCTAGTGTTTATTATAGAATCCATCACTATTATTACCAATTACAAAGTTCACCATGCATCCTCACACATGTGCTCACATTCATGTAAACTTTTCCATGACTCTTGGCCGGCCGACACTCTGCTTTTTCACTTCAAGTTTTACGGTTATTTCCATACCTTTTCACAATTATCAGACTGCCTTCAATGACCTGCACTAGTTGGGTCTGAAGCCCAACAAGGATACACTTTTATTCTTGCCAAACCTTTGGAGATCCATGAAATTTACTTTTACATTTATGCTGCTGCTATATTTTCAAGCCAGTAATTTACTGTTTGGTTATGTAGCTGGAAAAATTTTAACTATAGAGGCATTGCACTTTGATTTTGGGACAATCCAAGCAGCCACAAATAGATTCTCTACCAATAACAAGTTGGGTGCAGGTGGTTTTGGTGAGGTTTACAAGGTATAAGATTAATTAAAACAATCATTTTTTGTAGCTCAAAAACGTTAGTAACATAGCAATTCGGAACGTTAGTCAAACAAATATTCTAACAATTTGTTGGTATATATTCAAAGGGTGTACTTTCTAATGGACAAGAGATAGCAGTAAAAAGGTTATCAACAAAATCCAAGCAAGGTGTAAAGGAATTTAAAAATGAGATTATAGTGGTAGCCAAACTTCAACACAAAAATCTAGTAAGATTACAAGGATTTTGCTTGGAGGGAGAAGAAAAAATACTTGTCTATGAATTTGTGCCCAACAAAAGCCTTGACTACTTCTTATATGGTATGTATTATCTAAATATATTTCGTACACATTTGAATTTCATTTCTTAATTTTCATTGAAATTTTGATTTTTTTTTCTTCAAGTATATTGAAATTTTGATTTTGGTATGTGCATAGACACTACAAAACAAGGACAATTGGATTGGTCTACGAGATATAAAATAATTGAAGGAATTGCTCGAGGAATTTTTTATCTTCATGAGGATTCTCGGCCTAGAATCATTCATCGTGATCTTAAAGCTAGTAATGTATTATTAGATGAGAATATGAACCCAAAAATTTCAGATTTTGGCATGGCAAAGATATTTGGAGTTGATCAGACTGAAGGAAATACAAACAAAATTGGCGGGACATAGTAAGTTTTGATTACTATTACTCATTTCACATGATTGGAGTTGATGAATTCATTTTTGCATCCTAGTTGTTGAATCATTAGTAAGAGAAGAAAAGAAATTAATGTCATTAGTACGATTTCCAAAATTTGCTTATTATTGGACAACACAAAGTTGCATTGTGTCTCTAGGCTCTCTTCACTATTGCATGCTTATTTTGTGTAATAGTGATTCATATATATTCCAATAAAAATATTAGATTAATTTCTAAAATACTTTATTGTATATTTGCAAATGAAGTTGCTGGTTACATACTAATTTCAATTTTTTTTTTTTTTTTTTTTTAAATTCTTTAGTGGATATATGTCTCCAGAATATGCTATGCATGGACAATTTTCTGTGAAATCCGATGTGTACAGTTTTGGTGTTCTAGTTCTTGAGATTATAACTGGTAGAAAGAATAACAGTTTCTATCAACCAGACAAAGTTCGGAACCTCTTGAGCTATGTAAGTTGAAGAGAATAATGAAGAGAAAGAGAAAGTTAGAATCAGAGCTTTTTATTAATACTAGATACATTATTGTAGGCTTGGGAGCATTGGAGAGATGAGACACCAATGCAATTGTTGGATTCAACTTTGATCGATTCTTGTTCAAAAGATGAAGTCATGAGATGCATCCATATGGGTTTACTATGCGTCCAGGAAGATCCAGCTGTGAGACCAACGATGGCAACAGTAGTTCACTTGCTTAATAGTTATTCTGTTTCCCTCCCATTGCCTCAACAACCAGCATTTTTCCTTGGTACGAGAATAGAGCTAAACATGCATGCTTCAAATAGGGGCTCTGATCAATCTAAAAGCAAGTCTGTGCCTTGGTCAGTTGATGATGCTTCAATCACTGAATTAAGTCCTCGTTAAACAGTAATGTGGTGTCCTTCAAATGTTTCTTCATAAATTAAAAAACTCAGTAACACATATAAGCTTGCTGGAATTATTATAAGTTCATGTTTGAGTTATTGTTGTAAGTCTTAATTTCACAAATAGGGTATTCAAGAAAGTACAATAAAGAGTTAGTGATTACTTGTCCGAATTCACAAAACATGTGGTCAACATTATTTTGTAATTTTTTTTTTTATTATTATTTTAGGAAACGCTTATTTCTACTAGCTTAATTAGGTAAAATGTAAAGGTAAAAAATTATACTAGTGCAATAAAAAAGACATGATAATAATATTTAATGTACATAAAAAACATATTGTAGGAAAATAACTAGTGAGACATCCAACTAGTCTTGAAAATTAAAATTTAGTACATTATAAATGTTATTTTGGAAGAGATAATTTAATCTAATACAAGGATAAATGATTGTTTGGCACACTTTGATGGAATTAATAAATGCACAAATGGCCACTTCTGTATCCATCTAAGAAGTTACTCATCAATTTCCTTGATACAATGCAAACTGGGTGCTACACCTTTTTTAAAATGGAAATTAAAAATAATCACAGTAGTTTTAATTAAATAAGATGGAGAAATCAGCTCTGTTGTGGATGCGGCAAATGTTAATTTGGTACTTTAATAACATAAATGATTTTGTGAGAACAGAATAATTGACCGGTATAGCTTC
This sequence comes from Nephelium lappaceum, assembly GCA_021234005.1. Classification (NCBI taxonomy): domain Eukaryota; kingdom Viridiplantae; phylum Streptophyta; class Magnoliopsida; order Sapindales; family Sapindaceae; genus Nephelium; species Nephelium lappaceum. The sequence goes on along the minus strand of CM037997.1, from coordinate 12,130,934 downwards.
CATCCTTAAATGTCAACAACATTCTAACTCAAGTCTCATTTACCAAAGATTGGACAAAAATAGCTTTTAGGTTGATTAAACATAATTATTTATGAATTACTGTGCTTCTTGCTAGAGGGCTTCTGAAATGAAGTTTTGAGGGTACCAGGTGAAAAACAAAGCCACTAGTAACCCAGAGAACAACTAAAGGCATCGTTTGCCTATTTGCTTCATTCTTGATAATTTGATATGGATATATATCCAGGGATGAGACTTGAAGATTAAAATTGGCAGCCAAAGCACACTCAATATATTGTTTATCATACACGTTACAAAGGGAACCTCTTTTGCCACTCAAAAAACTTCTCCTTTTACCCTTTTTTTTTTTTAGCAAAAAGCAATTTTACTAATTTGTCCATAATACAAATGATTTAAAACTCATTTAGGATAGTTTTTACTTTTGACTTTTGACTATAAAAGAAAAGAAGTAAAAGTTTGAGTTTTTTAATTGCTAGTTAGATAATATATTTCAAAAGAGCTTTTAAACCTAAAAGAACTTTAGGGACTGTTTGATTTAACTATTTTAAAATATCTATAAAATATTAAAATGATCCTTATACCCTTTTAATAGAAACTTTTAAAATCTTATTAGTTTGAAAACTTTGAAAACTCTTCTAATTTAATATGAATATTGAACTTTCTTTACTTTTAGAAAAGAAGGCCTTTATACCTTAATAAGAGTAAATAATTGAAACGCCCCAATCCGGGCCGCAACTAGGCTCCTATCCAAATGGTACGTCCGGGCACCCCAACTAATCCCTCTAAGCCCATCTTGATGGGAAAAAGGCATTCGAGGAGCGAACCCTCTCAACTAAAAACTTAACTTTAGCGGAAGCAAAATCTTTTAAATCTAAAGTTGAAATGGTTTGGGTTGGTTTGACACTATTCATTTGGTCATTTTTAAAACTAAAAACCAGCAGCATAACGGCTGTAATTTGGATAAACCAAAAACCTGGAAATCAATTTGAACACTTCAAACTATAATCACATCCAACCCAACTTCTCGCAAATTCAGTTTATCAACATAAACATAAAAATTTGAAACTTTTAAAGACAAGATATAAACATGCATTTTTCAATCTAGTAAGCTTGATTTTTCAAGCACAAAATGATGCACTTTCACACAACTTTAAAAGTATAACTCTTTTTAAACAAAATACAAAAAATATATGCAATATACAAAAGAAAACTCAAAATATGCTTAATACATTCTTCAAGATGCAACTGCCAGTAATTGCGCTCACTTGACTGCGAAGGAGGGAGGCTTCCCTAGTCTTCACCCACACGAGCACCTGAGGAGGTTTTTTATAAACAATTTGAAGAGTGAGCTATAAAGCTCAGTGAGTGCAATAGTTTATAAACTTAGCTTTACTTTTCAAAAATTTCCTCCTTAGAAAACTTTAATAAAAGTTTCTATTTCTTAAAACATTTAAAGCTTAAATCTCAATTAATTGCATAGCATTAATATAAACAATTTATCATAAACTTGTAAAGCATAAATCTGAACATGCTTAAAAATAACTGAACTTTATAAAAGCACCATTCGTATCCCTAATCTCTTGACCACACGGCGACTTAGCTAAGGCCGCTGGTGTGGTAGGTCACAAGGCGATGTATCTGACATCCACCGCAACCAACTCTCTGAGACCTCTCAGCAATTACGTGCGGAATGCTGCATCGCTAACCGTAGTGCGAGACCATATCCCACAAAGTAGGGGCAACACACTCACTCATAACTCTAACAACACAGTTAGTGACTCAATTCCCCCAACCCTTGCCTTACTAAGTGGGATATACCGTACGGGTCTGAACTCGATAAACTGGTGGGTACTTATGGCCTTTGAAAACTTGTTTTTCTTTAATGCTATGCCTTACAAATCTTTATACTTGGTGCACAAGCACAAAAGCTTTAACTTGAAAGCTTTAAACTTGAGTCCTTGGACTCGTTTACTTTACAAATACAATACATGTATTTAAATACAAGAACTTATACATGCAAAAGCATAAATCTAGCTTATCAATGCAAAAACATAAAATCACTTTAGAAAACTTTTTGAAAGTGCACTCACCTTAAACTTGGGCTTAATTTGGATGAGCTTCAAACGCCCTCTCGTGATCCCGTCGGATGCTCTTCATCTACACAACACATATATCTTCGTAAAATTACGTTTGCGCAAACTTCAGGAAACTCAAAATCATAAAAAAATTACACAATCGCGCCTAAGTGACCCTTTTTAGGCGTAACTCTCCATTTTTGGTTTCTTAATTTAATCTTCGACTTTTATTAATCCCAACACGCCTAATTAAACTCATTAGGGTCATCCAAACTCTCAACGGACGCCATATGGGCCAATTTACAAAATTACCCTTCGAACTAGTTTAGCGCACGTTTTGGTTTCTCTCTAATTCTTTGGTTTTCTAAACTCCCAATATGCTTAAATCCACTTATTTTTCAACTTGTTTTCACTCAAAAACAACCAACAACCAAATCATAACGAAACTCATTTCGAATCAACTTAAATCACCAACAAAATCATCAATTTCAACTTAAATAACTCACCCTTTTTTTCTTTCGCGTTAACTACGCTTTGAGACTGATTTTGGGGTGGTTTTGGACTACTTTTGGTGACAGATCTGAGTTGGGTTTGAGCTGATTTTCTTTCAAAGTCAACACTATCTTTTGGCTTCTAATTTCCTCCTCAAAACTCTCAATAATTCCACTTACGCCCTAAGAAAATTTCATTCACTCCCTTAACATTTAGCTTAATATTACTATGACCACAATTTTAAATTTTATCTTCAATTTAGTCCCTTATTTCCTTAAAATTTACTCGATTTTATTCACCATTTTATCTTTCCGTCTAATCTCCAATTGAGTTTAAATCAAATCTTATGGGTTCTCTATGACCTTAAATCTTTCCATAAATCATTTAGGGTCTCAAATTACTACTTAGGGACCATTCCTAAGTAATCCGTATAATATAAAAATAGAGGGTTTACAATAATATTATTTTATATAAAAAAATAGTTTATATAGAATAACTTAAATATTATTTACTTTATTTCTTATAAAAAATTAGTTAAAATAAATATATTGACCAAAATTCATTCGTAAGTTTCTATTTATATTGAAGATTTTCAATAATATTCCGTAAAATTTAGATAAACACATAAAGGCCTAAAAATTTTTATCATACGAAACTAAAAGAAGCAGAAAAGCATTATTGCATATATTACAAACACATAAATACATACTTACAAGTTGAACAATATTAACACTTACAGCTCTATGACCAACCCAAATAATGATATATGCGTCCTTAAAACGCAAATAGCATCCACTATGTGACATACAAACTAATCAACACAAACATTTGCACTAATAATCAACCAACATTAACAAGGGTTATTTAATTTTTCCACTCCATAAGCTTAAAATGCCAAAATCATCTGCACCATAAACATCATCATAGTTACCCTCAAAAGTAATCATCAATGTCACCAGCCTGATAATATTTTCCTTACTTCTCTCACCTTTCAAAGAAACGAGAACTATCACATCCTTTTACCCACCCCACCTGCAGCAGCCTAACAAAATGCAACAAAACATGACGAAGAGGATGATGAAGCACTATGCCAATGTAAACAAAATTAATCGTATCATAATTAAATCAAAATTACAAAGCAGCAGCTCTATCTCAATGTATTTTTTAGATCTGTTTGAAGCAAGAATCAACAGTGAGGGTACAATTAATTTTCATCAAAATTCATCAAACCTTCAGCATCAACCAACATATTTCCTTATCCTTAGGAGCCTCTCCAATTGCATTGCCTAAAATTTGACGAGCACCATTGACATTCAACTGTCGAATCTCAAATTGGGCAGCTAATAGCCATATTTTCGCAAATGAGAACTTCTTATGAGGAATGAGCTTAAGACACTCCCTGGTAAAACAGAAAGTTAAAGTTAAATAAGATGAATGAACTTACGAAGAGCGGGCTTCTCATCAGTATTACTTTGGAGATGGAGCCCTTCCCAAGTAAGTACTCCCAAATCTGATACAAACAAGTTCTACAATATTTTCAATTCCTACTTTACAACGGTCCATGCTATTAATGTCTATGCACTCCACAAGCTGAATTTTATACGAGGGTAAACAGAACTTCTAGCAGATAAACCAAGATGAAACCGCACAACCTTTCAATTTCTTTTAATGTCGGTGAAAAGATTAAGAGAGAAGCAGCTGATGCATTTATCATAACCAACACTGCCCCAAACATCTAAACAACCAACCTAAACTACAATCCTAAACACCCAAAATTCATATGTCAAACAAACCCAACCAAGATCTGATGCAGAGAAGATAATCAAATAAAAAACCCTAATAAACTTAAACAAAAGAAGACAAATAGGACAATGAACAGGAGCTTACTAATTCGAATTCATGGTGTCGAGCGAAGATACAGAGCTAGAAGGAGATCGATTCAAGTGAACCTTGTGATTTCTCCGACAAGAACGAGCAAAAAAGGAGAAGAACAAGGTTGGGAAAGAAAGGAGAAGAACAGGGAAGAATGAAGGACATGAGTGGAAAAATTATTTTGGTATTTATAGTTAGAAGGGCAAAATTGGTATTATGTTAAATTCATTAAATGAAATGGCTTCGCGTGTTGTTTTTAGAGGCTCTTTCTATGGAAGCCAGAAATTATGGTTTCACATGAAAGCTCTTCCCAAAATCAAAAGCCATTTTTGGAAAACCACCAAAATATTCTAATAAGTCACTTTTGGGTTCAAGAAGAGCTTTTGGAGCCTCTAAAAGCTGTGCCAAAAGGCACTTAGACGACTAAATGCTCATTAATAAGTAAATAAAAAATTTATTTATATACACTAAATTAACATATATTTATTCTATCAAAATTCTACTAAGAGAGTGATGATAGTGATAATGTCGAAGATGTTTCCTCTACCTAGATTTAGTGGGATGCAATCAAATAAAAAATAAAAGTTCTAACCATGGAGAGAGAGTTTCCCAAATCCTCCATTAAAGAAAGTTGCTCTCCCTACCCCGTTAACGTTTCCTTATTCCTTCTTTTATATATTGGTTTGATTGAATGGGAGAGTGGATTTTGATATTATAGAGGATATAGAGAGCAAAGTATTAATTTTCAATTCTTAATGATAGGTGTGGGAAGTAATTTGGTGCGGTATTGGAACCAACGCTCAATGTGGGATCTGTCACATATACAGTCGTCCCGTGACTCTAGATTTTCCATGCCTATAAAGGTTAATTTGAAGGTGCATTGCCTCCAGCCAAGAAGAAAGTTATCTCCCTAGTAAAATGGTCACAATATTAGTTTGATTCATTCTACGCATATATATGACCGATCTCCCACTAATGCACCCTTGATCGGATCTACAAATTGAGGAGACTAGTGTAATCAAAGTCTCCTCTTGACAACTTCCTAAGTATGTAAATTTCATAAAATCTTGATCAAAAATTAAAGGAACATGGCCTCTTCGAACTAGTCTGCAACAAAAGCTGAGAATCAAAATGCCATCTTTGATGCTCTCAACTATCTTTGCACTTCCTTCTCTTCTTTTAATCTTTCCGTTTAGCTTCACCAGCGCATTTGACCCAACTTTCCAAGATAGCTCTTGCTCGGACACAAACTTCACAAAAAACATCACTTACCAACAATGTCGTGGAAATCGCTTGGCACCAGGGGCCGCCGCTTAGCCAGCGAGTAAGTGGTTTGACCGTTCAATGGACAGTTGGTCAAACTTGATCAAATATTTGAAAATTTTTTTAAAAAAAAATACATGTATATTATCAATTGGAACTTGATCTTAAAAAAAAAAAAACATACAATAGTATTTAATTAAAAAAGAAAAACAAGTAAAAGCACACTTCTTACAATAACTAGCACTAGAAAGTTTGAGAGACCAACCAAAGAGGAGAAAATCGAGGCTTTTTTTGGGCATGTATTCATAAATTAACAACAATTCAGTTTCCTCAAAGCAGCATCCTAATAATCTCACAAGATTTTTATGTTGCAATTTGACAATTAAAGTGACTTCGTTCCTAAACTCTCTCAACCCTTGATTAGATGTACTTGAAAGCCTTTTTACTGCAATTTCCTTTCCATTTGCTAATATACCTTGGAAGAAAATTTCTTTCTTTACCACAAAATAGCGAAAAAGAAAAAAGTTGCTTATTTAAAAAATAAAAATCTGAGTCCTCTAGCTAATGTGACCAATTATATATATTTCAAAGATGTTGTAGTTATCATACATATTGTAATAAAATAGAGTCATATAGTAAAAATAATCTTTAATTATTTTGCCAATATAGTAATAAAACAGAGTCATATTTACTCTGGTTTGGAAAATAATCTTTATATACCCAAAACCAATTTTACTCCACTAAGATGAAACCGTACAACCTTTCAATTTCTTTTAATGTCGGTGAAAAGATTGAGAACGAAGAAGCTGATGCATTTATCATAACCAACACTACCCCAAACATGTAAACAACTAACCTAAACTACAATCCTAAACACCCAAAATTCGTATGTCAAACAAACCCAATCAAGATCTGATGCAGAGAAAATTATCAAATAAAAAACCCTAACAAACTGAAACAAAAGAAGAAGAAGAGGACAATGAACAAGAGCTTCCTAATTCGAATTCACGGTGTCGACTGAAGATATAGAGCTAGAAGGAAATCGATTTAAGCGAATCCTGTGATTTCTCCGGCAAGATTGAGCAAGAAAGGAGAAGAACAGGGAAGAATGAAGGACATGAGTGGAAAAATTATTTTGGTATTTATAGTTAGAAGGGCAAAATTGATATTATGTTAAATTCATTAAATGAAATGGCTTCGCGTGTTGTTTTTAGAAGCTCTTTCCATGGAAGCCAGAAATTGTGGTTTCACTTGGAAGCTCTTCCCAAAATCAAAAGCTATTTTTGGGGAACCACCAAAACATTCCAATAAGTCGCTTTTGTGTTCAAGAAGAGCTTTTTGAGCCTCTAAAAGCTATGCCAAATAGGCACTTAGACGGCTAAATGCTTATTAATAAGTAAATAAAAAATTTATTTATGTACACTAATTTAACATATATTTATTCTATCAAAATTCTACTAAGAGAGTGATGACAGTGATGATGCCAAAGATGTTTCCTCTACCTAGATTTAGTGGGATGCAATCAAATAAAAAATAAAAGTTCTAACCATGGAGAGAGACTTTCCCAAATCCTCCATTAAAGAAACTTGCTTTCCCTACCTAGTTTACGTTTCCTTATTCCTATTTTTATATGTTGGTTTGATTGAAAGAGAGAGTGGATTTTGATATTATAGAGGATGTAGAGAGCAAAGTATTAATTTTCAATTCTTAATGATGAGCGTGGGAAGTAATTTGGTGTGGTACTAGAACCAGCCCTCGATGTGGGATCGATCATATATACAACCGTCCTATGACTCTAGATTTTCCATGCCTGCAAAGGTTAATTTGAAGGTGCATTGCCTCCAGCCAAGAAGAAAACCATTCTTCTTCTGATCATGATGATTCCCTGGACTACCACATAATTGAAAGTTATCTCCCCAGTAAAATGGTCACAAAGTTAGTTTGATTCCTTCTACATATATATATATATATATATATATATATGACTGATCTCCCACTAATGCACCCTTGATGAAATCTACAAATTGAGGAGACTAGTGTAATCAAATTCTCCTCTTGACAACTTCCTAAGTATGTAAATTTGATAAAATCTTGATAAAAAATCAATGGAAAATCACCTCTTCAAACTAGTCTGCAACAAAAGCTGATAATCAAACTGCCATCTTTGACACTCTCAATTATCTTTGCACTTCCTTCTCTTATTTTAATCTTTCTATTCAGCTTCACCAGCGCAGTTGACCTAGCTTTCCAAGATAGTTCTTGCTCAGACACAAACTTCACAGAAAACATCACTTACCAAAAATGTTGTGAAAATCGCTAGGCATTAAGGGCCGTCGCTTAGCCAGCGAGTAAGCGGTTTGACCAGTTCAATGGACCATTGGTCAAACTTGGTCAAATATTTGAAAAAAAAAATTTTTTTTTTTACTACTTGTATATTATAAATTGGAACTTGATCTTAGAAAACAAAAACACATACAACAGTATTTAATTAAAAAAGAAAAACTAGTAAAAGCACACTTCTTAGAATAACTAGCACTAGAAAATTTGAGAGATAAACCAAAGAGGAGGAAATCAAGGCTTTTTTTGGGCATGTATTCATAAATTAACAACAATTCATTTTCCTCAAAGCAGCATCCCAATAATCTCGCAAGATTTTTACGTTGCAATTTGACAATCAAAGTAACTTCATTCCTGAACTCTCTCAACCCTTGACCAGATGTCCTTGAAAGCCTTTTCATTGCAATTTCCTTTCCATTTGCTAATATACCCTCGAAGAAAATTTCTTTCTTTACCACAAAATAGGGAAAAAGAAAAAAGTTGCTTATTTAAAAAATAAAATGAGTCCTCTAGTAATGTGACCAGTTATATATATTTCAAAGATGTTGTAGTTATCATACATATTGATTCTCATGCTTTTTAGTTTTTATAGTTACCTTGTAAATAGGGTTGAACCCACCTTCTCTTAGCTTATTTTCATGAGAGAAATGCTTAGTAGCCTCAAGGATGAGACCTAATAGGAACAGTGGAAACTCTTGAGATTCATTATCACTATAAATTTCATTTGTCTTTCCCAAAGCAAAATAGTGAAATCTCTTGACTGTTTCCTTTCCTCCCCAAGGCACCATAAATTCAATTCAAAACTTGAGAGTTAATTATAAATCCGAAGAGGTAAGGTAAATGAAATGTAATGTATATGGTTTTAGGAAAGCAAAATTTACAAAACCATTACCTTTATCTCTTTTATATCTTTTGCGCATATGCCAAAAAGAAGAACCAAGCATCAGAACTACTACTATTGTTGATACGACAACTGCAATCTGTACCTTTTCTCTCCCTTCCTCATCTAACATTTATAAATATTCAAGTCTGTGAAATCTATATTTTGGTTTATAGAGATAATTTATGACGAAGTAGCAGCAAAAAAACGCAAACATAAACCATAATATTAAAATAATTCATAATATATACTTTACAAAATTTTGGTGACCTTTTATGATGTTTTACTAGTATAAGACCTAATAATAAGAAGACAAGAGGTAAAACAGAATATATATTTTAAATGTTTTTAGGGATAATTGCACAAATGCTGCTAATTTAGACGTAATTATATGAATATGAACTTTTTATTTAAAATTGCACAAACCTTCTCTATTCGTAATTGATTTAACTGAAGTCCAAACTAACTACTGACCATACTTTAAAGCAAAATGACTTAAATGACCTTAGTCAATTATTTTATCCATTATTTTATTATTTTAAATTTTTTGATTTAATCATTTAAATTAAAAAGAAAAACAAATTCTTCACTTTGGAGGAGCAAATTGCTCTTCCGCTCGTGGAAGAGTGATTTGCTCCTCCAAAATGAGCATAGCTATGCTCGTTGTGGAGGAGCAGATGGCTCTTCCATGAGTAGATTTTACTCTATTGTGAGGAGCCATTGTTTCTCCATAAGAAGCAAATTTGCTCAACCATGAAGGAGCGATCGACTTCTCCATTATGATAATTTTTTTTTTTTTTTTTTTTGGGTTGTCATTATAATTTTGTATGTTTTATTTAATTCTTAATAAATTTAATTTTATAATCTCACATGGATGGAGAAGATTAGTTGATTTTATTTTATGCAATTTTCAATTAATTACTACTTAACTAGTAAAAATGCATTTTATCTCTTTAATTAAGTGAAAAGACGATTTTATCCCTTTGTTATTATGGTTTGTCAGAGAACAATTAAAGATAGAGAGGCTTATGTAATTTTAGATTAAAAAAAAAAAAGAAAAACCTTATGTACATGGAATTTGCATAAACTTGGGGATGTTTGTGTAACATTTTATGTTCTTGTGCAAGTGAAATCTTCTATCGTCATGAAATAGATTCTTATGTTATACAATTAGTGATTAATCTTGATAAATCTCAATAGACTAATGACTAGTGGTGTCAAACTATCTTGTAATACTTAAAAAACACTTTCATGTCAAAAAACACAGTACATAGTTTGTTAACCAAACAAAGTTGTACAAATTTCAATGGAGATGAACCTATTAGTTCAAATAGTTTCCCTACATGTAAATTAATTCTAGCAACAATAGCTTGTTCCAGATAAACTGGTTGTTCAGAGCTTTTGTTCTAAGTTAAAGAGCTTTAAAGGTCGAACTCCCTTAACCGACCATTGCAGGAGGATTTAATTTACTTTGTGATGGTTAAAGCGAAAGCCATCAAGAAACAAAGGTCATAAAATGAAGGCCAATTAATTTCGTTACTCTCAAGTACAAGGATAGATATATGCCCTCATTTTTAAACTTCAGGATTGATAAGTGGACTAGGATCTAAACGTTAAAAGTTGAATTTCTACTAAATTAGGAGAGTGAACATACCTAGCTTGCCAGTACTCGATGATGCGAACCCCGTATATATCGATACGACACCCACGATCAAATTGAAACACAACCCTAAGAAAGATTAAAACAGGTTTATAACGAAAACTTTGACTCATTGATTATGTCATTCAAGAACCAAAATTATAACAAGAATGATATTGACGCCACTCCCAAGACATAGATGAGAAGGTGAGAGATAAGTCATGGTTTCGATCGCCACAAGCATAGCTTGATAAGATCACATGTTCAACAATGAACAAAAGAGAAACAAATCTCTCAATTACTTCATTCCATCAACCACTTCTTCAAAATTTAGGTTTAATAAGCCTTATATAGGCATACAATCCTAATCCTTATTGGAAACTTAATAAAATCCTATTTTTAATTGACTTTGACTTTGACCTTGACTTTGACTTTTCCTAAACACACCCATATTGGTTTTTTAATTTAAATAAATGACTCAGCCCTATAATTAAAAGTCTAATAAATTAAACTAATTTAAAACAATCTCATAATACAAATTAGACCCAATTTAAATCAATTAAATAAATAACAGCCCAATTGCATTATAATTGACACCTAATCCTCAAGATTAATGTTCTTGGACTTGTTCTTGAACTTAAATAATATTTTGAAGCCTTGATAAAGTCCAATTGCATTCAATTAGCGTCCAAAGCCTTCAAAATTAAGTCCAATTGCCTCGTTGTCCAATTGTCTCATTGTCGTCCATGATTACTATCTTTGTTTCCATCACTCGAGGTACGGTCAGGACCTGTCAAGCCAATGCTAGATGCATTCCCAGGAGATGGCAATGGAGCAATTTCTGAATAAGGTTGTAACACGTTGTTTTGAGTAGTATCATTAGAAAAGGGATACATTTCCCAGTGAACCATACAATTAGGTGCCAGGACAACTCCCCCTTGTTTCCCATGGCAACAACTGTGATAATCAACAACATACTGAGGAAGACAACTACCACAATCAATTTGGGATAACTCTGGGGTACACTGCATTAGTGCATATATCTTTTCAAGATGTGTTAAATTTACTTCAGCAGGTGCAAACCTAAATGCCGAGTAGCCCCTAGAGGCATTATTCATCAAATTGTTCATCAAATCCTCCCAGATCTTATCAAAATGTGTCAAATCCGATGTGATATTAGCTACGTTGTAAAATATCTGGACAGGATTCAGCTCCAGTTTTCCAAAAAAGAAGTGGTCTGCATAGTGCACAATGCACGACGCAAATGGTGCCCACATAAATGCTTCTTTCTGATTAGGACACTGTTTCATGATGTCTTGAGAAGTGGAATTGATGCAGCTGGCACAATCATCCAAAGAAGAGTCTCCTTTGCAAAATGCAAGAGCATAAATAGTGTCAGGGCTCTAGCCAGTACAGTCAGAGAAGAAACTATTATTTGATTGAATGTGGTCGCGATTATTGCCATAATTACTGTTAATCGTGAAATTTCCTGTGTCATGGCAGTTCTGGGCAGTGGAAAGGCTGATATGCTTGTAAGCATATAGGAAATGATAAATAGCAAATATGAAAACCCCATTGCAGAGTAAAAGTTTAGAAAATAAAAGCCTTTATAGCCTGAAGGAGCTCATAGTGATCTTCTCAACATTGCATGGAATCTTCTCAATTTATAGTCAAGCCTTTGAACAAGTCTACTTCAAATCCAGCGAAAATGACCTCAAATACATTTCTTATAATTTAATTAGTTTCTATATCGATTTTTATTGCCCTCGATTTGTCAACCCTGCATGATTGACGTGATTTCTAGTATCTCAAGCTAAGAAAAAAGCAAGGAAACTCCTAGCATGCCGACCAATTTGAACCTATACGAGAATTTTGTTCTAGAAATTATCAGACAGCTCCTAACTTTTACAGTATTCTTCTTTCTACACCCCCTTTTTTGGAGTATTGGTCAAAATCCCCTCTATCTTAAGTGCAAGTAAATTTACAAATAAAATTATCACTTTACCCTTCAATATACATGGGAAATTAATCTTTTGCCTAAATATTTATAAAATAAAAATAGTATAATAATAAATATAAAAAGAATTAATTTCAATAAAATAAATATAAAATAATTACAATTTTCTCTGAAAAAGTTATAATTAAGAAGGAAATTATAAAAAATCATGATCTTTTAGTCTCTTTCATTTCCTTCTCCGCAAAGAGGAATCTCCGTCAGACCATCAGCCACAACCACACTTCTTCTAAATAGCTTTTGAACCCCTTAAAAACATCCAAAACACCACCTCCAAACAGCTTCTAAATAACCCCAAATGCAGCTAAAACACCACTCTCAAAATCCCTAAAAAAACAAGCAGTCATCCCAATCAATCACCTATTGAATCCACTGGTAGTAAATAATAAGTCTCATTCAGCCAACCGATCAAGTAAATTTTCTCATACTATTGGGCAAGGAACACAAGAAACACAAGGTCGTGGTAGACTTTATTATGATTATTGTGAAAAATATGGGCATGTCAAAGCCAAATGCTACAAAATTATTGGTTATCCATTAAATTAGAAATTAACCTTCAAATCGATCTCATGTTGCTACTTCAGCCACCATAAATCCACAAAAAGCAAATGAACATTCAGTTCCAATAAGTCAGACTTCATCATCATCCTCTGAATCCTTTGCTCCAATTCTTGATCTCATGGCTGAGCAATACAAGCAGTTGTTATCTTTGCTTTCAACAAATGAGTTTGATTATTCCCCAATTGGAAACTTAGCCGTTGATCTCCTTCCTTGCTGTAATTCTACTATACATACTAGTGACAATTCTTGGATAACAGATTATAGAGCATTTGACTGTATGACACCTCGTATCTCATTTCTTAAAAATTTCACGCCAACTCCTCATGGTCAACTAGTTAAACTACCAAATGGTTTAACTATTTGAACCACCAAATATGATTCTGTTGAGCTATCTTCTTCTTTATCTTTAAAAAATGTTTTATTAGTTCCTAATTTCAATTTTAATCACTTATTTGTGAATAAATTTACCAAAGATTGAAATTATGTTGTTAATTTTTTCCCACCTTTTGTGTCTTTTAGGACCTTTCATTGAAGAAGCTGACTGGCGTAGGTAAGGTTCAAGATGGATTATCACTATGAGCCAAACTATAATTTTTCTTCTTCAGTAATGCATGTTGCAGAGGAATCAAATCCTAGTCTTTCGCATCTTCGACTTGGGCACCCATCCAAAGATCGAATGCAACATTTATCTTTTATTTCTGATGGTTTTCCTTTTAATTCCTATTGTGAAGTGTGTCAACTTGCTAAGCACACATATAGCCCATTTCAATTAAATAAAAATCGTTCTAAGATGCCTTTTCAATTAATTTTTTGCGACAGCTGGGGACAATATCACAAACCTACATATGCCAGTGCACATTATTTCTTCACTATTGTTGATGATCATACTCATTGTACTTGGGTTTATCTTATGCGTCATAAATTTGAAACCTTTCATTTACTAAAAATTTCTGTTCTATGATCAAAACACAGTTTGAAACTTCTATTAAAAAAATTCGAACTGATCAAGGGAGTGAATTTTTTCTTTCGAATAAAATGAAATCCTTTTTTAAAGAGCATGGCATTTTTCATCAATAACTTGTGTTGAAACTCCCCAACAATATGCGGTAGTTGAACGTAAACATAGGCATATTCTAGAAGTTGCACGTGCATTATGTTTTCAATCACATTTGCCTTGTCTTTTTGAGGTGATTTTATTTTAATTGCAACCTACTTGATTAATCATATTCCTACCCTAATTTATGTGGCAAAACCCCTTATGAAATGATTTTTAAAATCAAGCCACCCTACAATAATCTTCATGTGTTTGGGTGACTTTATTATGCTCACACTAAACATACCAATAGTCAGAAGTTTGCACCACATGCCACAAAATGTATCTTTATTGACTATCCTTTTGGTTATCATGGATACAAAGTCTATGATATCGCTAAGAAAATGACTTTTATTTCTCGTGATATCACATTTGTTGAAAATGAACTCTCATTCAATGATAAAATGTCTTTGGACATTTTAAGTGAACCTGTCATACCCTTTCCTATCATGTCTACCTTTGATGAAGATGCTTAAACACTTGAGCCTTCTTCAAATGTTACACCACCTTCTAAAACAACAATTGTACCTCCACCACCTATAGCTCTTTGAATCTCTTAGCTTTCTCTGACTTAGACTGGGCAAGTTATCCAATGACTCAACAATCTACCACTAAATACTTTATCATGCTTGGCAATAGTCCCATTTCTTGGAACACCAAAAAACAATAAGTTGTGTCTCATTCTTATGCCGAAGTTGAATATCACGTCATGGCCACAATAACATGTGAACTTAATTGGCTTAAGGCATTACTTCATGACCTAGGTATAGATCATCAGCAATCTATAACTTGATAGTGTGAAAATCAAGTCGCCCTTTATGAATGCACAAAATATGTTGAAATAGATTGTCATCTTGTTTAAAAGAAGTTGACCATATGGATTATTTTGTTAGCCCATGTTTTTTGTCGTCAATAGTTGGCTAACATCTTTACTAAAGCTCTTGGAAAAGATCAAGTTCAAGCTTTCATTCACAAGTTGGGTGTTACGAATCTTCACTTCCTAACTTGATGGGGAATATTAACACCAAAATTAGCTTACTTTCCTTTCTTTATAGAGTTGACCATTTCAACCAAGAGTTTAGCTTAGTTGACCATTACAACCAAGAGTTTAGCTTACTTTCCTTTCTTTGTAACCAAGATTTTAGCTTTCTTTGAATTGTAATTGCTTCCTTTTATTGTCTACAACTTGCTTGTATATATATATATATATATCTATTGTTGTACAGTTTATAAAATATAGCGATGAAGTAAATTTAAATCACAAAATTTCACATAGTGGATGAGAATGGGCAACATTCTCTCTGCGCGATCTCTTCAATGAATTTAGATCTTCATGTTTAATTTGATCTCTTTCTAATGATTCCATTGTCATCTCACTGTCGGTCCACTTGCTTAAATGTGGAGGTTCACAAAGAGAAAGGGAGAACTCAATGACAAGAAGAGAGAGACAAGGAGACGAGGGAGATAATAGGGAGCAAACTATGGTGAGGAGAGAGAGCGAATGCAGGAAAATGGTTTTATTTTTATTATTTAAACATTTTATTATTTTTGTTATTTTTATTTAAACATTTTTAATTATTTTTATTTTCAAATTTATTTTTAATACATTTGTCATTTTTCCCTTCATACCTAACATCAAATTTAGTATTTTTTAACAGAAATGGTAACAGAAGGTGAGAAAATGGAGACTATCAGAAACGTTGAGGGGCTTTTGATCAATACACCAAAAGATGGGGTCCAGAATGCGAATACTATAAAAGTATGGGACTTTTGATAATTTCCCATCTACCAATTCGCAAGAGCTAATATAATTTAGACAGAACAACTGTACTGATTTGCAAAAGACTATTGATTGTTTACTTCGTTGACTTAAGTAAACGAGTCTCTTCTGCCAATGCTAATATATATATATATATCTTCACCACTTGCGTTCACACCATAAATTATTCAATTGGATGCTAGTCTGCAACAAAAGCTGATGATCGAAATGTCTTCTTTGAAGTTCTACATGATCTTTGTGTTTCTTCTCTCTCTTTGAAGTTCTCTATTCACTTTCACCAGCGCAGCTAACCCAACATACGTTTATCATTTTTGCTCAGATGAAAACTTCACCAGAAACAGCACTTAACCTGAATGTTCTTCTCTCTTCTCTTCCCTCCAACGCCAACAGCAACGATGAATTCTCCAACGCAACAGCAGCGCAAGGCCCCAATAGGGTCTACGGCCTATTTCAATGTCGCGGTGATGTCGCCACCTGCACCTGTCAAGACTGCGTGGCTTTCGCTTCCGAAGAAGCAACTCAACGTTGTCCTAGTCAAAAAGGAGCTGTAATATGGTACGACGAGTGCCTCTTACATTACAGTGCTTGTGATTTCTTTTCTACAGCAGTCCTAAGACCTAGAATTATGTTTTATAATGCAAATAACGTAACAATAGAACCAGACCGGTTTCACCAGATCATGTTGAGTCTGATGAACGAATCGGCTACTCAGGCTGTGAATGATCCCAAAAGGTTCGCGACCAGAAAGGGCGTTGATTCCACAACGTCTCAAACACTGTACACTCTTGCACAGTGCACGCGCGATTTGTCAGGCACTGGTTGTGCTGGACGTCTTCAAGAAGCTAATTTTACTTTCACCAGCAAAGACGTTGCTTCCAAGTTGTCAAGTACTGGCTGTGACACGAGCACCTACACCTGAAGGTAATGAAGATCAATAAGCTAACATGATATAACTGGTTTCTGTGCTGATTATCATTCAAGTACCATTTAGATGGATATTAAAAAGCCAAATTTAGCTCTGGAATTGAGGGATCATGAATTTTTAGTATGGCAAATGAAACATACTAAAAAGTACTGCTTCCTGACTTAATTGCAGGGAAGAGCCGAATCTCTTCATCCATAATTGTCGCCATTGTTGTTCCGGTTGCTGTCTCTGCGTTGCTTTTCGTCGCAGCTGGCTACTGCTTCCTGATTAGGAGAGCAAGAAAGAAGTACAACTCTGTACTAAAGGAAATTGGTAAATTTGAAAGCTAATTTGATATTAAGTTTGAACAGTACGGTTTTTGTGCCGTTGAACCTCTCATTTTTTAATATAAAAAATAAAAAATAAAAAATAAAGAAGAAGAAGAAGAAGATAAACAAAAGTCACTTTTTCTATCTGAGCAGACCTAGGGAAGTCGTGAAATTTACTCGTACACTTTGTTTCATATATTAAAAGGATTTCTAGATACACCAACATGGGGGAGGACTAGTGTTTATTATAGAATACATCACTATTATTACCAATAACAAAGTTCACCAGCCTCACATGTGTGCTCTCACATTCACATAAACTTCTCCGTGACTCTTGACCGACCGACACTAGATTTGTGTCTCCTAGGCTGATGCACTCTCGCCCAATTTCCTGTGCTGCACCTTTTCACGATTACCGAACTGCCTTCCATGACCTAGACTAGTTGGGTGTGAAGCCCAATAAGGATACACTTCTATTTTTTGCAAAACCTTTGGAGATCCATGAAATTTTCTTTTACACTTGTGCTGCTGCAATATTTTCAATCCAGTAATTTACTGTTTGGTTCTGTAGGCGGAAATGTTAACTATAGAAGCATTGCAATTTGATTTTGGGACAATCCAAGCAGCCACAAATAAATTCTCGATGGATAACAAGTTGGGTGCAGGTGGATTTGGTGAGGTTTACAAGGAAAAATATTTGTTAGTACAATCACTTTCAAAGTTCGAAAACGTTAGTAACGTAACAATTTAGAAAGTTATTCAAACAAATATTCTATCAATTTGTTGGTATATATTCTAAAGGTCTACTTTCTAATGGACAAGAAATGATTGTGAAAAGTTTATCAAAAAAATCCGGGCAAGGTGCAAAAGAATTTAAGAATGAGGTTATAGTGGTGGCCAAACTTCAACACAGAATCTAGTACGGATATAAGGATTTTGCTTGGAGGGAGAAGAGAAAATACTTGTCTATGAATTTGTGTCCAACAAAAGTCTTGACTATTTCTTATATGGTATATATCATCTAAATAAATTTCATACATATTTGAATTCGATTTCTTAATTTTCATTGAAATTTTGATTTTGGTATGTGCATAGACCCTACAAAACAAGGACAATTGGATTGGTCTACAAGATGTAAAATAATTGGAGGAATTGCTAGTGAAATTCTTTATCTTCATGAAGATTCTCGACTTAGAATTATTCATCGTGATCTAAAAACTAGCAATGTATTATTAGATGGGGATATGAACCCTAAAATTTCTTATTTTTGCATGGCAAAGATATTTGGAGTCGATTAGATTGAAGGAAATACAAGTAAAATTGGGGGGACATAGTAAGTTTTGATCACTATTGCTCATTTCGCATTACTGGAGTTGAATTCATTTTTGGATCTTAGTTGTTGAATCATTAGTAAGAGAAGAGAAGAAATTAATGTCATTAGAACGATTTCCAAAATTTTCTTATTATTGGACAACACAAAGTTGCATTATGTCTCTGAGCTCTCTTTAGAGTTTTGTGCTTACTTTGTGTAATAATGATTCATCATGATTACCGAACTACAAAATATTTCAATAAAAATATTAGATTAATTTCTAAATTACCTTATTTTATATATGCAAATGAAGTTTCTGATTACATACTAATTTCATTTTTTTTTTAATAATTTTTTAGTAGATAAATAACTCTAGAATATGTTATGCATGAACAATTGTCTGTGAAATCCGATGTGTACAGTTCTAGTGTTCTAGTTCTTGAAATTATAACAAGTAAAAAGAATAGCAGTTTTTATCAAACAGACAAAGTTTGGAACTTCTTGAACTATGTAAGTTAGAGAGAATAGTGAAGAGACGGAGAAAGTTAAAATTACAACTTTTTATAAATACTAGATAAATTATTGTGGGCTTGGGAGCACTGGAGAGATGAGACACCAATGCAATTGTTGGATTCAACTTTGATAGATTCTTATTCAAAAAATGAAGTCATGAGATGCATCCATGTGGGTTTACTATGCGTCGAGTGAGATCTAGTTGTGAGACCAACAATGACAACTGTAGTTCATACGCTTAATAGTTATTCTGTTTCCCTCCCATTACCTCAATGACATGCATTTTTCCTTGGTATACTAGAATAGAGGTGAACATGCATACTCCAAAGGGGGTGGACATTGATCAGTCTACAAGCAAGTCTATGCCATGGTAGTTGACAATTCTTCAATCACTGAATTAAACCCTCGTTAAATAGTAATAAGGTGTTCTTGAAAAATTTCTTCATAAATTACAAAAACTCACAGCATATATAAGTTTGCCGGAATTGTTATAAGGCTTTGCTTGAATTATTGTTGTAAATCTTAAGTTTTACCAAAAAAATTAAAAAAAGCCAGAGTGTATTCAGGAAAGTATGCTACAAAGTTAATACCTCTTACATTACACTGCTTTTGATTTCTTCTCCACAGCAGTCCTAAGACCTGGTTTGGTGAATGTATAATACAAATAGAATATTAACAAACAGGTAGATTGTGGAAAACTAGGATAAATTTGCTTGCTTATTTTTCAATATTTATAAGGATATTTACAGATTGATAATTAGAAGAATGAAAGCTGATAATTTACAAGAAAATACTTGATAAACATATCGAGTAGTTACATCAAAGATAAAACTTAATCTTTTATAAACAACACCGATGATAACATCATATTTTCTTCTACTATTTGACTTCTTTATCCTTAATAAATACAAATAACATAACAATAGAACCAACCCAGTTTCAAGAGCTCATGTTGAGCCTGTGACTTGGTGTCATGATGTCCAACAACTTAATAAGTTCATATAAATCAATTTAAATTATGCATAACAAAACAATCATCATTAAATTGGTAATAATAAACAATTAAAAGATTAAAAATATAAGTAATTATTTATGGTGCACCAATTATGCATACTTATCTTCTTCTCTTTATAATTGGTTTGGTTCGGGTTACATGATTTAAAAATTTTGTATGTCAAATAAATCCAACGAGATTGATTTTGTTTATTTATCAACTAAATCTACACAAACTCACTTTCTAAACCAAACCAATCCAGTAAAATTAGATTGATTTGATTTGATTAATTGGTTTGACGGGTTTTTTTGCACTCCCTTACATGAGACTATATTTGATAACTATATGTATATAAATCTTGAATAACAATTCTGAGGGCGAAGAAATAGTCAAATATGTACCAAACATGAATCATCTTATCACAACCTAATATGACCTAAGAAATTCACAGGAAGCATCACTCTTCCACTTCTGTCCCCATACAAAGATGTTTTAATTCAATTTCCACAAAGAAAAAAGGTTAGTCAATTAGAAGATAGAAAAATCAAAAGTCTGTTTTAATTATTAGTTCAAAAAAAAAAAAAAAAAAAACTCGTCTGTCCTTCCTAATATTCCAGTATTACCACTGTAAATGGAATTTCCAGTATTGCAAGGTAAACTCCAGGTTTGGCATCCCTTTGAGCCTTGTGTGTTAGATCTTTACAGTCATTTCACCATCATTGGTTAGGAGAATAAAAGGTTCAAGACAGCTATTTGTTATGTAATATTGAAACTACAGATTTTATTAAAAAAAATCTTTAAAAATATTATTTTTCCTCTGTTCCAATTTCTTGACTAACATTTTATAAACTGTACAAGTGACTTTTTTTTTTTTTTTTGAAAGAAAACTGTGCAAGTCACTTGATGAAAGCTTGTGAGAGTTTAAGATTTGAGAGAGAAACTTTATTGAGAACGTAGAAGAAGATAATCGAAAACTCTAGAGAGCTTCTCCAGTTCTTAACTCAGTCACGCGTGTACTCTTCTAATTGGTGTTTTAAGGGTTGAGCTGTCCATTCTTTGATTGCACCATCTGGTGCTCTTCCCATACTGACACCTGACATTTTCCTAGTGACCAATTCTCTGTTATTAGCTTCCATAAAGCTAACATGCATACAATCCAACCATTACTCACCTTCTCAGTAAAATGCATTAAAAATGCGGATACTGAAGGTACTAGGAGAGAGAGAAAGCTTCTAGTTAGGGTGAAGCCATAGGTGGTTCGCTTGCGACTTTTCTTGCACACATAGTATTAGTAAGCCAATATGGATACGCATCTCAATCTCGTAATGCAAGCTTGACTGTGTAATGTTTATGCATGTTAATTTTACTTAAAGGGTGATTATCGAAGATTATTTATTTTGCTTTTGAATGTTCATTATTAATGATAAACTTATTGTACAAAAAAAGCAATTAGGGCCATTTACTTCTTTATTATTGCCACATAAAAAAATTATTTATGCACACATATTTTATTAATTTTTGTTTACAAAACTATCCTTAAACAAATATATATGATAGATTAATTAAAAATATATGATAATGCTATCTACACCTATATAAGGATAGCAATGGATCAGATTGGATTGAGTTTGGTGCTTATCAAACCCAATCTGAAATTTTTGAGAGGTGCTTCAAACCCGACCCATGCCCCAAATAGTCGCTATTTTCCACTCCAAACCCAAATCTGATTAGAGGGACTTGTCTCGTGCCTGACTCATTGAACCGATTTAATTTTTAACTAATGATATAATTAATATCAAAAAACAAATGTACAAACAAAAACAAGAGACAAAGTGGCTATGATATCTATGATCATTCTAAAAGACTTCTAAATTCATATAAAAACTATGACAATTAAGAGTGCAAGACTTGAACACCAAGTAATAAGTCATTTTAATACATAATCGTAGATTTAGAATTTTTTTATGTTTATATATAGACCGGGTTACTAGATTGGATCAAGGCAAGAAAACTTACCCCAAACCCAATCCCAAATTTTTTAGGGTTACCCCAAACCCGACCCATACTCTAAAGATCACTAATTTCCATCATAAACCTGCTCCAAATAGACCGAGTTTTGGTGGGTTTTGATCGAATCAAGTAATTTTGCCATCCCTATACCCATTACCATTAACTTACACCAAATTATATGTTATGACCTAATTTTATTTCAAGCATCAAATTTTATTTGTATATGATAATTGTATAATTATAAAGGGAAAAAATAAATTAGTATGCAAATGAATTTTGATCACCAGAAACATGTTCAATTATTAAACATCTATTTTTCAAAATTTTGGAAAAGAAAAGTTAAACTTTGGATTCTTTTTTTTTTTTCCAGAATTCTCCTTCAATAAAGAGAGATTTACAATTTCGGTTTGGCTATAAAGTTGAATATCTGTGCTGCAAATTTTCACTATGATCAACTTGATCACATCATTATCATCACCATTACTGCAATTACACCTATCACCTTAACCATACAAATAAACAACCTTTGATATTGGCTGGAAAGGCAGCCTAAGTAAATTCTACAATTCCACAAGAAGAACCATCTATTAATGTATGTGAGTATGTTTGATGCCAAATAAAGGAAGAGAAGAGAAAGAAAATTATGTGTTATGGGAGGGACAAACCACCATCTCTAATGCGTATCAACTAGTACCTATTAGAGCACTTCATGGGTGGCTCCACCTCTTTGGGTAGCCTTTTTCTCATGAAACCCTTGGGCGGAGAGTCATGCTCCGCCACCTCACTCACACGTAAGAGTTCCCAAGGATTGGCCTACTATTCTTTGCTCTAATACCAAATTGAAATAAGTCATTATGAATCTACTCTGTAAAAAGTAACCTAGAAAAATGTTTAAATCTAATATATTAAACCTTTAAATTTTATCTTATAATTTTTTTTTTTCAAGGGAATGGCTTACAGGAACTACGAGTGGCATAATGCTAGTGGAGTGAACATATTCCAAATTCTATTTGTGAGTCATAATAATTGGAATGGCAATTAATGGAGTGATAGTTGTTGGAGCAATCAAGTGTCGAACCATTCTGTGTCTGACTTTAATGAGCAATATTATTACCTGAATCTGAACTTTTACAACTCAAAGTGGAGTGGCCAACCTAGTTACACCTAGAGTAAAAAGCAAGAACAAAGCTCATATAGAAGGCCATGGTATCCACCGAATTTTCAAGACCAAATTCAGCTGCCTTTCAATCCTCTAGAGTTTCAAGGCTACCATAAGTAGTTCAATATTCCTCCTCAAAAAGAGAGACTATCTGCAATGGAGAGAATGTTATAAATGCTTGAAAGGATGAATCAATCCAAGGAAATAATTGACATTTTACTTCAGGAACAACATTAATAGCTTTATATTCCTCTTTAAGAAGAGAAGCCATCTCTGGATGAGAGGCTTGTGCAGTTTCTTCAACAATCCATAGAGATGACTGACAAAGTAATGTGAGAACAACAAGTTTCATTACAATGCCAGCAGGCTATACAAGTTCAGTTGGATCAAATGATTGGTGCATGCAATAGTAGTCGACAAGTACTTCTTATTAAGACAAAAGCAATTAGGAGAAGGAGGAGAAAGAACAGTACCAAGCAATTGCCTTGAGTAGTGAGAAAGAGCTAGACATGGGTAAGAGAGAGCTTATTTCACCATCTGATTCTTTCATTGACGATAAGTGACAGGACCCGACCCACCTTTCCCTTTACGGGGCCCAGGTGCTCGCCTGGCACCCCACAAAATTTCTCTGGATTCTATTCCACTATATCCAGCCGAAAATCCGAGGAGTAAAGCCTAGAATGGACATCATCAGAATTTAGAGAAGCTTAAAATTTATTAAAATTGATTTTCTATAGTTTAAAATTTCTTAAAAATTTCGACAGAGTTTTCTTTGTTTTTCAGGATTGCCAAAATTTACAAAATCAACCTGCAAATCAAAATTTACACTTCTAAAGTTTCACACATTTTCTCAACTTACAATTGGACCTCAAGTCCATTTCAATGGCAATTCCTAGTCACAATTTCTAAGAAAATAATATCAAATCAGTTTAATATCAACGTAAAAATAAAAATTTCTTTACAAATCCATAATTAATCGATTTAATTTCATTACAGAATAAAGTTAACCATAATTAAATTATGGCTAATATATTTACAACAAAAAATAAAGTTCATATATTCTTTTGTGCATTGCCACTTATACATTCACAAAAATTTTATTTCTTCAGTCATTTTCATTCAGATGGAGGGGAATGTGTATCTTGTCAGCTGGAACCTGCACCTGAGGAGGTTTTTTAACAAAAATTTATAAAATGTGAGCTATGAAAGCTTAGTGAGTGCAAGGTTTTCTAACTTAAATTCTTTTCTAAAAGGGTAACCACCTTAAAACATTTTTAAAAATTTCTATCTCTTATAGTTTTAAGAAATATAAATTCAGAGTCGATAATAACAGAATTCAAATTCCAAAAATAATAAATTTCAGAACTAGCAGATACACAATATTATTAAAATGGTAATCAATTTTAAAAATTTTCATAAAATTTCATATATAACATAATTTCAAAACTGTTTCAGATATAACAGAATTTCATATAATTTCAAAACCACTAATGAATTTCCAGAAGCATACAGATAATGGTCACACGTACTGGACGGGACGAACCACTATCCCTAGCACTAGTGACAGCTATCAGTGCTTCACACCCAGTGTTCTTCACACTTTCTGGCATATACAAAAGACATCTCACTAATGCGTTGTGGATTAAATCCATAGTGCAAGCGTGAAGTGAAATAATAACCCTCGCGTATATTTGGCAACACGACTCGACTGACAGACTTCATTCCCCCTAGAGTTAGTGACAACCCATCCCAGGACTTGCCATACATGTAGGGGTATTCCGATCGGGTCTAAATAGATATATATTTTCAGATACCGTCAATTCTATAATAAATAGTGTAATCCATTGGATTTGAAAAATTCAGTAATTTCTTTATGCTACTCATAAATAAATTCATTTATTTCAATTTCTCATAATAACTATATTTCATTTCAAATGGCATATGATTCACATCTTTCATGCATAAACCATAACACATTTGAACTCACATGAGAGATCTAAATCAATTATTTATTGTCATAACCCACATGAAATAAATAGAATTATTTCATACTCAAAGAACCTTAAACATAAAATTTTTGAAGTATGATTTGCACTCACTATTTTTGATCACTTGGTGGCTAATCAATCCTCCCCTTTTTCTTGACTTTTGGACTTCAATTTGGTCACCTATAATTCACCATTTCAAGTCAAAAATCCGTCAATAACATGTCCATTCCATAATTAAAATAAATTCACATTTCCTTAACTAAACTTCAATTACATCAAAACTAATTCATCCAACACTTTCTAATTTCCATTTCTTTCCATTCCATTGGTGTTTATTCAACATCATACACATTCAAACACTTTAATACCCTATGGTATCACATGAATTCAATTAAAATTCAAGGTGCCCTTCAACCTAACAAAAATTAAATTTCATACCAATTCATCCATTTAATTAAAACTCCTTCCATCAATTGTCTCCATACCAATTAATTCATCAACCAAAACCCTTAAACACATTAAAATCCATCACCCACACTAGGCACTCATTCTTGTCGTCCACTACCTCCACACACACACAATTATTCATTTCATTTTTCTTCAATTTAATCACACAAATCACTACTAATTCAACTCATCTAACATTCAATAAACTAAAATTAATTAAACCCATCAATTATCATCATCATCCATTCAAACCCTAACATTCAACACACTAACAAAATCCAACCAAACTCATATCACATTCTAATTCAATTCTAAGCTTAAAATCATGATAAACTACCTTCAAAGAACTCACAAACAACATCAATTCATCCATCAACCACCATCTTCAACAAAACCCATAAAAACTCATCAAAATCACTTTAAATTAACTCTAAAACTTATCACTTAACTTATCTAAGTTTCTTGATGATTCTTGGTGCTAAGAGGATGAAGAGCTTGAGAGAATTTACCCCAAACCAGCAGCTCACACCTCTCCTTTCTCAGCTGGACTCACGGTAGTACACCTCCTCACTTTTCTTTTCGGTTTTTGCTTCTCCTTTGTTGCCCGAATACCTCTCTTTCTTTTCTTTCAATTTTTGGCCAATCACTTGGGTATATATAGCCCCCTCACAATCTCATCTTGCAACTTTAAAATCATGGAAATGACCATCAAGTCCTTAGTGAGCTGTTTTAGTCCAATTGATCCATAATCACTCATAATTATCCATTCAATTATCTTTAATCAATTATAATTAATCTCAACCACAAATTTAATCAAAAGATAACTATTAGGTGTTAATCCATCATTGGTCCATCAATAATCACATGGATTGTGCTTTTAGAATGGTTTTAATATCATAAAATCTTATTTATACCCTTAACGTTAAAAATTAATACAATTCATTCTAAAATAAATTCCAAATTAATTTTATGTTCAGTCATTCATCAAATTGACTTTACAATACTCTAATTAGATATCCTAAGGTTCAATCTATGCCTTCGAAAAAAATTCAAACGGAGTTTGAGTCAATAATATTCACAATCCTGTCCGTAAGGGCGTTTTCATTGGGTAACTTTCGGAACCTTCAAAAACTACTCAAACGAACTCATTTTTACTCCATTTCAGTTTTATTGGGTCCTACTAACCATTCTAAATATTTTCGATTTTCTACGGTCCGTCTCAAATTTTCACTATTCATAAGATACTATTCATCTGAAGACACTATTCATCCAAAAATATTACTATTCATCCATAATTTCACTGTTAATCATAAAAATGAAGGTTTGGGGTCCTACAATAAGTGAGCTAATAATAAAAAGGAAGATGAATTAAAGAAGGCCCTAAGTCAAGGAAAAGAACTTGAGGAGACATCTCAAGTTGAAATTACGTCATATGTTACATCATAATCCGTATCTAAGAGATTCAGTTTAGGGGTGTTCAATCTTACCAATGTTACTCGATAGTTGGTGGACAGGATTTTCGACAAATCGAAAGAGTTCATTGAGAAGGAGATGGACACACAATATGATAAAATAGTAAGCAAGATTCAAGATGAAGAGGTGATTTACAAGGTACTCAAGCCTAGTGAACTACCACATATGGAGAAGGATGGTCTTAAGGTTGAGCTGAAAATTGGAAAACTAGAAGTTAAGTGGACAATGGCACTACCACCAGATTCCTATGAGCTCTTAAAGGGAAAGAGAGACTTTCGATTCATTCATATTAGGAAGGAAAATGACTTTGGAAGAGACTTAGAGGATGGAAGGAACTCAAGCGTTTGGAAGTTCATCCTACATCACGCCAACTAGGCCACATTTTTAATGGTCAAGATAAAATGTCCTGGAACAAATTCGAACATTGAGGATCAAGAACATTTATGTGCAGGAAGACTTATCCATGGAAACTAGGTTAACAGAGTGTTGGAAAAAGTTAGGCTGATGACCATAAATCAAGTGTTATTTGGGAGGCAACCCAAGAATTTTTAATTGTTTATTTAATTTTGTTTTATTTGTGTTTTTGTGTGTTTGTGTTTTTGCAAGTGTACCTAAAAAAAAGGAAGATAAGTGATTATCAAATAATCAATTCACCAAGCCTAAGCTTGTGAAGAAAGTTCTAAACTTCACCTTTTATGTGTTTTAATTGATGATATTACGACACTTAGGTTTAATGGTACACCTATTTTAAGTGGAGACATGATGTCGCTCTTGGCTCTTCGTAGTTGGTCGGTCTACGAATTCTAGTGGTGGAGTTGGTCTAGATAAAGTGACGACAATGGAGTGTGTTTGGTGGGAATGAGGAGAACGATGGGTTTGGTGGGGTGTTAGATTTGCGTTTTATGTTTTTTGCTTAGTTTGATTTTGATCTATTTTTAAGTTGATTTTGATTTTTTTTTTATGTACTTTATGTTTTATTTTTAGTTTTTTTTTTTCTGTTTTTATTTTTTATTTATATAATTAGATCTCCACTGAAGGGATGTATTTTCAATTTTTTATTTAATTTTACTTAATTATTTTATTTTTAATTTTTAATTTATATTAAATATCTACCATCCATCACAATTTGATGGACGGTGGATATCTTAAGATTTTTTGTATTGATTTAAAATATATAATGGAGTAAAAAGACCAAAATATCATTTCAACTATTAAGTTTGACTAACGGTCAACTAAAAGAATGACTAAATTGATGAATTTATCAAACGTTAGGAATGTCGGATACTCGAAATGCATAAGTGAGTAAAAATGTAATATTTCACTAAACATTAGGGACTAAATTGACATTTTTCCAATTACCTAACAAGAGTTTATCTTGAAAATCGCTTAAATGAACCATGCAAGTAAATGAAGAGCAATGCTTATATACTTTATTAACTTTGATTGACCACATCATTTGAGATTTTAATATATCATATCTTCTAGTTTGATACGTGTTTCAAAAATCTCGAATCTTAAACTTGAATCATTATTGTTAACGTAACATAACCTCGAGTTTTAAATATTATAATTGGATCATTTTCTATCAGCTTAAGTTTTTTGGTCTGATGGTAACTAAAATGGTATCAAAACTTGGAGGTCTCTGGTTCAACCTCTCTCTCCCTCCTTTATTTGAAAATCTTCTTATTACACATGTTATACGATAAAAAGTATGTTAACGTATTATAACCTCAAGTTTTCAATACTATAGTTGGATATTTTCCAGTCAGCTTAATTTTTTGGGTTTGATGATAACTAGCAATTATAATTGATATCTAAAAGAAAATAATTGTATATTTATATTTGAATTGATATAAATATTAAAAGTAAAAATAAACTATCCTTTATAGAAGTATGAGATGGTTAACGTATATGTACATGTTTCCCATACATGATTATAAAATTTATTGACAATTAGCATTAATCATATGATATGAAAAAAGTTCCAATAACAAGATCCAAACACAAGAATTATATAAATGAAGATCAACATATGAGATGATTAACATACAATTTCATGTTTCCCACACATAACTATAAAATTTTTTCGATAATTAGCATTAATCAAATTATAAGATAAAAAGTTGCAATAACGATATCAACACACAAGAAGTTATATTCATGAAAGAAAACTGATCATGGCCTTGGGCCCATCCCACCATATTGGGCCATGACCCAGCCTTAGTCCATGCCAGCCATCCTACACTGAATCTGTAGAAGCTGCTTCAGAGGATTTTAACACATCCTAATAGAAGTTGGAAAGTTATCGTATAATTTTAGTACATATGAGGAATATTATTCTTCTTGATGAACAATTTTGCATGTTTCCCGAGAAAACAAGACAAAATGGAAAAAAACAAATGCGGGGTTTTGTTATGAATGTTGAAACTATACCATACTGTTGTGAGAACCCATTTTCCATTTAGAAACGTCAATTGTGAAAATGTGAAGGAAATAGGTTATGTTCTGTTTGTTTCCTGAGAAAACAAGAAAATGTGGGTGGTTTCAAGAACCCTGTAAGGTCTCACACGTGCAACTACTAGCTAGATTTAGCTTATAGAGAGAAAACAAGGAAAAGGAAAGATTAGTGACTAATGTGGGAACAAAATATGTGAGACTTGACAAACGCACTTGGACATTTTCAAATAGTTGAAGGGCTGCAATCTTTATTCTTTACCATGTCGATAGTTGTAATTGTTTTTAATGAAAATATGAATCTCAAGTTTTGGAAACTGTTTTGGTTTTCGAGGTTGTTCGTTATTCGAAAGGAAATTCCATTCTAGGAATTCCTTTGAACAGAGGTATTTCGTGCACAACACCCTGACCGCTGTCGATAGCTTTGTGGCGATAACAGTTTCTGAGAGTCGTTATAAATGGACTAACAATGGTATTGTTAAGTGGACTGTGATCATTTGTTAAATGCCTGTGTAAAGTCAACCTAATCCTCTTCAAAAGGAAATTCATCTATGGTCCATTGCTTTCAATAATTGAGAACATTAACTCAGTTGTCATGATCTTCTTTCAAGTTGATTACTAGTGGTACATTGATTGATCTCGATATACATCCTTTTTTTTCTTGCAAAGAACTAGGCCATTTCAATGTAAAAGATGTTTAGCTCTCTGATGTGCTTTCTTTGAATTAAGTAATATGTATGACAAAACACTGCAATTTGTAGATAATGAAATCACATTACATCAATCAAGATATTTTATGTGCTGGACTCACATCTTTGAACCCCAGCCAAGCCTGTTTTCAGCTGACTGTTGATGTGGTTTCTCAGGTGAAGAGGTCTCCTGGGGGAAGTACGGTCTATGGAGGCAAGGACGGAAGACAACAGCAGCAAGGTCAGAGAACCAGCTCAAACTGAGGTGGGAACTTGAGGAGCAAACTGAAGAAGGACTATACAGATTCTGTGCCCATTACAGCTGCACCACGGTCCCTGCCCGACTGATCAAGGATGTAGCCCTGATCCTTAGGCCTAGTCGGACCAAGCCCCATGAGTTGGCTGCCCTATCTTGGCTAGGTGATTGGCGGCCCACTGCCATTCTGGACCTTATCCGTGGCTTGGCGCATTCATCATACTTGTCAGATTCAAGCGGCATTGAACAACTCCTATCACAGGTCATACATGAGATATACGCATTGAGGAGACGATAACTTGTGAAAGAATTGGCTGAGATTCAAGCTACATGTGTTCTCCATCTGCCTTTTTGGTCCAACGAAGAAAAAGCAATCTGGTGGTTCTGCTTCGGGTTTCATTCAGGAAGAATTTAAGAAGATAGAGCGGGTCATCACAAAGGCTCAACAACTAAGGTTCACTTTCCATTTTGATTATTATTTAAAACTATAATTTCTATCGGTATAATAGCCATTAATTTGACATTTATTCTTATGTACATGTTTTTAGCATAATAGAATTGTATACAAATCATATTATGTATTTCTGTGGATAACAGTCTAAGCTCTCGTTATAGATACAAAAGTAGGCACTTAACTGAAATTGAACAGCAATAACTACTAAAAAACTGAGTGTTACTGACTGCGTTGTGGAAAATGATATATGACAGGTTCAAGGCATTGGAATTGGTGGTGAAGAAGTTCTTAAGCGAAGCTGATGCAGCAGCATTCTTTGTGGCTTTTTCAGGAATTCAAGATGCCATCCACCAGGTTGCGGAGCAGCAGAAATTAAAGGTCGTTACCGTGCCTGCTTAGACATCAATCTGAGCAAAGGTTGGCAACTCTCTTACTAAACCGAAATCAGTCAATACAAGATCCATAAGAATTCTATGGTAGAAAAGTTGAGTGACTGTCCAAGCCATTATTCATTGACATCTTGTTAATAGTTTACTCTCTAGTTACATTAGTGAATAATGATAAATGTTACTCATCTCTGCTTTTTGGAAATTGTCTGTTTGGTGCCTGCGATCAGGAGGCAATATTGTGTTGCCCAACATGTGAAAGGAACTCAAATACACTATTACGCAGTTGTTTTTAATGAACATTTTGGTGACTAAGCATTTGGTCAAATTTTCGACGTGGAATGCTTGACCTGGAGAATGAATGGTTGAGATTCTTGAAGTTTTTATGGTTCTATATTGTCTTGGAAATGAAAGCAACCGATACTAATGAAATCAGCTTTGGCTGATCTTATATGTTAGAAGTCACTGCAGTAGACTCTATCTCCGTAACAACCTTCACAGGTAGACCTGGCATTCATGCTTTATGTGAAGCATAATAGCTGCATTTCCCTCATCTAGATATAACAAACAAACATTATTCATATCAGTATGCACTAGCTTTAGAAGTTGAGATCCTCCAACAAAAACTTGCTCAAAAATTGCCTTCTCTATCTTAACACTAGGAGGAAAATTCTTGTAAGGTGAATCATGTCTCAATAGCTACTTTCATTTACAAATTATTTGAGTTCTAAATTTAAGCCAACTAAGTTGTATTACTTCTTCAGAATTAATACCTTAGTTCTGTTCTTAGAGAAAATCTTCCTGGGACACTTAGTTGGCGTGCCATGTTGATAATAGTGTGACTTCCAATAATAAAATGACACATGACATTTCTATTTTATAAAAAATTAATATTAGTATGACTTTCTAATAGTAATATGACACGTGGTGTAGTTTTTTAAATGAATATTTTCACCATCAACTAAGTGCCCCATGGAGAAAATCTTCCACCACCAACATGATATATCAACTAAGCGTCTCATAGAAAATTTTCTCTACTGTTTTTGAATACCAAAGTACTCAACTCCTTTCCCCATACTTGACAATTTCTGCAATGAATATTGGAATGGTCAAGAACGTGAACGCGTTGCTGCTCCAAAACCTCGAGAAAACATAAATTGCCACCGCAACTTGGACAATCAGTCCAAGTAAATGCCTCAACCACAACTCATTATTCTCTAAAGAGTAAGTTGTGATAGCTGAGTTTTTCAACTAAATCAATTAAAGAATTATTTATTCAATAGACATGTGCAATTTTGTACATTTGAATAATTTGGATTTTACGCCTCTAGAAACAAAAATGATTCTTTCCTAATTTTATAAGAACTTTGTGATATGTAAACAAAAAAGGAATGTGTATTTTGGCGACATTGTTACGATTCCAGACCAGTCATCCCAAATTATCTGTCAGCTTGACTGATCTAGTTCCAGCCGTCCGATCAAATCAAACCAAGATGATCTGATTTGATTAGAAAACGCTCGCACTGTAAATCTGTATCATGTCGAGCTGACTTCCAAACAGTGGCGTAAACATAAATAAATTGAAACTATGAAGTCATTTACGTCATTTAGCCAAGACGTTCACTTTGGTAGCCCAAAAATATGCAACTAACTAATATCGGCCCTCTACCTTGACTTGTTTCAGGTAGTGGTACAATTTGCACTCAAAAAATTCCAGTGACCAAACTACCCTTAATAAGAAGAGGCTTTGCAAAGCCGATGGGGTATTGAAGTAATTATTGAAAAACAATTTGGTTAGAAAGAAAGGGGATGTTTGTTTGTTTGAAAAAGGTTTTCAGATATTGGTTTGCTATAATTCTAATATCCCGTTGTTTGATTTAATAGCCAATTAACCCTTATAGTTTGGATAAATCTCATTTTACCCTTTCTATTAATTTTGTTAATGAAAAATGGATTTCGAAAGTGACAATATGCAAAAACAATGAAATTACCCCTCAATTATAAAAAAACCAAAAAAAAAAAGATTAAACCCTCAAAATATTTAATATAAGTATATTAAAAACTATTAAAATATGAAAGAATTAAAAACTCAAAATTAAAAAATAATAATAAAAAAATAATTTAAAAGATTAAAAAAAATCCAATTAAAAAAATCCAATCGTCGGTTTCCATGACTAGAGCCCATTTTCTAGGTTTTCAGTGCCGAAAACCCAAATGTTTTTATAAATTATAAGGAGCCTCTTAACCATTTTCTAAGTTAAGAGTGTTTTTTAGCTATTAAACCAAACAACATGAGGAAAATTAGAATTATCCTATTCGTTTCTACCACACTCGCACACCAAACACGCCTCCCTTTTTTTTTCCTCCAAATCCTCTCCCCTATAAAAGCCCAACCCTCACCAATATCTCTCTAGAAATTGCGTTACAAGAAGTCACGGCTCTCTCTGTTCAGGTCTCCTCCATCTCTCGGTCTCTCTTTTTTGTTTTTTCTTCTTCTTCGATTATTGTTGCCATTCGATGAACTTTGATTACTCTTATGAGTTTGTTGATGATTGCTCTGTACATTTTTTTTGTGATGATTCCAGATTGATTTTCTTGATATCATGATTTTGTCTGCATGTTTGATTGTTCAAGTGGAGTGACTTTTTCTTTTTTTCGTTTTTGTGATGATTTTTTTTTTTTTTTTCAACAGCAGAAAATGCAGAACGAAAGCTTATCGAACGTCAACGACGCGCCCCACCACTCACGCCGCTTAAGTCAACAACGGCGCGAATTCCAGGACATGGTATACCGCCACAAACGCTGCCTCAAGCTCCTCCGTGAGGTGGCGAAGGAGGCGGAGATCCTTCGCCAGGAGAATGCGTCGCTTCGAACCGTCATGAAGCACATCAGCATCCTCATCAAGCCCCACGTCAATGCCGCCACGTTTGAGAACATTGACGGTGGCGCGGCGGAAGAGATCACCGGGAGCAGGTGTGTGTGTGTGTGGAGATATCTCTCTCTGTGAAGTATGTTAACACGTGACATGTATTATAGTTTATAAGTTGAGTTAACATGCTATATATTTATGTCACTGTGTAAATAAGCTGGAAGGGATTATTGACATTTAGTAGACAGGTGGCAGTTGCTTAGAGCACCAGATGGATAGTAGTCATTGGTGTAAGAAATAAATAGGTAGAAGTCAACTATAGTTTTGTGGCTGTATATATAAAGATTGTTTCCCCTGTTTTCGATGAATGAATGAGAATTTTCTTCATTCAATATTACTTGCTACAAAGCTTTGTTATTGTTCATGGTATCAGAGCAGGTTGATCCAATCCTAGCTCGAAATACTTTTAATCACTTCTTTTAAGTAGAGTTTCAATATCTTTGTCTTGCTTGTTTGATTGCGAACATGGCGAATGATGTGAGGAATTCAGTCTCTGGATCGAATCGAAGAATTGAAGGTGATGATACGGTAGAAGCAAGGTCATTCAACAATGGAGATCCTCTTTATTTACAGAACTTAGATCATCCAGGGATGCAATTGGTCTCGACTCCTTTAACAGGTAACAACTACCTCTCTTAGAGTAGATCAATGAAAATAGCTTTAGGAGCTAAGGTGAAATTAGGGTTTGTAAATGGAAAATATAAAATGCCTGATGAGGAGTCACCAGAATATGAACAATGGACTAGAGTAGATTGTATGGTGACTTCATGGATTCTAAACTCTATTTCGAAAGAAATTGTAGAAGCTTTTTTGTACACAACCTCAGCTCAGGAACTTTGGAATGAGTTAGAGGAACGTTTTGGTGAATGTAATGGGCCTTTACTCTATTAACTCCAAAGAGAAATTAGTTCAATTTCTCAAGGAGGACTATCAGTGGTGCAGTATTACACTAAACTGAAGAAACTATGGGATGAACTCACATGTTTAATGCCAATTCCACAATGCACATGTGGAGCTGCTAAGTCAGTAACTGAGATTACGAATTCAAGTCACTTGATGCAATTTTTAATGGGATTAAATGACTCTTATGATCATATTAGAAACCAAGTTTTGTTGATGGATCCTCTGCCGAGCGTGAATAAAGCTTACTCTATGGTTTTGAGGGTAGAAAAACAAAGGCAAGTCCACATTAGTTTTACTGATCATGTTGAGAATACTGCTATGCTTGCAAAAGGGCAGAGTTTTAAGAAGGAAGGAATGAATAAAGGGGGATACAGGAAGAAAGATGCAGGAAAGAAGGGTGAGAGGTTTTGTGATTTTTGCAAAAGTATTGGTCATGAAAAGGAAACTTGTTTTAAACTACATGGCTACCCAGATTGGTACAAAGAATTGAAAGAACAAAAAGGAAAACAACAAAACAAGGAAAGGGTTAATATAGTTGAGACACCTTTGGATAGTGAGCATGAACCAATGGTTGCCAAAGGGAATGAATGGACAGCAGCAATGACAGAGATGATACAACAGGAAGTGGCAAGGTTCATGAAAGGAAAGACTGCTCAGGCAAATAATCATGTCAACTTTGCTTACATGAATGACTTTGCAGGTACCTTTTTCAACTACTCTTTGCATACTCTTGATTATTTAGAATTAGGAACTTGGATAGTTGACACGGGAGCCTCAAACCATATGTGTTCTAACCTGCAAAACATAGCAAATCCTACTGTCCTAACACATAAAACACCAGTTTACTTACCAGATGGAACAATTAAATTGGTCCATCATATTGGTGATGTGATTTTACACCCAAAAATAGTGTTAACAGGTGCATTACATGTTCCCAGTTTTAAGTACAACCTGTTATCAGTTAACAAACTTTCCAAAACAGCCAAAGTTAAATTCATTTTCTATCCTACATGTTGTGTTTTACAGGACCTGAGGACTGAGAAGACGTTGGCAGTTAGTAGAGTGATAGGAAACTTGTATGTGTTAGACAAAAGTTGTTTCTCAAATGAAGCTTTGTTGTCTTTCAATGCTCAAATTGTATCTTCTATGCAAATAAATAATGCATCCATTGATCCAAAGAACTCTGTTTCTATTGACAATTGTTATATAAATAAAGTTTCAACATCTTGCAATACCATTTGGCATCAAAGACTCGGGCATGCTTCTCCTACTATTTTAAGCCATTTATCTTTCATAAATGATGATATGATAAATGCTTGTAAACCTTGTGATGTTTGTCCCATTTCCAAACAGCATAGATTACCTTTCCTAAAGAGTCAAATACATACAAATCAAGTTTTTGACATGATACATATGGATCTTTGGGGTCCATATAAACAAGCATCTATTTCAGGATCACATTACATGCTCACTCTTGTAGATGATTTCAACAGGGCTACTTGGATTTTTTTGTTGTCACATAAGAACCAAGTAGCTCAAACTTTAGACAAGTTTTTTAAAATGATCAAAAATCAGTTTGATAAGCAAGTTAAACAAGTTAGAACTGACAATGGCACTGAGTTTATGAATCAAGAATGCCAAAATATGTTTTCACAACTAGGTATTTTGCATCAAAAATCTTGTGTTTACACTCCACAACAAAATGGTGTAGTGGAGAGGAAACATAAGCATTTACTCCAAATAGCTAGATCCCTTATGTTCCAATCACACTTGCCAAAAAAATTTTGGGGAGAGTCCCTCTTGACAGCAACATATATTGCTAATAGACTTCCTAGTTCAGTGCTTCATTGGAAAAGTCCTTATGAAGTGCTTTATGGAAAAACACCTAACTATGATTTCCTTAAAACTTTTGGATGTCTTTGTTATGCTACAAACACTCACCCTCATAAGGATAAATTTGATCCAAGAGCTTTTAAATGCATTTTTGTTGGATATGGGACTGGTCAAAAGGCTTATAAGGTTTATGATATGATCTCTCATTCCATTTTCACTTCAAGAGATGTGGTGTTTTATGAATCTGAATTTCCATTTAACTCCACATCTTCTACACCCACTTTTATTCCTTTACCTATTGTTTCTATTGATGACGATGCTTGTACAACTCCTTTATCTCCAACGAAACCTGAGTCGCATATTCATAAACAGCCTAACTTCACAGATATTGAACCTATCACCTTGAATCCTTTAACAACTGCTCATTCTTCACCCATACCAGTTAGACAAAGCATTAGAATTAAGCATAAAGCTAGTTGGTTGAAGGATTTTGTCTCAAACACTATACAACCTATAGCAATATCAACTGCCAATGAAATCACAAACCAGTCCATTTATCAAACTTCTTCTTACACACCTAACACATTTCCTTATCATCAATCTTCTGATTTTTCACCTACATACATAGAGTTTTTGGCTAATGTGTCAAGTATACAAGAACCAAGTTCTTATAATCAAGCCAGTAAACAAAAAGAATGGGTAGAAGCTATGGGTAAAGAGCTTGCTGCATTAGAAGCAAATCAGACCTGGAAGTTGACAGTTTTACCTAAGGGCAAGAAAGCTATTGGCTCCAAATGGGTATATAAAGTGAAACTAAAATCAGATGGTAGCCTAGATAGATTAAAGGCTAGACTTGTAGCAAAGGGGTATAACCAAGTAGAAGAAGTGGATTATTTTGACAGTTTTTCCCCTGTTGCTAAGTTAGTGACAGTAAGGGTGTTTATAGCCATAGTAGCTGCTCAGTCATGGCCTATTCATCAATTAGATATAAACAATGCTTTTTTACATGGGTACTTGGATGAGGAAGTTTATATGCAGCCATCAGAAGGGTACACTAAAGCAAAGGAAGGTGAGGTTTGTAAACTTAAAAGATCTTTGTATGGTCTTAAACAAGCCTCAAGACAATGGAATCATGAATTTTCTTTGCAACTAACCAAGTATGGCTTCCATCAATCAGCAAATGACAATTGTTTGTTTGTTAAACCAACATCTACTTTTTTTTTGGCTTTGATAGTGTATGTTGATGATGTACTCATTACAGGTTCTTCTGAAGAGGAAATTATTGCTGTTAAAAACTTTCTTCATTCTACATTCACTATTAAAGACCTTGGTTATGTCAAGTACTTTCTTGGTCTTGAAATTGCAAGGTCTTCTGCTGGTACTTACATCAATCAACGGAAATATGTTCTTGATATTCTTACAGATGTGGGACTGTTAGGTGCCAAACCAGCTTCTGTTCCTCTACCAAAAGGACATAAGTTTGTTGCTACTGCAGGTCCATTGTTGAAAGATCCTGACAGGTATAGGAGATTGGTTAGGAGGTTGCTATATTTAGGATTTATAAGGCCCGATATTACTTATGTTGTGCAGCAATTGAGTCAGTATGTCAGCAGGCCCTGTCAAGCACACTGGGATGCAACTGTTCATGTCTTTAGATATCTGAAAGGATGTCCTTCAAAAGGTTTATTTTACCCAGCAAATAATACATTGCAAGTGCAAGCCTATTGTGATGCAGATTGGGCATCATGTCCTGACAGTAGAATGTCTCTTACTGGATATTGTATCTTCTTGGGTTCAGCTTTGGTCTCTTGGAAAACAAAGAAACAGACTACTGTTTCTCGTTCTTCAGCAGAAGCAGAATACAGAAGCATGGCTTCAACAGTCTGTGAGTTGCAGTGGTTGTCTTATATCTTAAATGATTTTGCTCTAACTTGTTCCTTTCCTATTTCTCTTTGGTGTGATAATCAAGCAGCCTTGCACATTGTTGCTAACCCGGTGTTCCATGAGAGAACCAAGCATTTGGAGATTGATTGTCATTTAGTTCGGGATAAATACAAACAAGGCTTTGTTCTACCTCAACACATTCCTTCCAAGATGCAACTTGCTGATATCTTTACAAAATCTCTTTCAGCATCCGTTTTTTCTCACTTGCTGTCCAAGTTGGGCTTGTTTGATTTCCACCAAGCTCCGACTTGAGGGGGGGATGTGAAGTATGTTAACACGTGACATGTATTATAGTTTATAAGTTGAGTTAACATGCTATATATTTATGTCACCGTGTAAATAAGTTGGAAGGGATTATTGACATTTAGTA
Organism: Nephelium lappaceum; assembly: GCA_021234005.1. NCBI lineage: Eukaryota > Viridiplantae > Streptophyta > Magnoliopsida > Sapindales > Sapindaceae > Nephelium > Nephelium lappaceum. The sequence goes on along the minus strand of CM037997.1, from coordinate 12,091,563 downwards.
GACAGGTGGCAGTTGCTTAGAGCACCAGATGGATAGTAGTCATTGGTGTAAGAAATAAATAGGTAGAAGTCAACTATAGTTTTGTGGCTGTATATATAAAGATTGTTTCCCCTGTTTTCGATGAATGAATGAGAATTTTCTTCATTCAATATTACTTGCTGCAAAGCTTTGTTATTGTTCACTCTCTCACGTAGACAGATTGATGACTCATAACATGTTTATATTACTTACTTTCTAATATACTATTAGATCAACTAGTATATTAAATTAATATACAAAATTTGTTGTAGTAAAAGTTGTATGTGCAAGGAGGGTTGAGAGAGGAGGAGCCGTTTGAACTGGAAGAGTACAGCCGAGGCAAGTTCAAGACTGAGCTGGGCATCCATTAGCATGGTGACCACCGCTATTTAGATTCTATGAGAACCTCCTCGAAAAAAAGGTGCCGGTTTGATTTCGGAATTGATATTATTTAATTCTGGGTTTAGATATTATTCCATTTTAAGATTTGATTTTTTTTTTTTTTAAGATTTAACATATATATATATATATTTTAGATTTGGATATTATTTCTTTTTAGTTATTATTTTCTTTTAGCATGTCTTGTTTCTTAGGGAAATTAGGAAAATTGTTTGGCTATATGTAGGGGTAAACGAAAATCAAAATAAAAGATAAAAGTATAAATATCATTCATTTGTGGTCAAGATTCAAGTCCAACCAACATATGTTACAAGATATGTATGAGTAATTTTTTTCTTATTATAAGAGTAAATATGTAGGTCATCCATCACCTGTTAGGAGAAATGGTTGAACATTTTCCTTGATCCAAAGGTTTAAGTCTCATCTTTATTCTAAAACACAAGTTGTAGATAGTTTTTTCAGAATTTAATCCCCTTATCCCATCATTAAAATAAATAAATAAATAAATAATATAGGTCGCTCATATTTTTCAAGCTTTGTGTGATCACTTATTATAGGAATAGATATTTGGGTTATAGAAATTATTCAAAATTGATCTTGGTTGAACCCTAACAAAATTCTAACCTATTCAATGTTAATTTTAAGAGTAAAGTGTGTTTGATACAAGAGATTGGATTGGGATTTGATAAATTCCAATCCAATCTCTTGTTTGGTGGTTGCATGGGATTTGATCGAATTTTATACAATCATTTTGTCCTATGTTGGTGGGATAAATTTAACCGGCCAACATGGGACATTTTTTTTTAACTTTTCCTTTTATATATTTCCTTTCTTACATTAATTATATGAAACATCAAATTGATTTATAATATTATTCTTAAATATTTTATTAAAATATTAAAAAATGATATATTTCAAATAATTCATTAAATATTATTTTAAAATTAATTGATTTTCTTGATTTGATGATTGTCTGTTTGTTTGATTGTTCAAGTGGAGTGACTTTTTTTTTTTTTTTTTTTTTGTGATTAGTCATTGTTTCATTGCTTTTAGATCTGATTTTTCTTTTTGTTTTGAATAGGCAGGAAATGCAGAACGAAAGCTTATCAAGCTCTGGCTATGGCAACCTCGGCACGAAGACGCCTGCTAGAGAGCCAAGCATAAACGTCAATGACGCGCTCTACTGCTCACGCCTCTTAAGTCAACAAGGACGCGAATTCCAGGTAATGGTGAACCACCACAGTCGCTGCCTCAAACGCCTCCGTGAGATGGCGAAGGAGACAGAGATCCTCGGCCAGGAGAATGCCTCACTTCGAACCGTCATGAAACACTTCGGCATCCTCATCAAGCCTCACATCAACAACGTCCACCACCTGCAGGCCAACGACTTCCACAACATCAATGTCACCACGTTTGGGAACATCGACGCTGGTGACGATGGAAAAGATCATCAGGGAGCAGCTGTGTGTGGAGAGTCTTTTGCTCTCTCATTTAGATACATTGATGACTCGTAACATGTTTGTTAAAATTGATTTGATATGTCCACATATATTACTTATAGCATCTCCAATGCTCTCATGGATTGCTTATATGTCACATAGGATGAATAGATATTGAATTAAAATAAATCTCTACAAGGTAATTATCACTTATCAATATCAAGCTGATGTAGCACAAAAAAAAAAAAAAAAAAAGATATTATCGTCATAATTATCTATTTGTAGAGGATGTATTAGACAGTCATGTCAGCAAATCAATAATTAATTAATTCTAATTTTCAAATCTAATTAATAGTTAAAAAAAAAAATAGAAGCATTAAATGAAAATCATGGAAGCATTAAATGGAAATACATAAAAACATTAAATGAAAATACATAGCAGTATTGAAAAACAATTTTTCAAATTGATTGTCTATTCAATGATACTTATACTATGTAGAAAGCAAATATCTTGATATTGATAACATGAAACTTTTCAAAACATAATCTATAAGAATATTGGAGATGCTCTCAGAGTAAGAGCATCTCCAATGCTCTCATGTATTATGAAAAAATTATATGTCACATGGGATGATTAAACATCAAGTTAAAATAAACCACTCCAATACAATTATCATTCATTAATGTCAAGTTGAGATGGCACAAAAAAAAAAAAATAGACATTGTCAACATAATTATCTATTTTTAGAGAGTATTAGACAGTCATGTCAATAAATCAATAAGTTATTTAATTCTAATTTTCAAATTTAATTAAAAGTATAAAAAAAAAAAATGAAAGCATTAAATGGAAAATAAAAAAACATTAAATGGAAATTGAAACGCTCTAATCCGGACCGCCACTAGGCTCCTATCCGAATGGTACGCCCGGGCACCCCAACGAATCCCTCTAAGCCCATCTTGATGGGGAAGAAGACATTCGAGGAGCGAACCCTCTTAACTTGAAACTTAACTTTAGCGGAAGCCAAATCTTTTCAATCTAAAGTTGAAATGGTTTGGGTTGGTTCGACACTATTCTTTTGGTCAATTTTAAAACTAAAAACCGGCAGCATAACGACTGTAATTTGGATAAACCAAAAACCTGGAAATCAATTTAAACACTTCAAACTATAATCACATCCAACCCAACTTCTCACAAATTCAGTTTATCAACATAATCACAAAGATTTAAAAGCTTCAAAGTCAAAATATAAATATGTACTTTTAAATCTAGTAAGCTTGGTTTTTCAAGCACAAAATAATACTCTTTTACACAATTCAAAAGATATCACTCTTTTGATGCAAAATATACAAAATATATGCAATATAAAACTCAAAATATGCTTAATACATTATTCAATATGCAACTGCCAGTAATTTCGCCCACTTGAATGCGAAGGAGGGAGGCTTCACCCGTCTTTACCCACACGAGTACCTGAGGAGGTTTTTATAAACAATTTGAAGAGTGAGCTATAAAGCTCAGTAAGTGCAATAGTTTATAAACTTAGCTTTTCTTTTCAAAAATTTCCTCCTTAGAAAACTTTTATAAAAGTTTCTATTTCTTAAACATTTAAAGCTTAAATCTCATTCAATTGCATAGCATTAATATAAACAATTTATAATAACTTGTAAAGCATAAATCTGAACATGCTTAAAATAACTTAACTTTATAAAAGCATCATTCGTATCCCTAATCTCTGGACCACACGGCGACTTAGCTAAGGCCGCAGGTGTGGTAGGTCACAAGGCGATGTATCTGACATCCACCGCAACCAACTCTCTGAGACCTCTCAGCAACTACGTGCGGAATGCTGCATCGCTAACCGTAGTGCGAGACCATATCCCACAAAGTAGGGGCGACACACTCACTCATAACTCTAACCACACAGTTAGTGACTCAATTCCCCCAACCCTTGTCTTACTAAGTGGGATATACCGTACGGGTCTGAACTCGATAAACTGGTGGGTACTTATGGCCTTTGAAAACTTGCTTTTCTGTAATGCTATGCCTTACAAATCTTTATTCTTGGTGCACAAGCACAAAAGCTTTAACTTGAAAGCTTTAATCTTGAGCCCTTGGACTCGTTTACTTTCTTGGTGCACAAGCACAAAAGCTTTAACTTGAAAGCTCTAAACTTGAGTCCTTTGACTCGTTTACTTTACAAATACAATACAGTATTTAAATACAAAAACTTATACATGCAAAAGCATAAATCTAGCTTCTCAATGCAAAAGCATAAAATCACTTTTGAAAACTTTTTGAAAGTGCACTCACCTTAAACTTGAGCTTAATTTGGATGAGTTTCAAACGCCCTTTCGCGATCTAGTCGGATGCTCTTTACCTACACAACATATATATTCATAAATTTACGTTTACGTCAACTTCTGGAAACTTGAAATAATAAAAATTACATAATCCTCCTTAAGTGACCCTTTCTAGGCGTAACTCTCAATTTTCGTTTCCTTAATTTAATATTCGGCTTTTATTAATCCCAAAACGCCTAATTAAACTCATTAGGGTCATCCAAACTCTCAACGGACGCCATATGGGCCAATTTACAAAATTGCCCTTCGAACTAGTTTAGCGCACGTTTTGGTTTTTCTCTAAATTTTTGGTTTTCTAAACTCCCAATATGCTTAAATCCACTTAGTTTTCAACTCGTTTTCACTCAAAAACAACCAACAAACAAATCATAATGAGATCCATTTCGAATCAACTTAAATCACCAACGAAATCATCAATTTCAAACTTAAATAACTCACCCCTTTTTCTTTCGCATTGACTTAGCTTTGGGACTTATTTTAGGGTGGTTTTGGACTGGTTTTGATAGCAGATCTGGGCTGGATTGAACTGATTTTTCTTCCTCTTTCTCCTCCTCTCTTTCTCTCTCTCTTTCCCTCTCAGTTCGCTGCGATTCACGGCTGAAATCGCCGCCGTTCTGCTGTCTCTGTCGCGCGGGTGGAGGGCTGTTTTCAAGCTGAAAATCAGCTCAGATGCAGCTGAAATGGAGAAGAATCAGCTGGGTTCTGCACGCAGGACTGCAGGTGACTGGACAGCAGCTCGCCACTGCCTTTTTCCTCGCCGATCGGAGCTGATTCGCGGCTGTTCTGCTCGACTTTCAGCGCTGGTTCTGGTCGGGTTCCGCGCTCGATGACAGCTCGCCGTTTCTGCTCCGTCGGAGATCGGTTCTACACGGCAGCAACGTCGACCGTGGTCTGCTCATTCGTCGCCGGCGTCACTCCTTCTTCTCTCTTCTTCTTTTCTTCTTCTTTCTTTCTTCTTCTTTCTTTCTTCTTCTTCTTCGCGTTTTCGCGAGAGCTGCGGGTCTGATCTGTTTTTATATTTCTGTGTTGACTTGAAAGTCAACCACCATATTCTTTGGCTTCTAATTTCCTCCTCAAAACTCTCAATAATTGCACTTACGCCCTATAAAATCTCATTCTCTTCCCTTAGCTTTTAGCTAAATCATACTATGACCACAATTTTAAATTTTATTTTCAACTTAGTCCCTTATTTCCTTAAAATTTACTCGATTTCATTTACCATTTTAACTTCCAGTTAAATCTTCAATTGAGTTTAAATCAAATCTTATGAGTTCTCTATGCCTTAAATCTTTCCATAAATCATTTAGGGTCTCAAATAAATACTTAGGGACTATTCCTGAGAAATCCGTACAATATAAAAATAAGGGGTTTACAGAAATACATGAAGATTCTAAATGTAAATACATAGAAACATTAGAGAACAAATTTTCAATTTGATATCAAATGATAATTATATCATGTAGGAAGCAAATCTTTTGATATTGATGATATGTCACTTTTTTCCCAAATACAATTCATGAGAGCATTGAAAATGCTTTTACTTTGTAATATACTATTAGATCAACTATTATATAAACTAATATACAAAATTTGTTGTACTCATTGCTTTTTTTTTTTTTCTTTCCATCTTTTAAACTAATGCAGCAAAAGGTGTATGTGCAGGGATGGATGAGAGAAGAGGAGCTACTTGAACTGGAATAGTACAACCAAGGCAAGTTCAAGAATGAGTTGTGCATCAATTGGCTTGGTGACCACCGCTAGTTAGATTCTATGAGAACCTCCGTCAATCCCGCGGGTAAAAAAAGGTGTCAACCATGGTTTAATTTAGGAAATTATTTAATTTAGGATTTAATGTTATTTCCCCGTAGATTTAGAAATTATTTTCTTGTTTTTAAGATTTGACATTATTAGATATTATTTTCTTGTTTTTAAGATTTGACATTATTTCTTTTTAAAATTTTATGTTATCTCCTTTTAAGATTTGATATTATTTCATTTTAGGAATTGATATTATTTTCTTTTAAGATTTGATATCATTTCTTCTTAGAAATTGATATTATTTCTTTATTGTTTGATATTATATTTTTTAGTTATTATTTCCCTTTAGGAAGTCTCCATTCTTATGGAAGTAAGGAAAATTGTTTGGTTATAAATTGGAGTTTTAAACAAAAATAAAAATAAAAGATAAAGTATACAACTCCTTTAACACTAGTGGTTATACATCTCACTGAGATATCATTCATTTGTGGTCAGGATTCAAGTCCAACCAAATATATTTTACAAAACACGCATAAGTAAATTTTTTTTTCGTTTATAAAATTAAAGATTTAGGTTGCTCATCACCTGTAAGCAGAAGTGATTGAGCACTTCCATTAATCACAAGAAGTCAAGAGTTTAAGTCTCACTCTTATTCTAAAACACAAGTTATGGATAAGTCCTTTATAAATTTAATCCCCTTTTGCCATCGTTAAAAAAAAAAAAAAAACATCTTTTAGTGGCTCACATTTTTCAAGATTTGTGTGATTGTTTATTATAGGAATAGATATTTGGATTATAGAACGCTAACAAATCTCTAACCTATGCGATGTTAATTTTAAAAGTAAAGTGTGTTTGTTACGAGAGATTGGATTGGGATTGGATAAATTCTAATCCAATCTCTTGTTTGGTGGTTGCATGGAATTGAAATTCTCCAATCTCATCCAACCATTTTTTTCTCATGTTGGTGGGATAAATTTGACCACCGATATGGTGAATTGAATTTATCCCACCAACATGGGACATTTTTTTTTTCTCTTTTTTTTTTATCTCCTTTCTTAGGTTAATTATACAAAACTAAATTTATTTTTAATATTATTCTTACATATTGTATTACAATATTAAAAAATAATAAATTTCAATAATAATTAATTAAATATTATTTTAAAATTAATTTTAAAGAATTATATTTTACTTTTTGAAATAATATTAAAACATTTTTAGCTTTATTTTATAAAAAATAAGAAATATATAATTATCTTTTGTCCAATCTCATATTAGATCAAATATTGGCACCGAATATATTACAATATTAATTTATCCAATCCTATTCAATTCAATTCCATCAAAATAATCTAATTCAATCTCACGTTAGAGTTAAAAACACGTACCACTCCATTTGCATCGATTGATTTTGCTCTTAAGTTTTAATTTTGATATTATTCAGGCCCAGTTCAGTGTTTCAGCCCATGTAATGACATAAGTTGTTTGGTTGGGCTTGGGCTTGGGCTCCATGTTCATCTTCAAGCTGGTTGATTTGATGGTATTTGTTTGTGTTCTTTTATTTTGTCTCCCACTATATCGGAACGTTTTTATTTATTTATTTTTTTCTCTCCACAATAAAACATTTCGATATATATATATTATTTTTCTTCACAAATTAATTTTCTTCTAAATCAATTAGCTCTCAGTACATATACTATATATAACAAAAATACCGAACATTACATATAGTACATAGTTTTTTTTTTTTTTTTGACTCGTTTTTCAATTTCATAGTTTTGATGCCACAATATTGTCATGAACTAGGTTTGATATTGGAGGAGATTGTACGGGTTTCCAATCACCTTCTTCCAATCTTTCAAAACTCTGATTCGACTTTACTTCATTAACTAATTCTAATTTCGAAGGCTGCTGCTGTTACCAAAAAGAGATATATACATTACACCAAAAAAAATAAAATAAAATAAAATAAAATAAATTTCGCATTAAAAGGTTTCAAATAAGATGAAAAAAGGAATTAAATCAAGAAAAAGAAAAACTTCCTTTCTATACACTGTTCATGTTCAATTCTATAGCAACAGAATATACTATTTATTATAACAAAAGTCACATTCCATTGTAACAACTGGCATTCTAGCTGTAGTGTTAAAAACCTGAGTATCAAAACCTTAGTTTGCTCAAACATTACCATATGTCATATGATGCTGACATCTATGCACTAACAGTTCGTTTGATGATTGTGTCATATTTTAGAAACAATTTGATCTTCACTCATAATCACATGAGATAAATGTTTGATCACATGATATGATTTATATGATTTTAGTTGATTGACATGTCATGCACATTTATGTCACTCCAATTCTTGATTTTTGCAAATTATACTAGTATGCAAGTGTTCTAATTGATACAGGCTTAAATGATACTATTTGTTGTCAAATTGACACTTGATTCTTAGAGGGGATTAATGCTAAACGCTGTTTTCGGTTATATGATGTCATAAGTCATATGTTATTTGGATATTCAACTTCATTAATTCATTTGCAATATTTCTTTCAAAATTAACTTATGTTCTGGCTTAAACATTTGTTTAGTCTCGTAGGTGTAACGACACTCTTCAGATGCAGCCCAACTCAATCCAATTTTTTTAATCAAACAAATTTAGTTTGAGTTATATTTTTATTTGAAAAAAATAATAGAGCAACAATGTTTGCAACCCTAAAAAACCTATATGTACATCCTATTAAAAGGGTTTAAAATATTAAAATTTGTAATCACACCCAATATCACTAACATATGACTTATTTTAGCTTTTAATTGAACATTATAAATTAATGAATTCTAAATTTTTTAACAAAATAAAAAATAAGTATGGAATTTTTCCTGTTTTATTTCTATTTTAGAATATTTTTAAGTATATTTAATGGTTTTTTATTGAATTTTTCATAATAAATAATTATATTTTCCTATTATACAAGTTTGTTAAAATGCTCAAAATATTATATGTTGTTTTAATATGATATATATTTTTTTCTTTTTTCATGTCAATGTTAAAATTTTGAAAAAAAAAAAAATCTAATTAAAATTTTGAAAAAAAAAATTTCTAATTTAAGGTGTACATAATTTTAGAAAGGGTGCAAATATAGTCACTCACAATAATAATTTCAATAAAAGCTATATCAAATATTTAATGTCAGCTTATAAAAATTTTAAAATTCAATTTTAAATTAAATCCAATTTAAATCTAGTTAGAGCCTAATAAAGCAAATGAATGTTATTTTTAAGTTTTTTGTTTTTTTTAAATATGATGGAAAAAAGGAGATTAAATTTAGATAAAACTACTCACATATTGTGTTTTAGGATATATGTGATACTTGAACTCTTGATCTCTTAAAATCAAATGAAGTGTTCAACCACTTTTACCAATGAGTGGTATACTAAAAGTTAATTCTAGGTAAAAAATAGAAAAAGAGTTCGTCAGATTAAAATACTATATTATTGTTCATGAAGCACTCAATGAATCTAATCAAGAGCAAATGATTATCATTTTAAGGTTTGTTGACTGTCATGACATCCTTGGAGAATGTTTCTTTCATGTCGAGTTGATGACACTATAACTTTTAAATCTTAACGAAAAATTAAATGTTATTTTTACTCAATATAATCTTCAAATTACAATATTTGTCCAAATAAAAATTCCTTTCTACAGAAAAAAAAAAAAAAAAAAAAAAAAAAAAAAGACCATCTATTAGTGGTGCTAGTGAATTTATTTTGCACCAAAATTATCCAATTTAAAAGGACGATTTTTGTTTTTACCCACAATTTTTAAACAAATTGAATTTAACCCCTCAAACAAATTAATTTCATTATATATCCAAATTACCCATAATGCCCTTACACATATTCACCTATAAGACCTTAATTTTCAAAAAAATTAAAAAAAAAATAAAATATGTAATTACAAAACAGCCCTTGCTTATATATTTTGTAAGAAATCGGTGGAAAGTTTTTTTTTCATCACTGATTGCACATCAAAAACTCGACCCATACTGTGCGACCCGTACCCGATCGACCCTTTGCACGACCCGACCAGCCGTTTGACCGTTTCCGGCCATTCTCTTACCGTTGTTGACCTTGCCAGACCATCTCCGACCGCCGGCGACCATCTCAATTTGGCAAGGTACTCGAATCGACCATGTTAGGGATTTTTTAATTTTGTTTTGCAAATTTGAGATGTTTTATGTGTTATGATAATTATATTTGGTTGGATTTGTATTAGGTTATGATGATTAGATTTAGAATAAATTAGATTTGGTTGTATTTGTGTTGAAAATGTCCAATTTCGATTATCGCAGCGTCGTCGGCATCATATCGGTTTTTCAAATCGGTTTTTCATAATCGGTTTTTGACAATCGGTTTTTTACTTCAATTTTTGACTTCAGTTTTTGACTTTGGTTATTCACCCCGGTTTTGCACTTCGATTTTTTACTTTGGTTTCAACAGACTAGCTGTATTGTCAAAAACCAAAGTGAATAACCGATCATGAAATGAAAAACTGAAGTGGAAAACAGATGGAACACAGATCATGATGTGAAAAACCGACGTGGAAAATCGATTAGTTTGTGAAAAATCGAAGTTCAAAACCGAGCAATGATGTGAAAACCGAAATGAAAAACCGATGAATGATATTTACCGGTTTTTCACACATGGTTAAAAACCGATCAATGATATTGATCGGTTTTTCATCCATGGTGAAAAATCGATCAATGCTATTGACCAGTTTTTCACACACAGTTAAAAACTTATTTTATTTGTTCACATTTAAATACTAATCATTTGCTGTTTTTGTTTGTTTTCTACAGATGGATTTCAAGTACAAAAATAGTTCACAAACAATTAGCAATAATTCGAGCGGGAATACATATATTGCGCAAAAATGGCTTGGTAAAATCATTGCGGTTATTACTAGACAAGGCTTATACGAACAATTCATAAGAGAATGCCCATTTAGGCATATTTTAGAGATAAGCAGCAACAATACAACAGCTGCTTCAGTGATATTATGACTTATTGTTAGAGAGGTAGAGGTCCCCGGTAGGCGCCGTGATGAAATGTGGTTTGAAATTGGGGGAATAACGTATAGGTTTGGGAAATAGGAGCTTTTATTGGTGATAACACTTCCTTTTAGGGGTGTAGATCGATAAATCTTCAATACGGTGCAAAATGACGAAAAGAGTATCCTATGGCGATTGTTTAGTAGAGTGTCGCCGAGTGTCCCCAGTCTAATCACCTTTGTTGAGGCAAGGAGCCATACAACATGTTAGGGCCATGCAGGTAAAGATGTTTTAAATGATGAGGATCTATTGAAGTTAGCAAATGTAGAGATCGCTTTCCATCTCTTCATAGAGTAGGATGACAGGGCTAGCATTGGTCACTTTATGTGGGTCATGATAGAGAATGCAGAGGTATAGAGCTCGTTCCCTTGGGGTACATTGAGCTATAGTACGTTGATCTATTGTCTCCATATGGCGATTAATGAAGAGCGGGTGAAAAACCCACCGAAGACCATTAATCTTTATGGTTATATCCAGACATTTCAGGTATACCTAATATGGTAAATAATTAATTATAGTTTCCTCTTAATATGGTTGCAAGGACTAACTATATGTTTGTTATTTGTTTAATCATTTTTGCATTATAGTGGTGGTTGGTGGAAATATTCCCGATCTTACGAGAGAAGATAGCAAAAGATAATCAATCCTTGCAAAATAAACTGTCAAGTTATAGGAGACGGACACTGAAGATGACCCCGAAAGGCATAACCAACCTAAATGATTTTTCCCCTGTAAGTGGCGAACTTAATTGAAATTGGTTTCCTTCATTTTTTTTTTTGTTTTAACCATCCTTAATAATAATATAACTAACTATTTATATATGTATATTGTAGATAATTGGTATTGAACAAACCCTTGAGCCTATTGATGCCAAAAAAGAGGTGGATTATTGGACATCTTTCAATCCGAAGCATTTGGTTGGCGAAGAGGTATATAAAGTTGGCGGCGGAGGGAGTAAGGATGATGATAATAATGATGATGATGATGATGATGATGGTGATGATGCACGAGGTGATGATGATTATCAAGTGAAGGATGAAAGGGGTGATGATGAGGTTGATGAGTTTGCAAGGGAGGATGAGGAGCAGCATGGAGACATCCCAAGTGTACAGACAAAAAAGTCACACGATGTACGAACAGTACATTCTGAGGTACGAATCTTAATCTTTTTTTTTATTTTATTGTTAAGTGAATATGCATTTGAGTAAATGAAAAAGTTATGGACATGTTGTATAATCATACGGAGTGGGATAGAGAGACGAAGTCTCTAAACATGATAGACGAAGTGTAATTTTACATATGCAGGTTATATTTCTCTGGATACTAAAAAAACAGGGGAGACTCTATCGAAATTTTTTTTTACAATTGCGTACACTGTGTAAAATGACTTATTTATGCAAGTGAAGCAGTTGTTTGAGTACTTAGTAGGTTTACAGAAGGCAACCCATAAGAAAGTAAGTAAGATGGATAAGGTGATAAGGAAGATGGATAAAAGGCTGAGACGGGTGGAAGAACATTTAAAAATTCCTATGGATGATGACAACGATGATGACGATGATGATGATGATGATGATGATGGGAGTTTTGTCCCTGATGACCATATCTATAGCTCACCATTACCACTACCACCACCACCACCATCACCACATGAGGATGAGGGGGTCCATCAATCTCCTCGCCATGATGATGAGGTAGTCCATCAAGAGGAGCAGGAGATCCATCAATCTCACAGTGTCCACCAATCACCCATCCAGCAAGAGGATCAGAAGATCCACCACTCCTAGAAGGTCTCAGGAGGTCTATCATATACAGATGATGAGCGTGGTAATGACCAGTTACATATAGTATTTCAATTGTGTTACAGTTTGATATATAATTCTAAATGTTTAATTGATGGTTTTGATTTGCTTACAGTTGCATGATGGGGTCATCCAGGAGCGGGGCAAACGAAAGACGAAGCCAGCGGCATCTTTACAGACACCATACACGGATCCTAGACCACCAAAAAAGAAAAAGAAGGTGCCCCAAATGCAGGTCAAGGAGGTGGCAAAGTCTGTAGACCCTGTAGAGGTTGTCTACAATGTATACAAAGCTTCCACGTCGGTGGACCTCAGGTTTTGATAATAAACAGTCCTATCTTTTTATCTTGGTTGCTATTATAAAAAAATTTACAATTGTTTGTTTTTTTCTTTTATTTTAGGCGTGCGGTTGATCATTGTCAGTGATGCGTGATACCGGACATATTACGAACCATTGAGGACGAGAACAAATGGTTTAGTTCAAAGCACATCAATTCTTATTTGATGTGTTTACGAAAGAAGTGGAATGAGGTTGAGGGCACTAGATACGCGATCCATGGGAGCTCTTTATTTGTGAGTGTTTACATTTCAATCAGTTATACCGCTACAATTTATCGTCATGTGTCCCTTAAGTTAAATAACATGTTTAATTTTTTATCTTGCAGGCATTGATGACATTATACTATAGAGAGCATTACGTTCTCAAAGGAAAAATATTTGATCCGATTACAGCTGATGTACCCTCAGAGTGGCTAGCATTCGGTTCTGGCAAGTTAGACTCATTAGTACCGTGGTGGGATGTTGAAAATGTGAGTATTGTTCGAAAAATTAAAAGCTATTATTTGATAATTTAAAAATTTAAATTAGTCTTATATCACTGAAGTCTTCAAACTGCAGGTGTTGCTGCCATGTAGCCTAGATCAAAGTCACTGAGTCCTTTGTCAGGTGTGCTTGAGACAGAAGAAGATATTAATATATGATTCTCTTGCATTTACTGACTTAGCTGTCCGCATGGAGCCACTTGAGCCGCTGGTGTCTTTGATGCCCATTTTATTGCAGTTCGTTGGATTTTATGAGATGACCCAGATAGAGATGTCACATGTGGATGAACGATTAACAGTTAAATGTCTTGATAGATCGATTATGCCCCAGCAACTCAATGAGTGATTAAATTTGTAACTTAATGAAAATTTTATATGTATATATATTATATTTTATATTTAATGGTATAATAACATCATTTAATTAATTTGTTACTGATACAGGACGAGCTGTGGAGCATATGTGGCCATGTACATATGTTATTTGTTACAATCAAACGAGACTACATGGAAATCAAGATGACCTGATCAGGTTGCAGATGCCATTGCGCTGAGGGCAAAGATTTCTAGGGATCTGTATACCTTTTCGACACCATTGTATAAAGTAAATAAATTTGGAAAATAGATAGTCAACTCTGATGGAGAGGTTGTATATAAGTAATTGTATTATTATTATTATTATTTTTGTAACTACTCATTCATTTATATAGTATTCAATAATATTCAAATTGGAAGAATCGAAAAAATCAGCGTTTACTTTACATTAGCATTGAAATGATCTAACTTTAAGCACAAGGTGAAATGTTATCACTTAAAGTCATGTTTAACTTCAATGTCACCATATGGAGCCATCAAAAGGGGATAAAAGTGAAATAAACAATGTTCGGTTTTTCAGGAGTGTTTAAAAATCGAAATCAGTTTCTCATACACTTCAAAAACCAATAAGAGGAAAAGTTGGGATAAATGATAGATCAGTTTTTAAGGTATATGGAAAACAAATTTCGGTTTCTTAACCATAATGAAAAATCGATCATGTAATTTTGACCAATTTTGACCCCTTTTCCCTTCAAATTTTTAGGTTTCCAATTATCAAAATACACAAAAAACCATAGAATTAATGTTGTATTTTAGTATGAATTAATATAACAATTAAACATGGTTAGATGAATCTACATTAAGATTTGTATAATGTGAAATGTTATTACCTAATATCATGTCTAACTTCAACTTCACCATATAGAGTCATTATGTAAGTCATTTACCCAATTTTACCTTAATTGTTTAAATTTAAATAATTCGGGGCCATTTGTTGCCCACCAAAAGCCATCGGAAGGAGATGAACGCAAGAAAAACAATGATCGATTTTTAATGTAGGCCTAAAAACCGAAATCGATTTCTCATATACCTGAAAAACCGATCAGAGGAAAAGGAGGGATAAAATCATAGAGCGGTTTTTATGAGATATTAAAAACCGATTTCGGTTTTTTATCAATAATGAAAAACCGATCATTTTGTTTTACCAATTTTTACCCCTTCTTCCTTCAAATTTTAAGCTTCCCAGTGATCAAAAAACACAAAAAACCATAGAATTGATATTAAAAACCGATTTCGGTTTCTTAAAAATAATGAAAAACCGATTATTTTGTTTGTCCAATTTTTACCCATTTTTCCGTTTTGATGTCAATTACTTCACTTCATTATTCATTAAATTAAATTAATTATAAAATTTTTTTAAAAAACATTTAACAAACTTCTCCCTAATTTTGTACTACTATCCGAGTATAATAGTATCATTTCATCACAGAATTTGAGTAATTTAATTTATTTCAAAAAATAACATAATACATATTATTAAAATAAAAAGTTGAATTAATTAATGTGTCTAATCATCAATGTTTGGATCATTACCCATCATTAGATTAGGAGTAGGAAACCGTTGTGGGTATCGACGTTGGTTGTGTCTAGTCTCATGACAGAGACGACATCTTCATGAGGGCGCAGTATTTGCATGAGCATTTGCACTTGTTCCAACTTCTGCAGTAACGGCTTCGCTAGTTTGGGCTTTTGCACTTACGGCTACGCTCGTCCTTTCACTGAAGGATGTAGTGGGGTTAGGACAACGAAGACGGTTATGTCTCCTCTAACCACATTTTGCACACATTTTAGTTCAACAGGCATCCCCAAGTAAAGGAATTCGAACCTCTTTCAACTTACTGTTGGTTAGTTTTTTAATAAACCAAATTTATTAAAACCTTGTAAGTGCACAAATCGTTTGACTGATTATAGGGACAAACAAGGGTTGATCCCACGAGAAGTTTCAACTTACTTTAATTTTAAATTTATTTAAGACCTAAACTAGAGCAATTAAAATAAATAAAAGGGTTTTTGGAATTAAATTGAGAATAAAACTAAATTAATGCATAAAATTAAATAAAAAAAAATCAATGAATAAAGCTTGGTTAGAACATCCTATCCACCACTAAACAATCCCTCAATTTGCTAAAAACATTAATAAAGCAAATTCTTGATAATGCATGATGAAGATATTCACGACAAGGTATGATTAACTCATGTCGTATAGATTCTTCCTTAATTAGTATATAAATCGCATGATATCTACGTAGATTCGCGTATTCCTAATTATAACCTAGCATGATGTCTACTTAGATTTAATAATTGGAACTCATCAAGCACTAGAAGAATATGAATATCACACAAATCCTAGAATATGATGTCTATTCTAGGTATCTATGAATTAATGTCATTCAATTGGTTCGTAAGTAATTGATTGTTGCAAACAAAGAATATGCCCGTATGATGTACGGTTTATATTCTTACAACATAATCCTAAAAATATGTTTCTAAGGTGATCAATCAAAGAAACAAAATAAATAGAATAAAATTAAATTAGAGACATCAATTTCATCATGCAAAATATAAATCTTTATTGAAAAAATAAACAAATTGAGTTCATGTTTAGAGCTTCAAGTTAGCTCTAACTAATAAACTAACTAAATAAAAATAAAGAAAAGAAAAGATGAAACCGAAGCCTTCAGCCTTGCTCCTTTACTTCTCTCTTTGTCTTCTGATCTCCTTTAATTGAATAGTGAAAGCACCTATTTATAGGCAGTCAATCCTTAAGAGACAAGATTTCCTCAATTAAGAAAGATTCCGCCTCCAACTTTGATTTAGAATCAAGTTTTGATTTGGAATGTAAATCTTTTTTATTTTCAGACTAAAACTCTTTCTAATTGCTTAACTCATTTAATTAGGATGTTTCAAGGTTTAGGAAATTGATTAGGAATGCTAAAAGAGGAAATTCGAATTTCCTATTTTTTCCCGTAGCTGTTAGGTCTCGTGACATCCTAACCTTCAAGTACTAAATCAGTCATAACTTTCTCTAGAAACTTCCAATTGATGAATCATCAGTGGCCATGGAAACTAGACATCGGGGGCTTTAAGTTGATAGGTTATGGCTCACACAATTCGAACTATACACTTCATACGAGCTCCCGCAAGTCACATCACGTTTCTGCCCAAAATTCTACAATTTCCTTCTAAAACATTCTCCAATTCCTTGAGCTGCAATTAATCTTCAAAAAATCTTTCGATTCCATCTTTTTTATTCTCAAAACCTAATTCAAAGCATAAAAACACAAAACAAATTAGAAGTATCAATTCCACACAAAAACATAGCATAAATAATAAGTAATATGGATATAAAATAATAATAATTAATTACTTAACACCTACCTGCTTGTCTTTTTCCTATGGGTGGTAGTACAATCATGCTTCTAACTTTTGCGGAAACATCCCAATCAGACAATTTAGGAACGGGATTGATCAAACGTGCATATGCAGCTTTTAGCCACTCTATGCTATAATAATGACTGCAAAGTGTATCACAACTGACGCCTTTAAACCTGACATATATAATAAATATTTAAATGTAAAAATATGATATGACATTCAATATAGAAAATAACAACGTACAATTATGATACCTGGCTACAACACATGCATGAATACATGGCAACTGATCTAAGTTCCACTGCAAGCAAGTGCATGTGCTCGCTTCAATATTAACCACCGCATCACCTTTGCTAGGATGTAGAATACTGTATGTGATCGGTTCTATAATATGATGTACGGTATCTTCTGTAGATAAATTTTTGGTCAACATGATTCGATCGTATGCAGCAGTGGTAACAAAAGTCGTGAGTTTTTCTGCAGCACCACGTCTATTATTAAACCATCTTTGTAACACATTTCTCACATATTCATGTGCAGTAGTTCTTGGCAAACGACGTGCTTGCATCATGCAATTGTTGAGTGATTCTGCAATGTTAGTAATCATCATGTCATATCTTCTTTTTGAACAATGTCTGTGACCACCTGCTTACCCCAACCTTAACCAAAGTTTCATGTGATTTCGGATGCAATGCTCGAATTTCTTTCAACATTCTATTGCAGTCATATGGCACATAACTGTATGCTGCACTGTAAAATGCTTTTTCCACCACATTTGAATACTTTTTACAGTGTTACTTAAGATTTTGCCACAGGTGGAAAAAACACAATATGTGTGGGACTTCAGGAAAAGCTACACTCATCTCATTCGATATGCTTTTGTGACGATCGAATACGATAAGCAAATCGTTTGACACATTGATCGCCTCTAGTAATCTGCTTAAAAACCAAGTCCATGAACGGTCTGACTCTCCATCAGTAAATCCAAAAGCGATAGGATAAATCATCTCCGACCTATCTTTGCAGGCCGAAAAAAAAAAAATCACCCCTTTGTATTCACCTTACAAATTGGTGGCATCAATAACAACAACCGGTCTCATGTAAGATCGAAAACCCTCAATACAAGCTCCAAGTGCAACGAATGAATACAAGAACCGATTGTTTTCATCCCTCTCAATTGTCGTCATGGTGCCGGGGTTTGAAACTTTTAACATTTTAAAGTAGGACGGAAGCTGTTGATATGACTCATCCGTCTGTCCATATGCTAGTTTCTTTGCATATTGTAAAGTCTTCCAAGCTTTACTGTATAAGATCTACACACCTTACTGCTCTAGCATTTCTCCGATCAAACGATTAGGTGTATAAATATCTCTCCCCACCTTTCCCGTATATAATTTTTCGATGACAATAGCTTTCACACTTTTCATATGTGATTCCATGGCTACCTAATGGCACATGTGTTTCGCCACATACTTCAACACAAACCATATCAAACAACCCTTTCCGCATCTTGCACAAACTATAAAGATACAACTCTTATCCTTACAACCAACTTCAAATCGTTTCACGTCTAAGTGTCTAACACGATATTCAAACTTGGATTTCAAAATATATTCTCCAATAGTTGTACACATTTCTTATTTACTATCAAAGAATGCACCTCTATACAAAGTACCACGTCGGTATACGGTTGACATAACGCTTGAAGTAGCCTCAATGTCGCCTAGTTCTACACCAGGAACAATCCAGTATGGTTGTGAAAGATTGTTCTGAAATTGTAAACCCGAAAATCTTATTTCTAGAAACCCTTCATCCTTAATGACATCATTAAATCCAGTTTCCTCTTCATCACTATCTCCAGTTTGCTCTTCATCACTATCCCCTGTCCCATCACCATTATCATCTGTGTCCTGATCTTCATCATCGCTAACATCATTCATATAATCATCATTAATATCATGAATGAGACTTTCCATAGATGTAAATGGGATGACCGAAGCATCAACCTGATTGCTACCAACACCTAAAGTAAGGTAAAATTGACTTTGAACCATATACGGATCTACAGGTCTATCAGTATTTGGCATCTCATGTCTTGTGTCTGGTATTGAGTCGGTGACATTTGGACGAACGATATGCCTACTAACTCCAGCTCCAAAATCTCTTACAACCTTATCAATATAAATCTCTCTAACATCAACATTTTTCACCGCCATCAAACCAACCACACCAAGATCGGGCATGATACGTATTTTTTTCACTTGGCCATTTGTCATACTTTGTAGTAAATAATATATATGAATATCCCACATTCTTCTATCAATGCTAGCCTCTCTGTACACAACATCCATCAACGATGAAAAACTACTATCTTTGGAGACCCCACACATGATCGACTCACCCCCAACGTAGTTAGATCCATTCCACTCTCCATCAAAGTTGATTACGATCGTTTCGTGAGCCATTCCTATAACATTTAAAAAATGTTTAATTAGTCTCACTATAATGGGTCAACATTACAAAGTACAATCATATATAACAAAATCTAACACTATAAATCAATGTCTACCATTAAAAACACAAGATATATCACAATTATGCTAACACTGCCTAACTCAGTTTTTAAGTGGATCAAAAAACCATTTGATGAATAAATTTTTATTGTACACTCACAACACTTTGCAGGCAAATGCAATTAAATATTACACAATACGATCATATCTAACCACATATAACACTCAAATTTAATACACGGCATCCAAAACACAACAAATATCGAAAACATGAAAAATTGCTCAAATCGATTTTTCATTTATATGAAAAACCGATTTCGGTTTTTCAGTGGCATGAAAACAGATCACATGGTTAAATCGGTTTTACACCTCTGTAAAAACCGAAATCAGTTTTTTAGTTCATTTAAAAATGGTTTTCGTTGTAGATTTTGCAGAAACTGCAAATTTACAAATCTACCTTTCGAATGTCATATATCACAACTAAATTACTCTTAAAGCCTTTAGATTACAATTTGAACAAAATAACCTAAAAACCAACCAACAAAAACACATACATTACCTTCAAAACTCAAATCACTTGAAATGGAAGAAGAAGCTTTAAAACAGATCACACTTGAATGGATCAAAAACCTTCAATGGACAAAGAAGCTCCAATGAAGAATCCCTTGCTAGGAGGTTTGACTTTCGACTATAATGGTGAATGAAAGAGAACAAAAACAATTAATAGAGTAAAGAGAAAGAGAAGAGAGGTTTGGATGCTAGAAGGAAGAAGAAGACTATTTTGGTAATTTCGTTTAGGGCAACTGGGTGATTTTAATTTTAAGGGTAATTTAATAATCTTGGGTATACAATGGAAATCATTTGTTTGAGAGGTTAAAAACAAATTTGTATAAAATATTGGGTAAAAATAAAAATTTCCTTTTTATTTAGGTGAAAATGATAAATTCCCCTATTGTTTAACCAGTCAAAAACATATTGTTTAAATGTATGTGTGCATGGTAATGACCAATTGCATGCTACTTCCCCAATTTTCAGATTACTTTATAGATCAGACAAATATTAATGTAGCTTATGCATTTATTAACAAATATTCACCAACTGTTAATTCTTCCTTCTTGCCTCCTTGGAGTCTTCCTATTTGATGGTTGAATTGCCTCTCACTTTGTTTGCATATGCAGGATTTTGTTTCTCATATCTATAAGGAGCACAAATCGGTGGGGGGATTCTTTAGCCAAATGTTGGTTTAGATTTTCGAGTGTTTCACTGGTGGGACGAGCCTTCTTTTGTGATTGCAACCACGGGCAGATTAAAATTTGAGGTGACTGAAGTACTATTCATACAATGTTTATCATTCCTTACGAATCTGTTTCTAAAAATTTTATTTTTCGAACTATAAGCTATTTTCACATTGTTTTTAATTAATTAATGATATAGTTTTGATTACTTATACGTATGTGTGCACGAAAAATTACTTTTACATTTCATTTATGATTTATTGAATTTTGAATATATCAAACTTTTCTGTTTGCAGGTCCAGACAGCTAGTTTTTTTTTTTTTTTTGGTTATGTTACAAATACAATTATAATTATCGGGCTCTTTAAATACTGATTTTAAGGAATAGTCCAAACCGCAATATTGAGTAGACTCTACTCCTTTTATTAGTAGAAAGAGAGAGACCCCATACCAAATAAGGGCAACTGACCCTCCAACTGGAGAGACCTATACATAATTAGCCTACCTATAAGAGGGCTCTATGCAGATTATCCACCATTGGCAAACAGGTACTCGAACCCACGTTTGCTCTTTGTGAGAAAGGCAGAGCAGGTGTGTTGTGGCCAACACGCCACAACCCTTCTACGTGGTCCAAACAGGCCGTTTGAAAACATGGCCTCCAAATGATATTGTAAATGACACTGTTTAAGATAGCCAGCTTACAGACTTTGTTAGTAATTTTATGTCTCTGAAAGCAGAAACTAATCGGCTGTACCACTTTGAAAGCATTATTTTTTAAATCAGACTAGACTGCCGTGTTAAGGCAAAATTGAGCTTCAAGTACTTGGATTATATAGGGTTGATATCATTACTTACAGATATTGGCATCACTAATGACGCATGTAATTCCCCAACATAGAATCTGTGCTGTTGCTTTCATATTTTAATAGGAACTTATTGTTTTCTGTATTATATATTCATGTACAAGATGTAGAGATATAAATTCATGTCAAATCAATTACAATCGACACTTCTAATTACACGTCTGATGTAATTTGTTGCAATTTATTACGTTTTTTTGGATCAGCTTTTACAAGTTTATGCTCCTAATAACTTTAGTTCCCACTGCTTTTTCTTTTAGTTAATTACAGGATAATCTAACACAAGCTCAAAAAGCTACCGAGACCTACAAGATTTAACAATTTAAGTGTAATTCAAAAAATCGACTTTCATAATATCGATAAAATCTACTCCCATACTAAAGAGAGAAAATTACTTACACATACTGATAAATGGATAGGGGAAAATCTACTCGAATTTCAATCACTGATTTATTTAATTTGAAACAAAAGTGCACTAACTAACTAGAAGGAATTGAAGAAGCCATATTTGTATGACTTGACTGTGGATGGTGTAAGAAATTACAAAAGCCCGCCCAGAACGAATAATTGGGTCTTGGGTTATGGGTCGGGTTTTATCCAATATTCATAACCCAACATCCAACATCTAATCAGAAATTGGATAATAGATAATGGATAATGATGATTTATTACCAAAGCAATTGACATCAGTTAAAACTACTCTAGTAGTTTATGGCAAAAAAAAATATGTTATCAAAACATAAATGGGGGCCGCCGATCATTTTGATGAAGCATTATTCTTCTTCTTCTCCAACAAATAGATATAGACATAGTTTAATTTTCCTAAACTCTTATATTGTGATTAGAGTTTAATTTCCCTAGACTCTTATATTATGATTAGAGTTTGTTTTCCTTTATTATGATTGCTTACCATATTTGTAGCATTGTTCATTTGATCCTACTGCATTTAAAAGCTATGTATGTTAGCATCTTTCATAATTTATTTGATGTTATTGTTACATTCTATTATAATGTTGGTTGTTTGATGTATGAATGAAAATCAAGAGGTGGCAACAAAACATCTTATATATATACAAAATGAGAGCTTTGTTTTCTCTTCTTTTCCTTTCTCCGCTCACAAAAATGAGAGATTGATCCATACTGAGATCTTACACTGATTTTGATGATCACAATTGCAACAGGCTTTTTATACAGGCCAATGCAAAATGTGGGGCGTTAGATCATTACAATTAACAAGATGATGCCATGTCTAAAGAAGTTACAAGGACATGCGCCGCAACACATCAATCTTCATGATCATGATCATCATTATTTCTACTATCATTATTGTAGTAGTTGACCATATGTAGTATTGAAAGTGGAGTGTCTTATCAGTGATTTTGGAGATGATTCGAGGCAGAGAAGGAGGAGGAGGAGGAGGATGAAGACTGGTTAGACCATACAAAAACTCTCCAGAAAGGCCTTTGCCTGCGCTTGGGATTGGGATTGGGATTGTTGTTATGAGTTGTTATTAGTTGGGTTTCTGATTGATTCAGCATCTCCCACATCACTTTAATGTCTTGATATTCACAAGTTTCTACATCATTATGTAGCTTCAACAGCCCACCACCTGCCCAACACCATTCACAAACTAAGTATCAAAAACAATGATGTACAAATAGCTAGCTAGATGTGTCAAAAACACTATTCAAGATTAGATAAAACATTAAAATGCTTTCTACATAAGTTTTCCATATATAGCATCTATATGTCATGCGTATCACACCAATTGGCATCAAAGTTGTTCTTTTTGTTGATTTGTGCTCTTACACATTAGAAACGTCAATTCAAAAAATATTTAGACAAATTGTCTTTATTCAAAATATTTTACATGATACAACTATTTTATATATATGTATATATATTTTCTAAAATCAGTGCGTCCTAACTTTTAAATTATTAGAATTACTAATTTCAATCATTTATTATATTTGAATTAAATAGGAGAAAAAAATATTTTTATGAAGGAAAATATAATGAATGATTGATATTAATGATCCTAACAATTTAAAAGTTAGGACGCATTAATCATAAAAGTTATACAGATATTCAAATTTATTAAAGGACAAGAGGTGAACCAGTAGTCCACTATAATGACTGTACAAAGGGGAAAGAAGAATCTTATAACTAAAAACTAAATAGCTATAAGACCATATGCAACCTCCCATAAATATAAGACAGATACCCAAAAATAACTAAATGACCAGATTGACAAAAGACCAACCCAAAACAAACAAAATTATACAAAGATGGGTGACCAATTTGGATGGATAAAAAGGTAGGACAAAGTTAAATGTTAAATTGAAAATATCTGATTTTGCAAAAGATGCTCCAATGCACCTTAGCATGGAGTATCCAATGTGTGTGATTAATCAGTCACAATCTAGTAATTAATTAAAGTGAGGCTAATGATAAAGTAGTTGAGGAATATAAGAATAATTAGAAGTAGTTGAGTTGAGAATTAATCAAACAAGTGGTCCTCCTGAGCTTCAAAAAAAAAAAAAACAGAAGCAGTGGATGTTACTGTCACACCCAATACTAAACTAACTTTGGAGGAATAAAGTTGCACTCAAAAAGATGTTGATCCTCTTCACTTAGGGTTTCACCTTTCGGCTAATGGATTGATTTGAGTTTAAAGTTAAAATAAAAATAAATAAATAAAAAAGTAAAGATTGATTGATCTTTTCCACATAACCTTTCTTAAGGTAACTAAAACCAATAAAAAGCCCATAATTATATAGTTTATTTCCGAAGAAATTATTACTATACAGTTTAGTTTCCATGTAATTAGTATCTCTTATTTACTTTGAACATCTACCATCATTTTTTTTTTTTTAATTTCTGATTCATTTGAATTATTGATTAAAATATAGTGAATCTAGAAAACTTACATATAGACCATATGTAGTAGCATAATCTTACAAATCCTATAAATATAAACAATATACCATTTCAGTAAATTGAAGATATACTTGAACATGCTTTAGTTAAAAGTGATTATGCGAATATTTACACTTCGTTTTCATAGGATAGGTTTCGATTGGTTTTTATAAAACACGTAGTCTATATTGCGTAACTAGATGTCTAAGTGTGCTCAATGTTCATACAACTGAATCTATAAACTTATAACAATATATTGTCCACACATAAATTTTATTTTATGTGAAAACAAATTATTGTGATTGGTAAAATGTTTAATAAATTGGATCCAATTACAAACAAACAGTTTTTTTAAAAAAAAAAATCGATGGTACTAAGAGATTTGCCATTGTAATTGTAAGAGTGAAAACTTATTAAAATAATAATAATAATAATAATAAATGCATAAATTAGGGGGTTCACCAAACATAAAAAGTTTACTTGTTTGGTGATGTATTGTCGTTGAGTGGAATAAGCCTAGTGGATGTAGCCCACCACCATAATAATAATGGAATCTTGGGAGCTATATATATTAAAAAAATAAAAACATTATGTTAAATCTTAAAATATATATATATATATATTAAAAAACACAAAACAAATCATCATGTTATCAAACATTATACTCATTATTAATTACTAATGAGATTTAAATATTTTTAAAACTAACTGAGGCACAATGGTTTTTTTTAAAAAAAATAAAATAAAAAATAATTCCTAAAAGGAAATCTTTCCAATTCTACATAGTTGATTTTTCTAAAATTTTAATCCGTTGATTCAAACAAATCACACATGTAAAAAATTAAAAATGAAAGATTTTAAATCTTAAACAATTTAATAAAAGATTACTCATTATGTTAAATCTTAAAAAATATATATATATATATTAAAAAAAAAAAAACACAAAACAAATCATTATGTTATCAAACATTATACTCATTATTAACTACTAATGAGATTCAAATATTTTTAAAACTAAACTGAGACACAATGACTTTTTTTTTGTTTAAATATCAAAATTAATTCCTAAAAAGAAATCTTTCCAATTCTACATAGTTGATATTTCTAAAATTCAATTCATCGATTCAAACAATTCACACATGCAAAAAATTTATAAAAAAAAAAAAAAAAGGTTGAAAGATTTTAAATCTTAAATAATTTTAAAGAAATTACTTAAATCATAATTTTAAAAAACAATATTACTTAAATTATAATTTTAAAAAACAATCATTCAAATATAATTTTGAATAAAAAAACAAAATTTAAAAAAGTTAAAAATCATGAATTGGCGATTTATGAATAAGAACAAATATAATAAGCACCAATTGCATATATCTAAAAATGAAATTAAAAAAGAAAAAAGGGGATACCATTTTTGCGAGCCTTGACTCGAGAAGACAGAGCAAACCAGACTCGACGAACAGGGAAGACCATTTTGTGCCACAACTCCATCAGCTTCTTCTTTGTTTTCTTTTTACCACCACCACCCCCGTTGATCAGCCTGATCGCCACTGTCTTTAATCCGGCCAGACCTCCTTCTTCCAGACTCGGCGCCCAGGTGGGTATGCAGCTGTCTGTCACCTCTCCGATAACAGACAAAGACAGAAGGAGATTGCGATTTTATATGTACACAGAAGCAGAAGAAGAAGAAGAAGAAGAAAGAAAGAGAGAGAGCGAGAGAGAGAGAGAGAGAGAGGTGTGTGTTGGTGCGTGTATGTGTGTGCGTGTGTGTGTTTTGTCTTTCGGTCATAACTTCGTTTTCAATGTGCACCGACACGTGAGCCTACTGTGCTGTATAATATAAGCGGTGCTTATTTTTATCTTTTTTTTTTTTTTTCTAATTACTTTTTATTTTCTTTTTATTGTTATACATATATATATAAGTACATATTTCTACTTCTGAGACCACACAAATATATATATATATATATATACAAGTACATATTACTACTTCTAAGACCACTGATAGAAATTCGAGTGAACAGAACAGACTCTAACAACTATCTGTACCTTTACACCCAAACGATTGAGAGAAAAATGCCCATATTTATGAAAAACTACCCTTACAGATAAAGAGATTTAAACCATATTTTATCCCTCACATGTAAGGAGTTAGGCTGCAGTTATTTATGTTGGCATGGATGGTACTTGAAACCAAGTCTTGGACACCAGGTGTACTTACCTTACCACTCACATAAATGACTTGTGAGTAAATTACTTTTTATTTGTTTTAATTGACTTGGGATCTTTTTTCTTTTATTATTTGAAAGATTGAGCAGTGATGAAACTTATTAAATTCTGAATATTGATTTAAATCTGAAACATGATAACATGTCTTTTTTTTTTTAATCTTTGAATATATTGTAACTTTGTTTATTTTTTTAAAGTTAAAATTATCTAAAAACTAGTAATTTGATATTTATACTTTTTACAATATTTGTTGTTATGTAATTTTAATTAATTTGATACAAACAATTGAAAATAAATAATTTAACAAATTCTAAAATATTTTTATTTATATATTAATAATTTTTTATTCATAATAAAATATGATTAAAAAATATAATAGAATTAATTATATTCTTTTTTTTAAATGAATTAATGATATTTATATATTTAAATATATTAATGCATTTGAAAAAAAAAAACAATTTAAATTGCCAGTTAAATATAGTAGTTTAATTCCAAAATGAGATGTATTTAGGTTTTTTTTTTTTTTCAAATATAGGTTTTGTAAGTATCACAAGGGACAAAAAATGTGTAATATAAATAAGGATAAAATTAAAAACATCTTATTTTTAGAGATAATAGATTGAGACTAGAAATATCTTTTAAATATTTTAAAGTGATCTTCAATTAAATTATAATTAAAAAAATTTTACTTATTTTGTCAAAAGTTTTGGGGTAGTTCTAATGATTTGACAAAAAAAAAAACAAAACAAAACAACTTAATAGGTGCTATTTAATACTTTTAAATTATAAGTGAAAAAAACAAACGTCTCTTGATTTTTTTATTGTTATTTTATTTTTACATGTCTCTAATTAAATTAAATAATTCTTTATAACATCTTCATTCATGTCACAAGTGGTCAATGGATTGTGCACCTTTCTATTTAGCTTAAGTGCGTGGAGGTTGAAGTCATCACATACATATATTTATAAGTTGTGTAAGGAGTCTTCTCTAATTTAGTTATCTCTTGATTACAAGGTAGATATTTAAAAAACAAGTAGTGATTAGTCTCCGTAAGCTATGGTTAGGATTAAAAAAATTGAAAAAAAAAAAAAAAAGCCTATAAATCGTTGAACAAAACTAGATCAAACCAAACCGCATGGTCTGGTTTGGTTTTTTAATTAAAAATTACAAAAAAAATAATAATAATAAAAAAGGACTTATGGTTTTATTATTACAAATCTATATGAAATTGTCCGGTTTATGGTCTAAGCTCATCATATATATAGTTCAAATAAGCCCAACATTTTATATAACTTCTAAATTACATAATCATAATTATTGGAGTCCAAATTACTGGACTAATCATAAAACTTGGTAAGCTGGTTACACAATCTACAGAACTTTTGAGAACTTAGTCAATTGGTTCCATGACCTACTTGATTTTTGAGATCTGAATATCTGGATTAGTTTATTTATATAGCGTAACTAATTACTGGACTTAAGTTAATAGACTGCAAGAAGAACTACACAAGTTATAAAGATTACATATATATGTATAAATAAAATTATGACTATTCTCAAAAAAAAAAAAAATGAATAACTTTCTTTTTTAGTTGGATAATGTATTTAAGATAAATGAAAATGATAAAGATGAATCCCCTTCTTTAACTCTTAAAAATCAATTAGGATACCTTGCGTCTTTAAATTGATAATTATCTTTCATGTAAAATAACCAATAACTGGCATTATGGAATAATAATATTCACTTTTTATCCGTTGGCCACCCTTTTTTTTAATTTCAAAAAACAAATAGAATATATATATATATATATATATATTTAATTCAAGCAATAAAATATTAGACTTATTGAACCCATAAGCTAAAAATATCATTTTATTAGTCACAAAGTAAAAAATAAAAGTAAAAAATACAAACGAAATGAAACGAATCCAATCAATCTCATGTTTTCTTAAAATTAATGTTAAATTAAGTAAAATTAATTAAAATTAAGTAGTGAAATAATGTTATTAAAACATATATATATATTTGGCATATAAAGATTGTTAGCAAATTATCAATTATTAGGTCAGTTTTCTTAACTATGAATATATTTAATCTTTTGTATTCAATGTAAGTTGACAAAACGAATGTCTGCTAATTAATTTGATTTATCTATAGAATACCACTCATTGACCAAATTTTACTCATTTTAAAGAGTAATTGATATAAAACAAAACTATTGTCCGTTCTTATAATTAGATCTAATCAAATGAGAAATAAATAAGGTCAAATTTATCATACTACCTACTTTAACAAACAATGTTGGAGTGAACCAGCGTGCTATAAATCAGTTTGTAACATTTTGAACAAAATTTTTGATTAAATTTTTACAAAGCACACACACACATATATACATATATATATATATATGGATTTGTTATTTAACATAAAAATATTATAGACGAGTGGCCTCTTCGTATTTTGAGGACTACTGAGTAAAGGTGTAATTTGAATCCACTTAAAGTGGGGAGAGTTCAACCACTTGTATATAATTATAACATTTGTTGTTCAAAAAAAGAAATCATACCAACATTTCAATAGTCAAAAAAATATTATTCCATGTGAGTAATAGTAATAATAATAATAATAATAAACAATGCTGAGAATGAGAACCGAATGTATGTGCAATTGACGCGAGTGCATGGAGACACTGAATAAATAAATAGAAAAGCAACACGTGGTGATATGTTAGTGGGCCATTTTTGTATTCACTTTTTGTCGTTTTGGTTTATGTGTTCGTTAGATTTATTTGACTTTCTGCGCTTACACATGTCGGATGCTACAAAAAGCTGTGGCCTGTGGGGGGCGGCCTTGGCTGTTTTTTATTTTATTTTAATTATATTTTTAAGGGCAAATTATACAAACCTCCCCTAAGGTTTGATGAAATTACACAAAAATAACGATGTTTGGGTAATCTACACTAACCTCTCTTGGGGTTCCAAAAACTCAACACAAACCTCCCCTCCTGTTAGTCAATCACGGTTAAATTCGCACGGTCAACGGTCAAATATATAAAAAGACTAAAACATCCCTCAAGTCAAATTTAAATTCAAACTTTTTTTATTTTTTAATTTAATTAAATAATTAAATATATATATATTTTTTTTAAAAAAAAAAAACCCCTAGTCTCCATGGAAGACCAAGATTTGGTCTCCCATGGAGACCAAAAGGTCTCTCCAGCGATGAAGACGTCTCCATCGCTGGAGATGCGCTTGCAGACAGTGGTCTTCGACGATGGAGACCATTGGTCTCCTGGTCTCTACCCAGGCGATGGAGGCCAGGAGACCAGTGGTCTCCATCGCCGGAGACCAATGGTCTCCAGGCGCGTCTCCAGCGTCTCCATTATTGGAGAAGAGCTTGGAGACCAGAGGTCTCGGGCGATGGAGACCACTGGTCTCCTGGCCTTCATGGCGATGGAGGCCGACGGAGACCACTGGTCTCCAGGTCTCCCTCGCGGAAGACCAGATCACCGGAGATCGCTAGAGACCACTGGTCTCCAAGCGCGTCTCCATTGCTAAAGATGCGTCTAGGGACCAGTGGTCTCCGGCGATGAAGACCACTGGTCTCTTGGCCTCCATGGCGATGGAGGCCGACGGAGACCACTGGTCTCCAAGTCTCCTTCGCGAGGACTAGATCTGGTCTTTGACGATGGAGACCAGATCTGGTCTCCAAAGGGTGATTTTTTTTTAAAAAAAATTTCGTGAACTTTAAGTTTTTTTATTTGAGTGATATTTGGTTTAATTATGATGAATGATTTTGATGATGTTGGTTTGAAGAAAATGATGGAGATGATGATTTTGATGAAAATAAGAGATGGATGATAAAAATAATGAAATTGAGAAGAGGAAGATGATGATGGAGAGGTAGAAGATGAAGATTTTTTTTTAGGGTATAAATATTATATTATTATTTTATTAATTAAAAATATATTTTTTTAATTTTTTTGTTTATTTATTATTAATTAAATTAATATATATTAATTTAAAATATTTATAACGTGTGTATTGACCATTTTACCTTTGATAATTTTGACTTGACATAAGTTGACTAATGGTTGACTAATAGTAGGGGAGGTTTATGTTGAGTTTTTGGAACGTCAAGGGAGGTCAGTGTAGGTTACTCAAACATCGTCAAACCTCAAGAGAGGTTTGTGCAATTTACCCTTTTTTAATTAAATTTTGAATTTTACTATAAATATTTATCGATATGTGATATAAAATTTTCTCTTTCTAGTTACTACTATGAAAACAACTATTTTCCGATAATTTAGGATTAATTTTTTAATAATATATAGATATATCAAGATAAACTCCTAACTATAGATATCAATAAATAAATTATTTTTATTTCTTCTCTTAACATCATCATTTTCTCTTTATTGATTTAAAAAACATTATTTTAACTTGATTTAACATTAAATATGAAAGATCAATTAGTTATTTAAATTTTTCCCTTAATAATTAGTAAATCGTCATTTTTCCCTTAAGGATTTAGGAAACGTCAAATAGCCCCCTACTGTTAACCTACTTGTTATTCTTCCATTAATTATTTGAAAAAGTAAGGATAAACATGTAATTCCATGAAATTAAATACTTATACGAAATAATAAATTATTAAAATTAATGATATATAATTAAAACATGATTTATATATATATATATATTTTTTTGTTACCTTAATGAAAATACTTATTAATAATGGGGGTGGCATAATTTTAATTTTGTTCAAGAAGAAATCTTTAGAGATGATGATGAAGGAAAATCTGAAGAGAATGATGAATGGGAGTTTATTTTATTTTTTTATTTAATTTGTTTGATGGCAATTGAAAATCTAGATGAAAAGAGCTTACTTTATTTATTGAAAATCTAGCAATTTTTTATTTTTATTTTAAAGATTTTTTAATAGTTATTACTTTTAAATTATGAATTTGTTGTTTTGAAATATGTTAAGGTTAAAATTGACTTTTAGTTATTTTTATTTTTTCACTTGATGATTAATAAATTATCATTTTCCTCCTATTAATTTTGAAGATATTATTTTACTCATTTTCAAATTTTAATATTAGATTGAAAAGAGGTAAAATGTTGTTTTTTAAATTAATAGAGAATAAAATAATGATTTGTTAATAGTTAAGAAGAAAATGAAAATAACTCATTATTAAAATTTTGATTGTTTGATAATTATATATGAATGAAATTAAATTGAGAAAATCTAGAAATTAAATAAGATAAAATCGACTTTTTCACTCAAATAATTTTATAATTAATCAATTAATATAGCGTCGGCAACCTTCGAGTCCACGTGGTGAATTGACAAAACGGATATGGTGTTCAAAAGGAAATTAATTTTTCCCAAAAGGAATTCTAGCCAATCCCGATGCGACATGTGGGTATTGTAGTCATGGGGATGACAGGGTGGTTTGGTCTTCAATCATTTTAAACAAAACCATCATCAATCAACTTTTGGTCATTTATTTGTTTCCCTCGATAAAGCATTTAAATGGACAAAGAAAGAATGTTATTTTCGTATTTATGAAAAATGGGAATTAAAATCTATCCACATAATTTACGAATAATAAATCCAATAGTTTTAATTATTAAATAAGATTATCCAATCAATACGGTAGTTAAATCATTATCACTAAATATATTTATGTTCAGAGATTTATATAATAAATGTGTTCCGTCACAACATACAAACTACAAATATGCATGTACAAATGAAATTAGTAAGTAAATGATATCAACTGCAAAATTTTTAGATTTTTTTGCTAAGTGGAAGAAAACGACCACTCAAAGTTGCATGTAGAAGTACATAACCACGTGAATTATGACGAACAACACATATTTTTAAATAGTTAATATTTAATTAATAAAATTATCAAAATTTATAATTAAATCACAATTGGCACTTTATAATTTAATGAAATTATTGAAATTATGTGTTTATATTTTATAATTTAATGTATAAAACATAACTCACAAATAGGGGTGGCAAACTAGCAATATGGGTTATTGTGTCATGTCTGTATAAACCCAAATACGACGGGATAATTTTTTACTCTACCAAAACACGGTCCATTAAGCTCATCCTATCATGAGTAGAGATTCAAACAAGCTCCATTAAATTAACACATTACCAGCTATGACTCATTTAATCTGTTAATTTATACATTAAGTTAAATATATAAAAAATCACAATTCAATTCAACATCCAACCATCGATTTCATTTAATTTAAGAGATGAAAATGAATATCATATTAACAATTATCTTAATAATTAGATTGAAAGTAGATAGATGATCAGATCTTTAAGTCAAAAAATTTAAGTCATAAATTTAAATCAAAATAACTTAACCCCCTTACTAATGTCATAGTTGTCAATAATTTTTTTGGAATACCATATAATATTAAATGAGAATTTTACTATCTTAACTAACCATTAATATTGTTCATAAATTATGGTTCTTGAATTGACTTCAATAATTATCCTTACAATCAATTCAAGAGTTACAATCTATGAAAAATGTTATCGATCAGGGAAGTCAGTTAAACCCAATAAATAATTAGGATATAAGACAACACAGTAGCTGTCAGATAGAGAAAGGCTATAACTATCATAAAGCACGTGCACAGGCGCACCCGCTGGGGTCCAAACATAAATACTCCAATTCTTTGGTGACACCCGCACCCATAATTCATTTATCCATGTCTAAATTTTCAATGTGGCCCTCGCAAACTTCTTATTTTACAACTTCATTTATTTTTAATTTTGTTTAAAATTTTTTAAAAAACAAATCAGGGCGTCAAAGTGTCAACTGTCAAACAAATGGAATTGAACCTGGACTAGTCTAAAACCAATCCGGTTCAATGTACATCAGGTGTTCAAAAAAATTGACGTTTAGAACATTCAGACCATTGGATTGTAGGTGACAACTTAGGATTTGGCTTTTAGAATTTATTGTTTGAAAATATATTATAGGCTAGAAAACGCATATGATTGAAGTAGTTATGAATTGATCAAATTAGAATGGGATAGAAGGGATCCAATAAAAAAGTTTGAACTCTAATTCGTTCAAAACTTATTGTTTAGGTCAAAATCCAACCAATTTATAATTAAAAAGAAACACGTATCGTTCTTAAATTGTATAGTATAATTGACACCTTAATAGAAAATGAATGAGCTGATTTGACTCTTTTTTTTTTTTTTTTTAATAAGTACAAACCCAAACCCCCCTTTATTGTGTTGATATATTTTATTCGAGTACATTTTATTAAAACTAATAGACAAGGATATTTTTAGAAAGCACTTTTATTACGAGAAGTATAAACCGAACTCCTTCAATTTTGGTACCAGAAACTTAAAACTAAAACCTCTTTTACAATGATACATCTTTTCGACTAGTTCAATAATAATAGTTTATTAAACATACAATAACTTTACTTTTTCTTTTTTAAATACAATCTACAATGTAACAATTCGATTTTGAAACATTGTAAAATTGGATGAACATTCTCTAACTAAAGACACCAGACCAGATTAAGTGACTATATAACATACAAAAACATTTTGCTAAAATAATCAACCTTCAAAGAATACATAAATTTAGTGAAATAGAAACTTCATAAGTTGGTCATTAAAATAAACAAAAAGTGAAGAACTTAGAAGGCCATCTTTATAGACAATAGAGGTGGTGGCTTTCAACCTTCATTCATGCATGGAAGAGACGTGTATGCATGGCCTCCTCCACCGTGGAAGAGGCTGACTTCCTCCTAAAAATTAATGAGGCGGCCGCAGCCTTGCATATATCACACAACAAAACCTATTATATTTATGTTAATGAATTTACCTACTTCTTATGCAATCATTTTGTGTTTTGATTTCTTATTATTTTTACAATTGATTGGTTGTCTAAGTGTGGATTTTGTCAATTTCTTCAATTTAGTGGGAGTGGGAGTGGAATAAGCTTACTTTTACACAAACTTTTGTTTTTATTTTTATTTTGTTTTTGAATTTGAAGTCTTGAAGGCTCTCTGGGTATTTGTCTCTCCAAACATTTGATGGCAGTTGGGAGGCTATGATTTGTTGTTATCTTTCTAAGTGGTCCAAAGGTTCTATCATATTATTGTACCTTTTTTTTTTTTTTTTCCTGAAAAGAAAAAAGGAATAATGATGATTTAATTAGAGACATTAATAGTTAGGTTGATCAATTATTTCCTAATGAACCCATTAGTTTGGATTTAATTAATGTCACCATTCAATAATAGGAAAGTTACATTAAAAAAATAGCAAATTACAATTTAGCTACCCCGTTGAAACTGTAATTCAAGCGGAGTAACTGTTTTGATTTTATTACAATTGACCCCCTTACCGTTAGTATTTTTTCGTTACATTTGATAATAAACAATATTAAGTGACGAAAAGACCAAAATACCCTTTCTGATTGAAATTGACTTAATTGATTGAATAAAAAATAAAAAAATACAAAATTAATTAAAAACTAAAAAAATAAATAAAATAGAAAAATTAAATAAGAAAATTTTTCAACATATCTCCACCATCCATCTTAAAGATGGATGGTGGAGATTAATGTGAAAAAAAATAAAAATTTGAAATATAAAAAAATAATTTTCAAATAAACACATACAACAGCTTCATCAACCCAAAAAATCTCCAACCAGAAAACTTCAACACATTCATCATCTTCATCAACTAAATCTAAGAACCCAGATGAAATAAAAACACAAAAATCCCCTTAAAACACAAAAATCTCATTTGTCGGCAAACAACATCAAACACCCACCACACCCATCCATACCCACCTAGAACATCATCTTTCCTCTCTACCACACCCACCGACCCACCCACCGCCACCATCATAAACCGGTTCGATGACCAAAAAAAAAAAAAAAAAAACAGAGGGAAGTCATGCCAGAGTTGCAAAGGGAAGCGATGCCGGATTTGGAAAGGCCAGTGCCGTCGTTTGGGCTAGGATCTGACCCACACCGAAATTGACAATTTTGACAACGTTGGATGGTGTCGCCGGTGCCGGTGCCGGTGCCGATATAGTTTAGTCGCTCTAGCTCGGCGAAGTGGATGCCAAAGTTGCAAAAGGAAGCGATGCCAGATTTGGAAAGGCCAGTGGCGCCGTTTGGGCTAGGATCTGACCCACACCGGAATTTGCAATTTTGATAACGTTGGATGGTGTCGCCGCTGCCATTGCCGATGTAGTTTAGTCGCTCCAGCTCAGCGAAGTAGATGCCAAAGTTGTAAAGGGAAGCGATGCCGAATTTGGAAAGGTCAGCGATGCCGTTTGGGCTAGGATCTGACCCACACCAAAATCGACAATTTTGACAACGTTGGATGGTGTCGCCGCTGCCGATGTAGTTTAGTCGCTCTAGCTCGGTGAAGTGGATGGGTTGGTGAGGCTGCACATGTTGAAGGAAGCAAGTGAGTTTTTTATGGATGTGTAGAGAGAATGAAGTTTTTATGGGTGGCGCTGCGATTGGAGTTTTGTGAGAGAATGGGTCAGGGTTTGAAGTTTAATGATGAAGAAGAAGAATTAAAATTTTTATTTTTAATTTTTCAGTTGTTTTAAAAAATAAGGCGAAAAGATAATTTTGTCTCTCAATTAGTTAACTTTAACGGAGACCCACTAACGGCAGGGGGGTTAATTGCAATAAAATCGAAACAATTACTCCGCTTGAATTACAGTTTCAACGGGGTAGATAAATTGTAATTTGCTCTTAAAAAAAAAAAAATCAATAATAGGTACATTGAATCCCTAATGAGATAGTAGTGTATCTTTTATACCACATCAATATCCAGTGACAAATTCAGAAATTTATATTAAACGACGTATTTTAAATAAATAATAATAATGTTAAAAAAAATTAAAATTATAGTAAATTATAAAATTTTCATTTTAGTTAATTTCTAGTCATTGCCAACCGTTCGAGAATATAATTAAAAATTGAAAATAAATAATATACCAAATGAAGGACATATATAGTATCATACATTAAAAAATTTATAATTATAAAGTATGATAAGAAAACAAAAGTGCGCTCTTTACTAATCGATAATCCATAGGGGAAAACATAATTCTTGATTTTAAATTATGTAATATTTACTAAAAATTATCATCAATCAAATGATCTAAATCCAATGTACAAATAATAAATTGACTTTAGGTTAGAAATGAAACTTAAGCAAATATGATATATCTCTTCAATCAAGAAATTTTTCAAATAGAGTAAAATTACTGAAAAACAAATATAAAAATCAAAGAAAAATTTTAAATTTTAATTGTCTATTAAAAAGAAAATTGACATAAAAATTAAAATTTGAAATTTTAGGATTTATTGGTTATTTTTTTAGTCAACTTAAAAATATTACATTTAAAATGTCTAAAAAAATACTAAATATATAGAACATAAAAGCATGATTGAAAGTAAATTATGCTATAAAAATTAAAATTTCATAAAGATAAGGATAGAAAATATAAAATAAAATGATAAATTTAGAATTACAGATTGTAATTTAACAAAGTTTTATTAGTTTTTTAATTATTATTATTTTTTTAAAAAACAAAAGGTTAGGTGGGGCACATGTCTTTTTAAAAAGTCAGGTGAGGCACGTGTCCTGCAACTCTGTCCGTAGGTCTGCCATTCACTGGTATTATTAGTTTGAATCATATATTTTTTACATAAAAAGTTGCAATAAGTCAAAAAAAGTATCAAAGGAAAATTATTTGAGTTCTATCTATATAGAATTGATTAAAAATTTGAGGTTATCAGTTAGTTATATACGGTTGAGTGATAACTTGAGTTAGCTCTCAAATACCTTTTATTTTATTTTATTTTATAATATAATGGCTCCTTCAAAGTAAAATATCTAACTCCATCTTTGATTTACAATTCATCAAAAACCCCTTTTTTTGGGTAGCGAGGATGTTTTTAATAGTTCAAGAAATAAATTTGTTTTTATGATTTTTTTTTTTTTTTTTTTGTATAAATTTTCTAACAAATTTCTAAGTCTTCTGATAATTAATGATGCAATTTGACTGTCCAAAATTTTGATTTTCAAAGATAATATGTAAGAGAGAAAAAATAATTTAGCTTAAAATTGAATTGTCATGACAATAATATTTTTTTTAACCAATAATCAACTAAATATCTAATATATAATATGACAAAAGAAAAAACCAAAAGACGATGATGTATCATCTATGTCAAAATAAAAAATTACTTTTCCAAATTTATTATATCTTGATATTGGATATGGAGTTGACAGAATATGATCTTATTTGATTATATTTCTATTTGGATTTATTAGGAATTCGGAATTTATGGACTAATGGTCTACATTTATAGGTCATATTTGGAACAAAACAAAAGACTTGATCCACTTTTTCAAGTGATAATAATTCATGGATAGACACTTCATACCATAATCGTACTTAATTAATATGATCTGGATTCAACTATTTAAATTAAAACTATTTTAGAATTATTTTCATCTAAAGATACATATCTACTTATGGTTAAATAGTTAATACACTTTCATTTCATATTTGTAATAAAGATTTAAGTTTTAGCATGTATATTTATCTATATGTATGAAAAATTTGTTCGCCTTATTGTGAAATATATATATATTTTCTTATCAAAGTAGATTATTTCATTCAAACTGCATTTGTATTGCCGGTGTTTTATTTTTGAAATATTGGTACATATCTAGATAATAATCGAGATCGGTCAAAATATGATTTTAAGGTGTAACTCGGATATTACCTTCTAAAATTTGGAGAGAGCTACTCACAACATGTGATAAAATTACCCACAATAAGACATTATGCGATTGAACCTGTGACCTTAGACAAGACATGGGTGGGCCAAAATCTAACCCCCAAAGCTAACTACCGTTCCCTATATTGTCGGTGCTAGATACCTTGTGATTATTTAAAGATAAAAACCAAACTTTGTTTTATTATAATTCTGAATTAAAGGAATCTAGTAAATGAATTTAAAAGTGATTTTTAAAATATCTATGACTTACTTTGACAAGTGTTATTTTAAACGTAGGTGCGTATTAACTTTTTAAAAGTAGCTGCAGTGGAGCATAGTGGAAGGAAGTAGCAACCTCTTTTATTTGTTTAATTATAACTTACTTTTTGAAAAAAAAAAAATTGGATTTGACCTAAAAAAATTTAGATTTGACTACTATGCCAAATCAATAACATCACTCATCAATTACAATATTTGGATTTTTTTTTTTAATAATCATTTTTACAAATAATCTAAGAATTGTAATTGATAGATAATGTTACTAATTAGGTAAGATATCCAAATCCATAAAAATTATAATTTACTTTAATTTTTTAAAACTTTGTAACAATTAAGATTTTTAATAATTAATTAGAATTCAGTGATTGGATTAGACCCAAATTTCAAAAATCCAATGCAATTGGATTGTTTGGCGATTGACTAGTGAAATTTCTCGGAAACCAAACCAAATCTGATCATATAAGACCATTTTCACGTTTATGAATAATTTGTGCGTGTTTAATTTGTACCTATTGTAGCTTCAAAAAAAGGAAAAAATCATACTAATTCTTCAATGATTTTACTCAAATATTTAATAGGTGCTTCAAATAATAAATGTTGTAAAAGGTAATTATTTGTATTGGCTTCAATCTGTAATTAAAATGCTCTTTTCTTGTGTTCTTTATTAGTTATATGCTCTTGGTCATGAATAAGATTCAAGTTATGAAGATTCAGGCATGTTGATTATTATGTCCAAAAATAGCACCTGTGCCACTGGTCCAATAAAACTCAAAAGATTGGCAAGCCCAAAAGACCCAAATAGAGAATAAAGCTTTTAATCCAAGATACGTCAGCATATGTCACGATAGCATAAGCAAAGATTTATTTTTGCTAAGGCAATAAGGGCAACTCGAGTTGACTAGCTCACGTACGGCATAACTCAAAAGCATAATGAGACAGCAGTTGGAAAGTATAATGAGATAGCAGCTCAAAGTACATTAACTTAAGGCTTTCTTAAAATGTGCAGAATTTCAGAAATAGGAAATGTTCTACATTGAGAAGAGAATCACTTCAAAAAGGAAGTTGTCAGAATTGTATTTTGATTTGAATATAATATATTTAATAAGGATCAATGTAAAAAAGGAAAAAAATCTTATTGGTTGCTTGGAACCGTTTTTGAGAACTGTTTTCCATTTTGAAAAATGAAAAATGCTCAAAAGTATGTTTGGTAATCATTTTTAAAAAAATGTTTTTAGAAATGAAAAACATATTTTCAAAAATCATAACATGAAAGTGGAAAATTATTATTATTATTTTTTTTCCGTTTTCCATTGTTTTCAAAAATGTGGAATTGTTGAACAAAAAAATTTTTTAAGAAAAAAACCCAAAGAAACAAAGAAGAAGACGATGACATAACCAATCACAAACTAGCCACAAATTGAGTCACAAACCTAGTCATGACGAAGATGAAGATGACAACTAGTTCAACACAAAAAAATGGGAAAAAAAAATCAAAAAATTGAGTCACAAACCAGTTGCCATAGATAAGAAAACGGTCACAACCTGAGTCACAAACTAGTCACAATCCGAGTCATCAAAGAGGAAGACGATTACGACAACATAAAAAGAAGACGATTTCTGATATAACAAGAAGACAATGCCGATGACGATAAAGGAGACTCCGACAGTGCATCACCGAAGAAGTGAAGTGGGTGGGAGGAGTCGACAGCAAGGATGGAGAGAGAGTGGGTGAGGTGAGAGAGATAGCTGTGGGGGGAGAGAGAGAGGTGTGTGTGTGGAGAAGATAGAGAGACCATGATGTAAAGAGAGGAAAGGGTGAGGGGAGAGAGAGAGGGGTGAGTGAAGAAAGAGAGATCGATGAGTGATGGAGAGAGAGATGGGTGAAGTGAGAGAAAAAGTTTTCATTTTTTTTTTAATCATTTTTCGTTTTCCAAATCGGCACCAAACTATTTTTTGTTTTCATTTTTCATTTTCGAAATAATTTTTCAAAAATGTTACAAAATGTATTACTGTTTTTTAAAACATTATTTTTAAAAACATGTTTTTTGTTTTTGAAAATATTTTTTAAAAACATCATTTTAAAAACGTATCCAAATGCATCTTGGCCTTTCTTATTTTATAGTAACTTTATTTTATGTAAACAAGGAACCCTAACACTATAAAAGATGTTCTTCGCATGCATGAGAGATAGCACCAAGAAAATACTGAAAACCTAGCATAAACTTTGCAAATAGACAGTCCTTCCTATTAACAATAACATAACAATGAATGTAAGCATTATTTAAAAGACCAAATCTCGTCAAAACTCTAGTTGTCTCTTGAATTATAATTCTTGCATTACTATTAATCTATTAATTCACCACTACTGCATTCATTCATTCATTCGCAATTCATAGTAATTCAGGTGTTGATCGATTTTTAATGTCAATATTTTAGTGTTAAAGGAAGGGCCTCCAAGCTCTGAAATTCCTATACAATCATATTTATGTAAATGAATGTACCTACTTATACAATCATTTTTTGTTTCAATTTCTTATTATTTTCACAATTGATTGATTGTCAAAGTGTGGATTTTGTCAATTTCTTCAACTTAGTGGGAGTGGGAGTGCAATAAGCTTACTTTTACACAAACTTTTGTTTTTATTTTTAATTTTTTTGAATTTGAAGTCTTGAAGGCTCTCTATCTATTTGTCTCTCCAAACAAATGATGGCAGTTGGGAGGATATGATTTATTGTTATCTCTTTCGAAGTGGTCCAAAGGTTCTATCATATTGTACTTTTTTTTGAAAAATAAAAAAAGGAATAATGATGATTTAGTTAGAGACAATAATAGTTAGGTTGATCAATTAATTCCTAATGAACCCATTAGTTTGGATTGAATCAATGTCACCATTCAAGAATAGGTAAGTTAAAAAAAACAAAAATCAATAATAGGTAAGTTGAATCCCTAATGAGATAGCAGTGTATCTTTCATACCATATCAATATCCCGTGATGGATTTAGAAATTTACATTAAAGGGATTACTTTAAACAAATAATAATAATGTTAAAAAAAAATAAAATTATTGTAAATTATGAAATTTTAATTTTAGTTAACTTCTAGTCATTGCCAACCGTTCGAGGATATAACAATAAATTGAAAATAAATAATATACCAAATTAATGACATATATAATGTTATACTTTAAATTTATAATTATAAAGTATAATAAGAAAACAAAAATACACTCTTTACTAATCATAATCCATATAAGGGGAAAAAACATAATTCTTGATTTGAAATTGTGTAATATTTACTAAAAATTATCATGAATCAAATTATCTAAATCCAATGTACAAATAATAATTTGACTTTAGGTTAGAAATGGAACTTAAGCAAATATGACATATCTCTTCAATCAAGAAAATTTTCAAACAGAGTAAAATTATTGAAAAACAAATAAAAAAAAATGAGAGAAAAAATTTAAATTGTGATTGTCCATTAAAAAAGAATTTGACTTAACAAATAAAAATTTGAAATTTTAGAATTTATTGGTTAGATTTTTTAGTCAACTTAAAATATTACATTTAAAATATGTAAGAAAATACTAAATATATGGAATATAAAAGCATACTTGAAAATAAATTAAGCTATAAAAATTAAAATTTTATAAAGACAGGGATAGAAAATATAAAATAGAATGATAAATTAAGGAATATACATTACAATTTAACAAAATTTTATAATTTTTCTAATAAAAAAACTAAACAAAATTTTTTAAAATGTTAGGTGGGGCACTTGTCGCCCCAACTCTCTATGTAGGTTTGCCATTGATTGAGATTATTGGTTTGAGTCATATATCTTTTTACAAAAAAAGG
The DNA here is from genome assembly GCA_021234005.1 of Nephelium lappaceum. Lineage (NCBI taxonomy): Eukaryota > Viridiplantae > Streptophyta > Magnoliopsida > Sapindales > Sapindaceae > Nephelium > Nephelium lappaceum. The sequence continues at coordinate 12,048,379 of CM037997.1, read as the reverse complement.
TTATAATAATTCAAAGAAAGTGTAATAATAATAATAATAATAATAATTTGAGTTCTATCTACATAGAATTGATTAACAATTTGTAGTTATCATTTAATTATAGGGTTAATACAGTTGAGTGATAATTTAACTTAACTCTCAAATATCTTTTATATATATATATATATATATATATATAATATACTGTCTCCTCCAAAGAAAATTATCTAAGTCCATCTTTGATTTACAATTCATAAAAAACCCCTTTTTTTGGGCAGTGAGGATGTCTTTTTAATAGTTCAAGGAATAATTTTGTTATTTTATGATTTTTCTTTTTTTGTATAAATTTTCTAACAAATTTCAAGGTGTTCTGATAATTAATGGTGCGACCGTCCAAAATTTTGATTTTCAAAGATAATATATAAGAGAAAAAAATAATTTGGCTTACAATTGTATTGTCATGACAATAATATTTTTTTAACCAATAATCAACTAAATATCTAATATATAATATAGCAAAAGAAAACCCCAAAAGATGATGATGTATTATCTATGTCAAAATAAAAAATTACTTTTCCAATTTATTATATCTTAATATTGGATATGGAAGTTGACAGAATATGATCTTATTTGATTATATTTATATTTGGATTTATTAGGAATTTGGAATTTATGGACTAATGGCCTAAATTTAAACGTTATATTTGGAACAAAACAAAAGCACTTTTTCAAGTCATATAACAATTCTTGGATGGACACTTAATACCATATTCGTACCTAATTAATTTTTTCAGGATTCAACTATTTAAATTAAGACCATTTTAGGATTATTTTCAATTAAAGGTGCTTATCTATTTATTGTTTAATTAGTTAATGCATTTTCATTTCACATTTGAAGTAAAGGTTCAAGTTTTAGTGTGCATATTTACTTATATGTGTGGAAAATTTGTTTTCCTTATTGTGAAACATATATCTTCTCTTATCAAAGTAGATTATTCCATTCAAATTGTATTTGTATTGTTGTTGTTTTTGTGGAAAATTTGTTGTCCTTAGTATGAAACATATATCTCCTCTTATCAGAGTAGTTTATTCCATTCAAACTGCATTTGTATAGTCGATGCTTTTTTTTTTTTTTTTTAAATACTGATACATATCAATATAGCAATTGGAATCAACTAAGGTATGACTGTAAAGTATAGTTCGGATATTATCTTACAGAAATGAGAGACAGCTATCCACAATTAACATGTGGGAAAATTGCCTCAAATGGGGTAGTATGGGATTGAACCCATGAACTTAGACAAGACATGGGTGGACCAAACTCTCACCACCAGAGCTAGCCACCGTTCTCTGTATTGTCAGTGTTAGATACCTCATGATTATTTAAAGATAAAAACCTTGTTTTATTATAATTCCGAATTAAAAGAATCTAAATGATTTTAAAGTGATGACTAATGTTATTTTAAACGTACAGCTATCCACAATTAACATGTGGGAAAATTGCCTAAAATGGGGTAGTATGGGATTGAACCCATGAACCTAGACAAGGCATGGGTGGACCAAACTCTCACCACCAGAGCTGGCCATCGTTCTCTGTATTGTCGGTGTTAGATACCTCGTGATTATTTAAAGATAAAAACCAAACCTTGTTTTATTATAATTCTGAATTAAAAGAATCTAAATGATTTTAAAGTGATGACTAATATTATTTTAAACATAGGTGCATATTAACTTTCTAAAAGTAGTTGTTGTGGAGCATAGTTGAAGGAAGTAGCAACCTCTTTTATTTGTTTAATTATAAATTACTTTTCTTTTTAAAAGAATTTGGATTTGATTATCTTATGAAATCAATAACATTACTTATCAATTACAACACTTAGATTTTTTTTTTTTTTCAATAATCATCCTTACAATCAATCTAAGAATTTGTAATTGATGGATAATATTACTATTGGGTAAGGTGGCCAAACACATAAAATTTATATCTAACTTTTAGTTCTTTAAAATTTGTAACAATTAAGATTTTTAATAATTAATTAGAATTCAGTGGTTAAATTAGACCCAAATTTCAAAAATCCAATGCAATTGGATTGTTTGGCGGGTTGACTAGTGAAATTTCTCCAAAACCAAACCAAATATGATCACAAAAGACCATTTTCATGTTTATGAATAATTTGTGCATGTTTAATTTATACCAATTCTTCAATGATTTTACTCAAATATTTAATGGGTGCTTCAACTAATAAATGTTGTAAAGGTAATTATTTGTATTGGCTTCAATTTGTAATTAAAATGTTCTTTTCTTGTGCCGCTTATTAGTTACATGCTCTTGGTGATAACAAATAAGATTCAATGAAGATTCAACCATATTGATTGTTATGTCTTAAAATAGCACTTGGGTCACTAGCCTAATGAAGCTCAGAAGATTGGTAAGCCCAAAGACCCAAAAAGGGAATAAAGCATTATAAAGCCCTTTAATTCAGGACACGTCAGCATATGCCACGATAGTAGAAGCATGCTAAGGTCTATTTTTCCTAAGGCATGAGGGTAGTTTGAGTTGACTAGCTTGTATACGGGGCAGCCCAAAAGCACAATAAGATAGTAGCTCAAAGTACAGCAACTTAAAGTTTCCTTAAAACATGCAAAATTCTAAAAACAAGAAAAATCCTAAATTGAGTAGAGAATCACTTAACAATAGAAGTTGTTAGAATTGTATTTTGATTTGAATATATCATACTTAATGAGAAGATCAATGTAAAATACGAAAAAAAAAAAATCTTAGCCTTTCTTATATTTTAGTAACCTAATTTTATGCAAACAAGGAACTCTAACACTGTAAAAAGAGGTCCATCACATGTACAAGAGACAACATCAAGAAACTACTAGAAATCTAGCAGAAACTTTATATAAAGACAACCCTTTCTATTAGCAATAGCGTGACTATGGATGTAGACACTATTCAAAAGGTCGACCCTTGTTAAAAGCTCTCCTTATCTCTTTAATTATCATTCTTACATTACTATTATTCTGTAAATTCACCACTATTGTATTCATTCGTTTGCAATTTGTAATAATTCAAGTATTGACCGATTTTTTATGTCAACATTGATGAACTTCAACACGACAATGGATCAAAACGTAAGTGCTTTGAATGAACTTTTAATCTTTTGAATGAATTTAGGCAAACATCTGTACACACACATTCACGCATTTCATCTCATATAATTTTAAGTATTTTGATTTACCGTTTTACATGTGAATTTGTCTTGGATGTGCTTAAATTATTGATAACTATTAGATCCAAAAACTTAAGTAATAGGCAAGAGCTCAAATATAGTATTTAAGATTTATGTTGATGAAATTTATATTATGTTAACACACTCTCTTATGTAAATGTGGAAATAGATGGCGAATACCAAACACAATACGTTGGTGATGACATGTAGATGCAAGAGAGATTGAGATGAGCGATGGACCAAATATGATATCTTGTCTTCGCCCATGCTTTTCATCCCAAGTGGAATGCGTTAAATGCTCTATATCGTATAATGTGTACAATAATTACTAATTCTAGCTAAAGGGGGTGGAGACTCGAAGTTGAGATCTATAGTCTCTAATACCATATATTGAATCACTATAACCAAAAACTTAAACTATTAGATAATAACTAACTATAGTATTTAATACTTAGTTAATAGGTTTTATAACATATTAACATAGGTTGTGTGGATTATATTTAAATATCTTTTTTTTTTTCCTTAAATATGTAAATATTTAAGATATTTAAATATCTTAAATTGTATCATATTATATTGGAATACTTCTAAATTGTGTTGATTGCATTCAAATATCTTAAGATGGATTGTTTCACATCGAGGTAATTGTTTGGCATTAAATTGTTTTAATTTAAATCGATTTTATTCATACGCCATATATGGATGGAAAGCCACAGAAGTCAGCTTTCTATAAAAATTTATAGTTTGTGGTTTTGAGGTCAGTAAAATTAGTAATGATCAATATAGCAACATAATGTTAGTTCAGAGTTCTTATGTGAGAACAAGTAATGTTAGTTCAGAGTTCTTATGTGAGAACAAGTAAATTCTACGCCCTGACCCACCGTGCTCATGTATAGTAACATAATGTTAGTAAGAACTTATTTACTCCCCTCCAGGTTCGCTTTGATTGATAATTGCCAATTTCAAGTGCTTCATTGTCCTAGTTTAGGCTTATTATTATAGGGATAATCATATTTTTCCTCCCATAGTTTGACATAATGCCAAAATCTCTAATGTTTTTGAAAATCACTAACATTCAATTGTTGATTTATGAAATAGATCAAATATTTCTTATAATATATGAAAATGTCTAAAAAAACCACTCATCATTAAAGTTGAGGTTGAAAAACAAAGTTTGACCGATAATATGAAAAGATAAAAGTATAAGAGTGTTTTGATCATTTCATTCATTTTAGTAACGGTACGGTAAAAAATGAGATTATTTAAAACTATAAGGAATAATCAGTGATTAAATCAAATCACAAGGGGAAAGTGGGATTATCTCGTTGTTATAAAATAAAATTTTATAGTAGTTTCATTCAATTTGAGTTGATTAAATTGAAATAGATATTTATTCTTGATTGGGTTGAATTAAAACCACAGACATCTTTTTCTGCTCTATTTGTGAATCAACTATGATTAAAGTTATTTACAACTCTCCATTACTAAAGTAGTGATTAGTATTCTTAAAATAAATAAATAAGAGGGAGTGATTGGTAGACAAGAAATGTACTTAGTATAACACACTCTAATGTTATCAAGTACGGCTGTTCACTTGTTTTCTATTCAATTCCATTATATCCAGACAACTTTCACAACCTGGACAATTAGTTCCACAAGTCATTTTTTTTTTTTCCTTTTTTTTTTCTTTTTTTTTTTTTTTTTTTTTATAAATTTCCAGGATTAGAAGACTACTAAAATCAGTTCAGATGAAACTCTAATAATACGGGTTGAATGACTACTCCCAAGTATTGGGAGATGACTACTCATATCTTTTATGAATATTTCACAAAAGAAGGGACATTATTTGTGCTTGAATCTACAACCTTGGCATCAGAGGTAGGTGAGGTTGGTTACTATTACGCCATCCCAGTTGGAGCGGTCCCATGAGATGCTTTGTGTATAATGAATCTTAAATTTTTTTTTACCTAATTAATCTCTATCTATTCCCCATCAGAATGTAACCTAATTTAGAAACTACCATGTCATAATTTGGAATTAAAATTTGTAAGATAATTCAAATTAGGGGCAATTAGTTAAGCCAAGAATGCTTTAGAGGATAAAATGCCATCAACTTTCTACATTTTTTTTTTTTTAAAAAGGCTGGAATATATACCATTTAGAGGTTTTTTTTTTTTTTAAAAAAAAAAAAAGAAAAAAAAGAGAGAGATTTGAAGATCACTACTAAAAAAGCATTGTTTGTGGTTGAGATTTGAGAATTAGTGTCCAAATTGTTTTAGCTGACTAGAAGCATATTCTGTAATAATCTGGTACTGGAATTCCGGTATATGCTAAATTGTCAAAGACAAAGTGTGTTTATTGGTTGGATGTTTAATTGACTTGATGGTTGGTAATAATACACGAGAAGATAGGAATGTACTTGCACAATTCATTTATAAATCAATATTATGGATAGTTTGTTTTTTCGTCTACAAACTTAATAGTGTTGAAAGATACTGAATACTACATAATGACTGAAACCTAAAATCTGAATGATATATTTATTTTGTTTTATTTTTTTCCTTACTTCTGAATATATAGTAATTTTATTTGTTTTTAAAAGTTAAATTTATTTGAAAACTAATAATCTGACATTTATATTATTAGTTGTTATGTAATTTTATTTAATATGACACAAATAATTATAAATTAATTATTTAACAAATACTAAAACACTTTTTATATATATACTATAATATTTTTATTCATAATTAAAATGTAATTAATTATTATAATAGAGTAAATTAAATTTATATATTTAAAGACAAATAAACAAAATGATCTTAAGTTGATTTACTATTACAATGAAAATTTAAATTGTAAAATAATATATATTTTTTCCACTAAAATTAAACAAGAATAATCAAATACTAAAAAATGTTTATTTGCAATTTGGTCTTAAGCTGTTTTTATTTTTCATTTTTCAATGATATTTGTTACAACATTAAAAGGAATATATATAATGTAAAATTAGGATAAATTTGAAACTATATCATTTGGAGAGGATAAACTTGAAATAATATAATTAAAAAATCATTAAGTGATTTGATAATTAGATTAAAATAAGAATTATTATCTTTTTTTTGTGATTTTTAAATAATTTTAAATAGTTTGACCACTTAAAAAAGATAAAAATAACTTAATGAATTCAATCAAGACACAATAATTATCAAATTGAGTTGTTAAATTCTAATAACCCATTTGGTTTGAAAACTAAGATCTAGATTTTTTGTTGATCTCAACTTTTATAGACATTTTGATGATATTTTGACCCATTGGTGCAATGAGTGAATAGTGATGGGTGGTATGACTTATTTCATTTTAACTTTCTTATTAATAATCAATCACATATATTTAACATGTTGAAACAAAAAGCACCACATGTAGAGGACTTAAATTCTAAAAAGGGATAATCATATTTTCCCCCTTGTAGTTTGATAAAATATCAAAATCTCTTAGTAATTTTAAAAATCGCTAATATTTCCTTTATCGATTTATAAATAGATAAAATATTTTTTGTAGTTTATCGAAATATTTAAAAAATCTTTTGTCATCACAGTTGATTTTGAAAATCAAATTTTAACCATTAATGTAAAATGATAAAACTATAAGGACACTTTAATTATTTCAGTCATTTCAATAACAATCGTAATGATAAAAGGTAAATAAAATTTCTCAAAACTATAGGGAAATAATTAACGATTATGTTAAACTATAAGGGGAAAAGTGAGATTATACCTTCTAAAAGTGGGATTATCCACCTTCATATTTGTATGTTTAAGGTGTTAAGTTCAATTCTAATTCGCATTTGGTTGGAAACTTATAGTAATTAGCACGATCATCTATTAATCTTAAATTGTTCCGTTCAACTCTTATTTTGATTGATCTGATTCAATGAAGACATCAAAAGCTCTGTCTACCATTCAATCAAATTAGCTCGATTAATAACAAATCAGCATAAATTAACAATCACAACAACAATGTAGCAGATATGTGCTCCAGTACTACTTCTGAGCTAGGGCAGAAATTTGCAGTGCAAGTCAACAGCTGCTTGAGCATAGGAAGAAACAAGTTGAAAATGTAATCAAATTTTGGAAGATGACAAACTTGACATAATTATTTTGAATGGATTTTGGTGTCAGCTAAAGCGTCATTGGCATTACTGCAATCTTACAAACATTGATTCACCATCAGTGGTGCCACCACTGCCACTAAGAAACCATTTCTAATTAGGTAAAGTCTTGGCATTTCAAATGGATGCCCATGACTTCATTTTCTTGTTTTTATATTATAGGTACAGCATACAAAAAAACAAAACATGCAATACAATAGTGTATCACTGTCAAATGATGAGATGATTCAAATTCATTGTAACTGTCATCTTCATATGGATTTTTTTACGAGTTGATAATAATAATAAAACAATACAATAGTGTATCTGGGGTGGATGTTTTGGGTTCGGATTGGTTGGAAGATACCTAATAAAATTTTCAACCTAATCCAACTCAGCCTATAATTATAGTCAGGTTGGGTTAAATTGGGTTAGACTGATCGGATTAGATTTAATCCACTATAATAGCACAAAAGGTCTAATTGATAACTCTAATAGTCATAACAATTTGATTAAAAATAAAACAAATACAAATAAAGATTCAATCCATCACAAAGACTATAAGTGATCTTCATCCCTAGCAAGTAAGCTTCTAAAAAGAAGAGAAAATTTAGGATTTAGAACTATGAATGAGCATTTATCGGATTGGGTTGGGTTGAAAAATTTTCAGTTCAACCTATCTCAACTATTTTTAAGATTTAACCCAACCTAACCCGATAAAAAATGGTTGGGTTGGGTTGAGTTGGGCCTGTCAGGTTAGGTTGAAATGCCCACCTTGTATCAGTATCAAACGATGAGATAATTCAAATTCATTGCAATTTCATCTGATTCACATCGATTTTTTTAAGAAGTTGATTATTATTCATTAATTTGTCACCAAGGAAAGAGTTTGTTTTCATCCTAATTGATTTTTGATTCAGCATCTGATTTCTCTCATTTATAAACTGATCTTGTACAACTCCTATTTTTAGTTGGAGAATAAGAGAAGGCAATTGTTATTCATATCTACAGACCGCAGAGTTGAGACACCTCTAGAGTTACTTTTGAACCTAGGTCAAAAGAGCCTGAGTCAAATAAGCATTTTTAATGGTACAGGTCATGTAAGTGTTAAAGCAACAAAAATTACACCACTCTAATTGAATAACTGTTGCACATGCTTCAGCATTTTGACCTAAATTGGAGTCGAATTTTTATCAACATCCTTACCTTTTCCCTCTTTGAGTGGATACAGTATTATCGGATTAATTTAGTGAGGGAAGGGTGTAAAATTAAAGAAGCTTGATAAGAGAGAATCCTTTTAACTTTTATTATAGTATATAAAAAGTTAGCATCAATAAATAGAGGAAAAAAAATGTGAACACACTTTATCACACTTATAGCATACCGTACGATGTGAAATCAACTTGTAATTGAACAGAAAACTGATCTCATGCCACATGGGATGCTTTTAAGTTAGACTGTAGATGTGCACCTCTTCTATCCAACTTTTTCTCCAAACATTGTGTGGTATAAATACATGCTTTCCAAATGAATCAAACCATATTGTTGGGATAATAATTAAACAGAAAGATCAACCTGAACCAAATCACGTGGGACCTGGCCCTAGACATTTGCATGATCAAAGTCCTATCATTTAAAGGCCTTCTATGAACACAACTTAACCCTCATGTTTTCCTTCACCAAATTATGACCTTGTTGTATGATTACAAATATTATTAGTATTGCTATTCATTTTGACCAACTACACATAAATAAGTGCCAACACATGTTAGTGATAGTCCTCCTTGTTTAAAGCATGTTTCAACTAACATACTCAAGTGTTCTTGGAAATGATTATTTTGACATCAGCCAAAGAGTTTTAAAATGGTCAAGGGTGATATTTATTAGTTGGTCATATGAAACTTCTCATGGAAGAGCTTTTTAAATCTTAAAAGCTCTCTTCTCATTCATCCATCAAACACCTCCAATAGTGACTTCTGAAAGCTATGCCAGATGGAGTCTTAATGTTTGATTGACAGTAATCAAAATTACATTAGGGGATAGAAAAAAATAGTATTCTTTCTACTTCGCTTTTAGAAATAAATGTTTTTTCCTAAAAATGGCTTTACAAAAAGTGCTTTTACTTGAAAGTTTCGATCAATCTCGAACCACAAACAAGAACAGTATGTTTCTAGGTCTCTCAAGCTTTGGACAGGTCTAGTAACCGGTTTTTAAGTGTAACACTCAGATTGGGTGAGAGTTAGAAAATGATTATATAATCAAGACTAAGCATTGGATTCCATCAAATGTGGATTATTTGGATTAGTCTTACTTACCAATTAATTAAAAATGCAAGCAAGAGAATGTTAGGTAAACAATATTGTCAGTCCTTAAAGATTTGTCCATGTCACTAAAAAGGATAATTCAGGAAAGGTTACGTCACTTGACAAATTAGAGCACATCTAAAAGTCGGAATTAATGCAACTTTATAAACATGATAATGCTGAATTTCCTTTGTCTCCATTGAGACAAGACAAAAACTGTAAATAATCATTAAAAAAAGAAATGCATGTTCAAATCGGATTGGACCACTTGGACTATTAATTTATCTAATTTAATTTAATAAATAATTTAATTTAATATTTCATAATGACATAAGAATTGTATACGCAGCTCTATTTATTATTTAGTTTCACCTAATGCAACTGAATCCAACCCATTTTTAAATCCAATTGTCAATGTGTCATAACGAGAAGCATCACCTTAAGCTTGAGTTTGATAGTAATTAATATGGTATCAAAACCTAGAAATGGATCAAGCCCTCTCTCATCCCTTTATCTAAAATCCTTGTTACACATATTATACGGCTAAGGGCATTTAACATGTGTCCGTCATCTATCATTGATTCATGTTACACGTGAGAGAGTGTGTTGAAGTGTCACAACTTCAAGTTTTAAATATTATAGTTGGATCATTTTTTATCAATTTAAGCTTTTGACTCTGATAGTAACTATCACCACTATTAACGTATAGCCTTGGAGAAATAATATAGTGTTATGAGTTTCCGTTTGAGAAATTATCTTCACTGGTTAGAGACGAGGGTGAATAAAGTGTAACTTGTTATACAACGTTAACAATAAATCGCATTAACTCCTGGTTATAAATGCAACAAATCAAAATGATTGGACAACCAAATAATAAGAATATAAGATTACCATATTGAGCAACACATGGATGGCGTCCTAGTTTTCACTTGTCAATGTTCTTCATGTATTCTTTTGAAAGTTTAGTTTCCATTATCAGCTGCTGTTCTCGGACGAGAGAATACCCAGACTCGAGTAAAGCCTCCATGGTTTGCTGTTCAACCATACGAAAAATAATACTTTAACGTCACCTACTTCAATTATCTTAAGTCACTAGAAAATCTAAAATTGCAGGAAAACAAGGAAAAATCCTGAGACAACTTTAGAAATCGTGAGGATTCAACAAAGAAACACGAAATTCTCAACCTTACTCACTTTAATCTTCCATGTCTACACAAATGGGAGGTGGTATATATATACATATATATATATATATATATATATCAGACGCATAAGAAAGTAACATGAAAAATATTTTATTCACGAAATATTACAATAATAGAGCTGTGAAGGTGTAGTTATCAAACTTTTAATTTCAATAGCAAATATAAGGGTTTTGATTTATTAAACTACCTCTGGAGGGGTGAAAACAGGAAGGTTTTCATCCTTTTGTTTCTTGAGAAGTTTGTTGCCAAGACTCTCGACACCTCCCATATCATCAATCCACTGTCATGAAAAAGAGCAAGTCAATAAAATCCTTTACAAGAAAACCGATTTGTGTTCCAAATAAAATGATCGAGAAATCATTTACAGGCTCAATGTCCTTTAGTTGAGATTACTAATTTCCACAAGTACATTCTTCTATACTAGCTTCTTATCCTTTAACTTCTCATTACAACCACATTATTTCCAAAGCCTGCACAAAGATGAACTTCTTTTCTGATTGCTTCAGGTAGCTCTACAATGACTTTCAGAATAAGATAAAAATTTATATAATCAAATCAACCAGATTGCTAACAATAAAACTGCACGCAAGAGTTGGTAAGACTGAAGAACACCAAATGACCCATTTCATGTTAATGTTCCTGATGAACACCTAGTTCATAGGTGGCCGCATTACATCTCTAACAAGCTAAAATATGATATAGAAGGGTTTGGTGATAATTTTCTGCAGATACACTAATACAAGTCCTATGATTCTTAATTTATTTGATAAGAAACAAAAATTTGATCCAGCCCCTTGTTATTAAAATGGTGCTGTTGATAAGATCAGCATACTACTTCGATAACTTTTGCGATAGCCTCCTTTTTTTTCCTTCATTTTAGTATCAAATTGTGTTTGCTGTCCAAGAAGCATGTTAATTTGAAGATGTAGTTTCATATAGACGTAACTAGTTTACTTTAACAACAAATGGGGTATCCATCTATGGGCTTCCTACTTGTTAAACTCAGTGTCTCTTTTATCCTGTTATATGAGGTTGGTAACAAGATTAACCTCTCTGCTTTATCTGCAGCCAATCATTGGTCAAATTCCTTGCCTAAGATGCCGAACTTGTGAAAGCAAAAATCTTCAGAACAAAGCTAACTATGTTAGCTAGTTCATTTCACCATGAATGCCTAGTGATTACTGTAAATCATTGCTTGTAACAGCTTATGCTTTCAACCAAGAGAAAGTAGACGAGAACTCTTTCTTGATCTCCTATTCACTCATACCAACTTTCATGGCTAATCTAAAAGAGCACAAGAAAATTATTATGACATAGTCGGGGGATTTCCCCTCCATGTATAAGTTTTTGTTCCTTGTTGAGGAAAACAATCTACCAAGAACTGAGCTATTAGGAATGTGAATGGGCTGCATCCTATGAAATTTTTTATTAAATGAGACCCCTTAAGCAAGAAATAAGCTCAGTATGAAAAATACCAAACTAGGGTTATGGTTGCATAGCCCATTTCATAAGGTTCAAAGGCTCAAGAGCCTTTATATTCTATGAAACATCTGGAAACTAAATTAGCATTCATTGTCTTGTGTCGCCATTTGATTAACTATTAACATTGTTCCAACTTCCAACATATTATCCCCTATACTGAACGGAAGAATGTTTTTATAGGTGGCATTTTCCTGCCTCATTGTCTCATAAAAATATTCTCCACAAGCGCGATCTTGATTCCAGTATCCCTTAAGTGTCAAATGTACCCTTGATTCCACATTGTTACTTTAGACCTACTTTATTCCTGTGAAGGGTTGATGTATTTACTAAACTCTCTAGCAACTTTATTCCTATAATTTTATAGTCTTTTATCATTTTTATCATTCTTCATTTCTCAGCTTAGTCTTCAATTCTACTCAACATATTGAAAGCTTAACACTATGACACTTTCACAAAACTTAATTGTTGCAAAAGCTGCCCACAACTCTAATAAAGAAGTAACATGACATACCTTAGAAATTGATCTGTCATATGTTCGAGACCTAAGAGCTCCGTAAAAATCCAAAGCTGCCCAATCAAGAAAAAGAGAAAATTATCCAACACCTCCAGCTAAACATTTTTATTATTATTATTATTTAAAAAAAAAAAAAAAAAAAAAAAAAAAAGACACAGAAAGGCTGAAAATGATAATATCTTGGGAGCAAAATTTTAAAAACCATCTTTTACAATGAGCTCTGTATTGAATTTCCATGTGTGATGAATTACCATAGTAAGAGCAGGGCAATCTAAAACATTTACAAGTCAAAATATTTAAATGTCTCACAGTTCTAGACCCAAGAGCTACAGAAAGCCCTTCATGACCAAGGCTGGTAAAATTTAATCAAAATCTGGCTCTTAGAAGCAGATTTTGGATATGATAAGACACAAGAATTGCTAAAACAAGAAATATACAGTTCTCTACGAGTTATCGTATGCTTTGTTTTCTAGCATATTTCTTCTGTATCCACAATTTACTTTGAATTATCCTGGAGTTTCAATAATTTTTAGCTACTGAACCTGTTTTGTTATATGAAAAATGAGAGAGATCAACACTATATTTATACCAGAACTATAGAAAATTATTTCAGAAGACAAAAGTTCCATTATTCTCTTTTTCCATTTTATTCTTTGGGCTTCCCAGGCCAGTTTTAACCCTCCCAGAATCCAGTTGTTATTGCTGAAATTATTGGAAAACTTATTAACTGAAATTTCTCAGTCTTAAGAAACCATCATATGGGTCCACCAAATTCTTAAAACAGATCCGTGACTCTGATAAAAATAGTAAGATTATACATCTGATGTCATAGAGATGCTACTCAAAAACCAATCATGAATTAGTAAGCCACTACAATAACATATTAACATCCAAAATTATTCACTTTTATGTGACGCATGTTATACAGTAGTCATGAAAGACATGAGGAAGAAATACCTTGATCAGGAAATGTTTTCACGATGCTTACGACTTCATCCCTAGAAATTCCATCTTTCTCATACATTCTATAAACAATATTCACAATGTCTTCAAGATTAGGCTGCCTGTTGCAGACACAAGATTTTCAGAAAAATGTTGACATGGATACACTTTTGAATCAAGTGACAAAGAAATAAAATCACAAAATCACATCAGTGAAAATACATAAACCAGTTGACATATTATGGTCATAAATATAATTAGAAGTGGCCAACCTCACTCTCACACTTGTTTGCGAGATTATTCTAATTATACCTTCAGAAGGCTACTTCAGGCATCATTTCACATAATATTTGCTAAACTATGAACATATAATGAAGATGACTAGGGTAAATTAGACAAGTACCAAGACCAAATCTTCTATTTTAACATTGTCTGTATCATTTATTTTAGGAAAGGACAATATATTACACCAAAAAGAGGATTATATGAGCTTGTCTATATTATAATGAAAGGTAGGCATATCTATGATGTGGACTTCATCAATTATTGTCTTGTCTTACAGTCTTACAGGAGTTAAGGACAACAGTAATATAAAATTACACTCACTACAAATGAACTATAGAATACTATCAATTAGCAAGGTACTGCCTAATTGCCTGAAACCCAACATCAAATGCACTAAATTTCCTTTGTAAGCGACTTAATCACGTTTGTTTCTTTCTGCTTTTAACAATCTGACTTACTAAGAGGCCGAAAATTAACCAAGGTTGAGAGAAAGAAATTACTATGATGAACTAAATCAGTCAGAAACAGTTTAGTAGTTGGAGCTGCAATAAACTTTCTGATGAATTGAAATTAGACTATGGATTTTCATTTTGTCGCAGCATCCTTTTTCTACGAAAGCTGAATCCGTGCAACATGCATGATTATCCAGACTAAAAATCAACAATGTTGATTCTTCATATTTAATTGATGCCACAGTTCAGCCCAAAATAGAATAGGATCATGTACAATACCAGCAAATTTAAATCTCCATATAGGAACGGACACAAACATAACACATCAATCTTACCTTACAAAGAGATGAACATGCCAATAGATGGGTAAATGTTTATATTGTAATACATTACATTCAATTGTGTGAGAACAATAGAGATCAATTATAACCTGAAATTAGAACCTTGTCTGTTTCTGTATCTCTCAATTTTCCTTCAAAATTTTGTTCTTTCCCTCATTAGCAACAAGATCTGGTGTATATATAACACATGTGCATGTTTATTTCAACACTATGTTTGACATCATGGAAACTGCATATTCTCCCAAAACAGTAAGAAGAAAATCACATTCAAAGTAATTCCAGCCATTACAGCTTGTTATTGTCCTCAAGTTTTCATTAATTGTGTTACCTGACACAAATTAATAAAACTAAACAAAAGCCATGAAACATGGACAAAATAAGCAACTTTGATCACACAGCTTGGAATTAAGCTGGCATCCACATGAACATCATTGAGGTTAGCACTTTTAAGGATAAAATTCAGGCTACCTAGTTCTACACTATGGCATAAGCTTAGGAGGGTTAAACTAATCAACTCCAAAGGTTAAACACAGCAAAAAAGGTAGACAAGAGAGATGGAGAGCAGGCAATGTGAAAGAAGCAAAGGGTAAAAATAATACAAAAAAGGAGACATCAATGTAAAATGATAACAGGAATTACTGGAAGATAAGAAAAGGTGGAGGTGAAGCATAAATCAATTAAAATATATACAAAAGCGTACAATATTATCAGACAAGTATTCTGAATAGTAAGCACTACAGAATTAGTTTACGTTGAAAAACCCTTGCTGCTCACTTTGGAGAGGATTTTGTTCCCCATTCAACTAATTCCGGATATTAAATTTCATAAAACCGTTTAATTAGCAAGAGCGTTGCACTTTCACAAAACAAAACAACCCCCCCCAAAAAAAAAAATAAAATCTAATTAAATTCATAACTGGCCAATAATAATGTTAGACCCCCAATCTCTGCTTACCAAAGAAGGAACAAAAATAAAAGTCAAGACCTTAAGGTATACAAAAGGAAATTCCCTACTAGGAAGGTTTTGCCCATTAGTGGGATTGAGTCCAATAAGGAAAGTAATGATATGGACAACTAATTGGGGGAGGATATTATGAGATTCTTGTAGGGTTTTTACTAGTATTTAAATGGTGGGGTTGTAGGGTTTATTTTCATCTTATGTCTCGAGAATTTGGTAGAGAAGCTCTGTGAGAGGCATCATGTAGCACAATACTCAACCCTCAGTGTAGCATTGACGTTTTTCGTTTGTAATCATTTGTTTTCAGCTTTTATTAATAAAAGTCCCCACATTCTCATATAAATTCTCTATTTATTGTTCTAACAACCCTTTGTTTGCGAGGTTCCGAACAAATAATGTATGATAGAAATGCCAATTGAAAAAATATTTACATAATGAAGTGACAATAGCACAAATAGGAGATTATGTACCAGTAAAACTTATCCATCCTTCCATCACGAATCAAGGGAGCATAAATTGTTGAAAAATCATTCCCTGTAACAATGATTGGTATTCTGTTCGTAATATCCGATTCTCTCCAATCTTGTCCAATACTAACTCTGGTAGGATTATCTGCCAAATTCATCAAAGTCCCGACAACAATTTGATTGTTGACTGTCATTTGAGTATTTCCTGGAAAAGAAAAGAATATGATGCTTTTCTTGCAACAAAGAACCAGAAAAGTAAGAACCCTAGAACACTGCTCCTTAAGTCCAATTGATTGATATGAGAAAGATACAAAAGCAACTAGATAATTGCTAAGGAGACGATGCCTGAAAATTCAAACATTAACTTGTGGTTCTAATTAACCGCCACTCACCAAATCTACCAAGGCCAGCATCAATATCATTGATCATAAGACAGCTCATCTTGCCCTGCATCACAAGAAATCATGTGAAAAATTGCAGAACCATCAATTAGAGGCTCAAAACGAAAATTAAAGTCTATTCCCAAAATCAGCCTTTACATTATGCATACTTTGTGAATCAATTTATAGGCAACTCCTAAATTCAGTAGTCATATTTTCTCTTCAGCATGTGTAAGTGTGGGGTTGCATGATGAAGCATGTTTGATGTCATCAAAAGCTAGGATGGAAACTCAGGTCAGGTTTCTTCTGTATTTGTCAAACACTTGTTTTAATTAAGAAGACGTTCCTGATGATATATGAATAGAACCTATGACTTGACCTTTGTCTTTAATTTTAAACACCCATTGTCATATAATTCACAATATTAAAATTGGAATTCTTTGTTTAACAGAGAGTCCGGATCAAAAGTCAGTTTATGAAGGCCAATGCATTGACTATAAAATATATAAGAAGATGACTGATGATTGTAGTAATAAAACACATTGTGTAAATCATCAGATTGAACAACACTATATAACTTCACAGCCCTAGACATATGTATACCAAGAGTGAGAATGGAAAAGCTTCTAACTTGGTTGTGGACCACTTGAGAAGCTGTTCTATAGCGTTCTCTTATCAACTTTCCTGGCTCCCCTGTAAGGTAAACCCAAAAAAAAAAAAAAAGGATTCACATACTAAGGTTGTACAACACATATATAAACAAAAGCAAACCTAATCTTCTGTTAATATATGGAATAGAATTACTGCATTTATTTCTTGGTAAGGAATAAATTGCAAAAAAAGAGAAAAATGAATGTGGTAAAATATATTGTTAAAAATGAATGCCAAGTAAAAAACAGACCACCATCTTATTAGAAAACAAATGTTAGCATGCTTAAATACTATTAGTTAATATCTCAAACTATTAGTTCTAATGGTTACTAACATGGTATCAAAATCTTATTTTACCAGAAAAGCCTGGGTTTAAGTCCTCTCTTATGGTAATTGTTATCTGTTGTATGAATTTGTTATGTGCTTATGTTAAGGATTGAATCACATTACAAGACTAGTAATCTTACTCGTGAAAGAATGTGTTGAGTACTTAAATTCTATTATTGGGTTTTTCTAACAATTTACGCTTGTAGGTTGAATGGTTACTAACAATGACGATACAACCTTGTCCTTGTGAACATCCAAATCTCCCAAGAAACATAAAATCTCAAAAAGAAATTACTCATTTTTTAAGTAACAACATCCAACAGCGTACTTGTAAACCGATACTGATATTATATAAGGAAAAATAAAAGAAAAGAAAAATAGAAGATGGAAACTAGAAAATCATCTTACCAGCTCTTTCGGATTCTAGTTCCCCAGCAGACATAATCACAGGTTCAATTCCCATGGCCTGGAAAATCAATTCAGTCTGAAATGATTTTCCTTGTCCTTTCCCTCCCCAAATACCTATACAAATTATGCGAATAATTCATAACTTATTCATTTAATGAGTGGATAAAGAATCACATAGGAGGTGATGTAACACATAGACAAATCATGTAGCATTGGAATTTTCCGGTAGAAATAGACTCAAAACATGCACAACTTACAGTACTAGTACTAATTCAATGAATATTCATTTAGCAATCTACATATATCGATGTGATTAGCATCCAAGGAAACATTAGTTATCAGGATATTGTAACAGGTATTGTATTAAGAAAAGACACAATGTATGAAAAGTAATTCAAAAGAATCATCCATGAAAACAAATAAAGAAACCTTCTATTTTTGGCAAAAATATATAATATAGCCAAAGAAAAATGTTTTTGGATATATACCTAATATCAGAGGAACTTTGGTATTGAGAAGGTGAGCAATGTAGTTCTTCACAATGTGACACACTGCATCAATAATGGACATGTACAAAAATGATTAAGCAATCAATAAGATCAGTGTATAAATGCTATTCAATAGCAAATACAAATATTATATCCAACCATAACATCATGACACATATAAGATTGACCGATACAAGCTAACTCCAGACATACCATGTGCAGACGGCATCTTGTTCAGTGAGCACACTAATAACTGAGCATATTTAGCCATATTATAAACCAAAAACTTAGTTATATTATCTTTCAAATTCACTGTTTTCAGTAAAATAAAAGTTGTAAAATTACTCCAGTTAGCAGAAAGTGATTAATATCTTGTGGTTTAACATAAGTATTGTTAATTCTGTCTTTATACATATTGAATTATGCTTTGACCAGCTAGTGAGTTTTATCATTTTCAGAAATTAACAAACTTCTATTACCTCTTTGCTGGCAAAAACATAAAAAACGGATCAGTTCTTGGCATCAATGATATACAATGACCACAAAATTTTAGACAAACATTGCTTGCAGAAGTTCTGAGGTAAACAGGTAAGTAAAACCTAACATCAGCTATAGCGGTCATTTATACTAACAAAAAAATCTGATTGACTGATTACTATGTTTAAAACATACCTTTATTCAAATTAATCTCAGATATAATTGTCCAGAGAGAGTTTTGTCAGCATATAAGGAATTAGATGCCATGTGATGGAGCTAATGAAAAAAGGCTGCAACTTATAGGTTCTATGCAATTCTAATTCTCGCAATTTAGGGTTTTATGTAATGAGCCTACATACAACCACCAGATTGATGCAAGACATGCATGATTTCAGAGATCTAATAACCACTGGTTTAAAATAAAATCAATTTCTAATTTGGCATGCTAGTTTGGGACTTACGAGTGCTTTAGTTTGCAAGGGAAATTACAATTATTGTACAATAGACAGATTTTGGTAATTTAGTCAAGGACAAGTTAAGCTATTAAGTTTTAGTTTTAGTCTTTACTTTAGGTTAGATTTTATTCCTAAAAAATCCTAGTTCTACTTAATAGGCAAAAGAAATCTATAGATAATATTAATGGATTTATTAAGAACTAATTTGATTTCTCAAACTTTAGACATGTTTGCCTAGTCATCAGGCATACTTCTTTTCTTCAATCTACTGACCTACCAGCAGCTGCTTCTCGTAATAAACCCATGAAATATGCCCCACAATCAAGAATTAAATTGAATCCTTAATCAAGGTTGATGTGAAGGGGATTGATCCATAGATGCCATGCTCAACTGCAAGAGATCAAACCAACCAGACTATCCCCTGCAAAACAAATCAGCCCTAAAACTCTAATTCTAACCTCCCCACCCTTATTGTATTATTGTTGAGTGTTGAGGACTTAACTATAAATCCAACAACAAGCCCTAACCACCTTGACTTGCACCACACACTAAGATAGAAACGAACCAACCGGCCCACAGAATGAGTAGATTGATCCTCTAGAATTAGAACACAAAACTAACCTAACCTTAGCCCAAGCAATTCCAAGCAAGAATATCCAAAAAAAGCCAAAACAAGCTACAAAGAGCTTTGCCTCGTACAGTGCAATAGTCCACAATAGAATAATACAACCCTAAATTTAAACTCCTATTTATAGCAAAACGATTTTATCTTTTCTAGAAAACATGACTTCCTTAGAAAATAGAATTCTAAAAGGAAATAAATCAAATATTTTAAGGAAATAATATTAGCTAATAAAATAAATATATCTAAATCCTAAATAAGAAAATAAAAGTCCACAAATCTTGGAATCAACTAGCACGCACCAGACCCTCCTTCCGTGACTTGCATCACTAGTTGCAACTCGCGGTGTAAGTTACGGTCACTCTCTGGATTAATTCCACTGAATACACCGCTGGTTGTAACTCATGACGTAAGTCGCAGTTGCTATCTAGCATAATTCCACAGGTTGCACTGCTAACTGCACCTTGCGATGTAAGGTTCTCATCATTGAGTGACTATCAAAACAAATACAAATTGTTCTTACAACCTTTCTTTAGCAAGACAGACCTAAATTAACAATACGGTGCTTTTCTTCACAAAATGATTTAGCACATAATATGATAACTAAATGCATAGTGACTACCCAATATAATGCCCAAACAACACATAAGATGTCATTTTACCCTACAACTGTAAAAATACAGCATGAGGCAATTGGTATAACCTGCAATGAATATAGAAGAAACAGTTCAGAAGATGGTAAGAAAAGTACAATGCTTTCTACCAACTCTTACTGTTTTAACAATATTCATGAAGTCCCTTCAACTTGTGCAGTTTCATAAAACTTACCAACTTTATCCTGTCAAGAAGAAAGAAAAGAGAAATAGAATGATAATGATGTTGAAATATGATTCCACATATAAGCGAAGAGAATGAAACAAAAAGAAAAAATAATGATGACTGAACTTTGAACCAAGTTACACAAATGCCATGGCATCAGAAACCGAAGCATTTCGAATTGTTTTTAAGATGAAGTTTTTGAAAACTATTTTTAAAAAAGAAAAACATATTTTTAAAATAATGGTTTTTAAAATGTAATGCATTTAATAGGATTTCTTAAAAGTTATTTTCAAAAACAAAAAATGTCATAAATGTGTTTGACATTGTTTTCGAAAATGATTAAAATAGTTGTTTAAAGGGAAAAATAGTGGCTTGCTTTGGAAATGATTAAAAATATAAAAAATAAAAAATAAAATTGTTATTCAATTTCAAAACACATTTTACAAAACATCCATCCAAACACATATACTTTCATTTTACATTTTTGAAAATGAAAAATCATTTTAAAAAAATGCATCCAAACACTAAAGAGTACCATAATATTCAAGTAATTTGAGAAACATTGGACTAAGATATCAACTGCACAGCTAATAGAAAATTTGTCAAAGAACCTGGATAACTAACAAAATTCACCTAAATTATGGCCCTCACCATAGAACAAACGTGCACCTTTTTCTTAAGAGCCATAAGATTCAAATATATCAACAGAATACACTAGAAAATATAGTGGATCCATATAGCCAATTCACTCCTTTCATGAAGGATGTCATCACTGTGGTAGAGCTCAATTTGTCAGAAGAATCATCATGACAAAGCATAAAGGGGGAGGTCATAAGTGTCTATATCATAAAATCGATTTTCAATGGCATGAAAAGAACTGTAGAATCACAATCATAGGACAGGACACCTAATCAAAGTGCATAATTTGCCTCATACACTATGGGATGGCGAGAAAAGATATATTTTAAATCCCACAGTAGCTATAATTGGGTATACCATCAAGAAACTCCTATAAAAAGGGAAAATATCTTATTTATCTTAGTACTTAATAAAGAGGTTTGATATTTATTACCAATTTTTGTTTTCTTTCTTCAGCAGCATGTTCTACATAGAATGTCTTAAATATAACAGATTCCTATAAAGACCTTGCCGGTAATCTTTACCTTAAAGGCTCAAGAAAAATCCTTTGCAATGATCCAAAGAATGTATTTATGCAGTAAAAATGATAAAGATAAGAGTTAAAAAAATTTGTCATTGGTTTACACATACAAGACCCATCCATTGTTTACACATCCCTAATCTAAATGCCCTAAAAATTGTTGAAAAACAAATGTGGCTATAGGGAATACCAAACACTTTTATGTCAAGCTTGTGGAAGAAAGGCCAACAACATTACTCCACAGTCGAAAAGAAGATATACCTATAGTGCTAGGAATTATAGTTTATGAAGCACTACAAAGTTCTCATTAAGATTGGATGTAAATCTGAAGGAAAAAAATCTAAGCATCTAAAAATTTTGGTATCAAAACTAATCTTATTAAGGCCAAGTAATTTTAACTACTTTTGAAAGTCATAACAAATATAGCAAGGAATATTAGGTTTGGTGCTTAAATTTAGACAGCAATTGCAGGCTGCCAAAAAGGCAACAGAAACCCACTCCTTTAGAGAAGGCCTCAAGATTTCAGATTTCAAGAGTGACTCATTACTTGGCCACCAAACATTCAAAAAAAAAAAAAAGAAAGAATCCTTCAATCAAAAGATCTCAAAAAAAGAATTATAGTAGCAAGAAATGAGCACTTGAATAAAGTCATGATGAGGTTAAAGACATATTACTTAATAGGTTAGTTCCATCCGATAGTATCCCAAAACCCACAGAATATTATGGAAAATCATTAAAAGAAGCTAAATTTCTGTTGTTCATACTAATAGCAACAGTTAACGATATGCCTATTTGAAAGTGCAAATATATAAGATGGATCCTCATTGAGAATTAGGCTTTGACCCATGTACAAAGAGAATATTTCAAGAATTTTTATGAAGATCCCAAAAGATATAAATATGTTGACTATATTGAGGAATTGGATGTAGTATTGCTTTCCAAATGATTGTTCATCCTACACTTGGTCTGTTCAATATTAACCTTAAGAGGTCAGCAAGAAATCCAGATTTAGTGTAAAATGGTTTACATATTTGGATTTCTTAGTTGAAATTCTATGTGAGACTTATACTACCAGAGATAGCAGTACCTTGCTTTATCATGTAATATTAAGAGATATACCATAGAATATGACACTGGAAAATTTTGTCAATAGAAATGTTGGATCTTTAAGCCTAATCTAATGATAAATGACAATATGTCTTGTCAGAAATTTGGTCTTACTCCCATTCTTCTAGATAACGTTAATCTTATTGATTTTTCTCCAGATAAAGCCTAGTAGTTCTTTTTAAACAAGAGATGTGACAAACCAGAGCTGTGGAAATAGAAGGAAAAGTGATGCTAGTTAACAAACTGAAATAAGTTTTGAAGCAAGTTTAAGAATCAGATAAGAAAGATAATGACACTATGACCATCTCCATCACAAGGGAACAAGGTGCTGGCTAGATACTCTAGAGACTTTATTGAAATTTTTGAAACAGTAGGGAGGGGCTTATGTCACTCATTTAGAGGAACTGCTTCAATAAACAATGTAAACAGTATGACTGTATTCCTTAGAGGACATGTCTTGCCCTGAATATTTTAGTGGCCATCAAGTTAAAAGTAACAGTACTACAATCGATAAATGAAGATTCTGAAGACTGTCTATATAAGGATCTCAGTAGCTCAAGTTTGAACATCAGAAGGAAACATCGAACAAATTCTTTTCTAGTTAGAAATCCCTTTGGAACACTTTTCAGTTTGTTTAGGCTAGCATTTTACAGGAGGTTCAGTTTCACCTAAATTGGTGCTGCATACACTAAAATTTAAGATGTTCTACTTTAAATCTTAACTACTTCTTTCCAAAGTGTAGCAGCTAGCCAATAAGTTCTGTAAGTAGCGATTAATTAAATCAAACATTCAATTACCTGATGAGTCTTACAAGTTCTACATTCTGAGTCAAATTACTGTTAGTGTGATTGACAAAATTCAAGTCTGAAACCCTAAGAATAAAATATGCCTCAAGAGTTTACTATGTAAGTCACTGGTATTAAAAATCTAATTGTAGTGCTTAAAGAACACAAATTCTAAACTAAATTTCTCAACCAGTCCGCATTGCATTGGTCAATTCCTCTGAGTGGTGTGTGGGTTCTCATCACGATGGCAATCACCATCTTTTCAGTATTTTGACTTAAATGGTGTTCTTTATTTTCTCCTCTTGCTTTTAAATGATTTTGAACTAACCTCCCATTTCTCCAATGTCAAACAGAAAACTAAAATCTGAATTAATCCAACAGCTTTTCACTTGACTGTACATTTAGGATTGCTTCAATTTATGAAACAATCACTTATTTCAATAATACCCTTACTTTAATAATAATTTTACAAACTAATGATTTATTTTAAATTTAAAATTTTAGTTTGTAAAATTATTATTAAAGTAAGGGTATTAATGACTTTTCATTATAAAATAAATTATTATTTCATAAATTCCATTTCTCCAATGTCATAACTAATATTGCAAGCAGATTTCAAATCACCAATTAAAGAGGGCTTACCATGAATAGCGGAGCGATGTAGTAATCTCCTTGTAGATGCTCGAAAGACCTCGTCACCTTTTGACGGTAATCAAACACGATATCCGCTGCAATTATACAAAATCAAACAATTAAAAGTCCATTGTTTAATTAAACAAATTCACATTTTAACTAATGAAGATGCATCTCGGAGTGTAAAATGTGCATCCAAGAAAAGTGCTTTTTGCAAAAGCACTTGTTGAAGTAGGCTATTTTTAAAAATAAAAGAATTAAAAAAGACAAAAGGCTTTTCTAAATCAAAAACCACTCCTTTAAAGTAAATTAATAAAAATTTTTGCAACAGCTAATCAGTGACTTCCTGATCCAAAAAGAAGTTTCAATAAGTATTTGGGGAAAAATAATAATAATAAAGTGTTTTTTTTTTTAAATATATAAAATAAAATCATTAACCAAGACAAAGTTAGAAATTAACAATTAAAGACATGCAGATGCATTTGGAAGCGCCAATGGATTCACTTTCAAGTGAAACGCTCCACGCAAAAGCACTTACAAGAAAACAGCTTTTTGTAAAAGCACTTATCCCGCTACGCTTTCAATCACTTATTCCGAAAACGAATTTTGACTAGGAAAAATAAATAAATATTCCTAAAAACGCGCCAAAAATGATTCCTAAAAGCGCTTCTACAAAAGCGTCTTTTAAAAGTACTTGTTGAAAAGCATGACAAATGATTCTTAGTTAGTACCGCCTTTTGCCAAAGCACTCGTTTGAAAGCACGAAAAATGATTCTCATATTTACCGTTTTTCACAAAAGCACTCGCCTAAAAAATGATTCTTAGAAGCGCCTTTTTGCTGAAAAGCACTTTCCGCAATATCAAAAGGGATAATCCTAATCTCACTTCCCCTCTTCTAGTTCGATCTAATCATTAATTACTTATATAGTTTCGAAAAATTTCATTTTATTTCTTACCGTTAAAAAAATAACTAAAATGATCAAAATATCTATACGATTTCATCATTTCACATTAACAGTTAAATTTTATTTTTAATATTAAGTTTAACAGTAAATAAATTTTTTTTTTGACATTTTCATACATTACAAATCGATGAGTGAATAATGTAAAAGGGTTTTTTTTTTTTTTAGATATTTTTATATAATATAAAAGTATTTGATTTATTTTATAAATCAATAATGAGATATTAATGATTTCCAGGAAGACGAGGTGCTTAAATAGGATTATCCATATCAAAATCACTCCCAAACACTCCACAAAAACTTACAGTCTCGGCCGAGAAAATTGCCGGCGAAGAGATCGTCGATGACGCCAGCCCTAGCACCGACGGCGATATTCATGTTGTCAGCCTCATTTCCGAGCCTATAGAGGTAGTCGTTCCCTTGCGAGTCCTTGGCCTCCCACGACGACTGCTTTGACAGCCTCCTCTTCGACTCACCATCGGCGTCGTTTTTGGCGCAGGAAACAACTGAAAGCGACGGAGGTCTGGTGGTTGTCCGGAGAGGAAGATTGGTGGAGAGAGTGGAAATGAAGGAGGAGAATCGAGTGATGTTGAAGACCACCGTCGTCACCATTGGAGTGAATTCGGGTACTTTCAAGTTTCAGCCTCAGATCAATAAATGTGTGGATAATTTTAATATTTTTTTAGAAATTCGTTTTAATATATTATTATTTATTTATTGAAAATATAGTTGTAAAAATCAAATTGTTTATTTTTGGACAAATTGCACCAATCTCCGCCCAAGGTTAGACGAAATTACACAAAAATTAAAATACTTACCAAACTCGCACCTTAGATATCTAAGATTCGAAAGACTCAACCGCAAACCTCCCCTGCCATCAATTAACCACTGTTGAATCCTTATAGTCAACGGTTAAAAATATAAAAAGAATAAAATACCCATGAAGTCAAATTTAAAATCAACATTTCATTTTTTATAAATTAAGAATAATAATATAATAATATAATATTTTTATCAAAAAATAAAAAATCTTCATCTTCTACATTTATCATCATCATCTTTCTCATCTCTATTTCATTATCTTCATCATCCTTCTCTTGTTTTCATCAAAATCATAATCTCTATCATTTTCATCAAACCAAGATCACCTAAATCAATCATTATTATCAAACCATTTATCACCTAAATGAAACAAAAAATGTTCATGAGAATTTTAAAAAAAATAAAAATAAAAAGAAAAATAAAATTGGAGATGGCATCACCATTGGAGACTGGTCTCCGACAGTAAAGGCCTTCTGGTCTCCATTGCAGAAGATCAGATAAAGAACAGAACAGGTCTCCATCACTGGAGATGCTAGTCTCTTACATTAGAGATTTGGAGACCAATGTCTCCAGCGATAGAGACCAGGAAAATTGTCTCCATCGAAATGTTGGTCTTAGTCTTGGTCTTCAATGATGGAGATGGTCTCTATTAAGTGATGGAGACAATTTTCTGGCCCCCTTCGTCGGAGACCAAATCTCCTTTTTTATTTTTTTTTATTTTTTTAATTAAATTAAAAACATATTTTATTAATTTTAAATTTATAAAAAATAAATTTTGACTTTAAATTTGACTTCAAGGGTATTTTAATCTTTTTGTACCTTTGACCGTTAACCATGAGAATTTAATAGTGGTTGACAAATGATAGAAGAGGTTTGTGTTGAGTTTTTGAAATCTCTGATAACTAGAGTGCAAGTTGTGCAAACATTCTCATTTTTATGCAATTTCATTTAATCTTTGGGGAGGTTTGTGCAATTTACACTTTATTTTTAATAATATTTTTTTAAAAAAAAAGAAATTTTTCCTTAAAAATAAAAATATATTAGTTTTGTTTGATTTAAATGTGCATAGTTTTTTTTTAAAATTTAAAAAATAGATGTGGAATACTATAGCTCTAAGGACTCGAGGAAAACTAATTTGTTTTCACTAATTTTTAGAGTTATTATGGGTGATTGTTAGATTATTAAATCTAATATCAACTTTAAGTTGTGTGTGATGTGCTTTTGTTGATAACTTGACGCTCAAAGTATTATGGAGATGGTTCAAACTCTAGGTATGCAAGTTGTTAATAGAATTGAGCAAGGATGAGCGAAAAAATGAGGATCGACCCGACCAGAAATATAGGTTTACAATTTGATTTTCGGGTCGGTTTTGAAGGTTAAAAACCGACTCTTTTCGGTTTCGGGTTATTTTGAGTCCAAAAAATCAATCTAAAACCGAAACTATTTAAAAAATAATATATATATATATGTTTATAAACCATTTAAAACACACAACCCTAGCCATCAAGCCCTCAAAGCCAAACACACAACCAAAGCCATCAAAACCAAACACTTCCACTTCTCATCGTCGTCGTTCATCCTTCATCATCATCATTGACCTCCATTTGTCATCTTTCACTTCCTCTTATTCTTCTTCTTCCATTTCCACTTCCAATTTGTCATTGTTGTCGCCCTTTCACATGTCATTTTCAACTTCTGTAACTCCAATTTCAACACCGATGGCCTGGCTATCACCCTCGACCTCCCGCAGATATAAATCTTCTTTGGATTGCTTTGTTTGATGTAATTAAAATGTTGGGATGTGAGACCTAAATCGGTATTGTAGTACTATATAAACATACACGACCAATGTGTAGCATAACCTGCATCAAGATCTATGGTTGTGCGTACATCACCAATGTGTGGCATGACATTAGGTCACGCTATAGCTTACAAGACTCTAATCTTGTTCAGAAAATAGAGTTTTGACTGAACTAGAAGTCTTGATTATTACTTCTACCAGTGATAATGTAAATACATGTGATGGATTTTTATTAAAGTGAGAAAAATAGGATGTTCGAGAGAGAGAGAGAGAGAGAGAGAGAGAGAGAGAGATAAAACTTTCGTTTGTAAACATCGTTTTATAATAGAAAGACTGTCGGTGTACTTCATAGATATATGGTTCCCAAATAATGTGAAAATCTTGTCTCCTTGTTTTTCTACATTGTGTGTGTGCCTGATTTGTGCTTTGTAATCACCATATTTTCTTAATAATTGGTATCAAAATCTGGACTGTTGGTAGTCTATTCAGTATTCATAATTTGCATCTAGTTTTGGTTGAATTTGTTGAAGATGAAGTTCATCTTCATCTTGTTTTGTTTTTTGTTTTTATTTTTTATACAACCATCTGGTTTTGTTTTGGTGATGATGGTGATGATAGTTGGCGTTTGGTTTTGGTTGGATTTGTTGAATATAAAGATGAATAGAATTGCATCTTCAGCTAGTTTTGTTTGATTTGTTTTGTTTTGGTTATGAAGTTGAAGGTGATTCTAGGTTTGATGTATGATTGTTGAAAATGAGCAAACAGTATTTTCATTTTCATTCCAAGTTTTTTTTTTTTTTTTTTTTTCAAAATGGATATTACCATCCATCTTTGAAATGGAAGACTTAGATCTATTTTAAAAAGATATATATTGTTTTTCATTTTTAAAATTATTTTTTATAGTTAAAACTTGAATTTAATTTTAAAATTATTTTTAGGTTTTTTAAATTTTAATTTAGTTTAAATAGATCTCCACTGTCTAGATGAACTGTGAAGATCTAAACAACCTATTAATTAATATAATTTTTAAAGAAAAAATGAAAAAAAAAAGACCTAAATATCTTTATTGCAGTTATCACTTACGGTCAGCCACAATTAAATTGTTAGTTTAAGGGAGAAGAGTGTAATAAAAGACAAACATTGTTTCTATTTGTCAATAGGTATATGTCCAGAGAGTTTTTTAGTCATTTCGTAATTAAAAAATAATAGATTGGGCCTTGACCATCACTTGGAGTGGGCAGCAAAAAAGGCCTAAAGGGCTTGGTGGCCCAAGCCCACTCTAATATGGGCTAGGACCAAATATTAATTAATTAGTTAATTTATTATTTAATTAATTAGTCGCTAGGTAATTGTTTCCCTATTTTTAATTAAATTGGAAAACTAATGAAACAAAGAAATGGATTTCTAAAGAAATTCGATTTCAAAATCAAGGAATTATAATTCTAGAAAGAAATCATACTCTTGGCTTATTTAATTCAACGGAATTAAAGCCTTATTCTTGAAAACTAAAAAGAGGTTAGTTTTGACAAGAATAAGAGACTTTTGGGCTTTGTTTTTCTTGATTTGGAATTTGACAATTTTCTTGAGTTTTGTAGAGTTCACACATAATGGATTCAAGAAAAACGAAGTCTACACTCTAGCGTGATTTATCTTCATGATTATGCGAAAGATTGGATGAAGAATATATACAACGACGTTGATCAATCGATTTTTCATATACACATAGGTACAAAATCGATTAAATTTAATATATTTCTTTTATTGAATTCGATTTATACTTTAAGAAAAAATTTTAAAACCTAGTGTTACTTAATTTTGCATCTTTGGTTTTTGAAAAGTTTTTCTGATTTGGATTTTTCTTTTAGATAGCCCTCTACAACAAGCAAGGTACATCTGACCAAGAAATCGTTGTCTTTATGAATACCAAAAAGCAAAAATCAAAGAACAGCTGAACGTGTTTAATGAGATCACAAATCAATTGACCTCTATTAAAATTGAATATAATGATGAAGTGCAAGCCTTACTTATCCTAGGTTAATTGCTCGAAAGGTAGACAAGTATTGTTCATTCAATTAATGATTCGTTTGAGAAAGAAAAATTGAAATTTTTAGAAGATATATATATTATTATAACCAAGGAAATCAAAAGGGATGGAAATGGTTACTTCAATTTACGATCGACATTGATTGTGGAGAGTAGAGGCAGAAATAAAAATAGAGGAAATCATCATGGTAGATCCAATTTGAGACATGGTAGGTCTAAGTCGAGAAACCACTAGAACAATAAAAATTCACAAAGAAGTAAGAAAGACATCGAACGTTGGAATTGTGGAAAGATGGAGCACTATTAATCTGAATATAAGGCTCCGTAGAAAGACGGTGAAGGTTAGACCAATGTGAACTATGCCTTAGAAAATGCAAGTGATGCTCTAATATGTTCTTTGGATAATAGAACAAAATCATGGGTGCTAGATTCAAGAGCATCATTATATGCTACATCTAACAGAAATGTAATTTGAGAAATGTGTTGACCAAGTTGAAATCAACCTCTACAACCATGTGAAATAGAAATTGAAGAATGGAGAATTTTGAGCTAATGAGTTCACAAAAAATGAGTCATCAGTAGTCTTGTAAAAAGTTCATTTTTTCTTACCTTGAGCGACAATAATTGCTCTCTTTAAAATCTTCCAAGTGTCTCTTTAAAGGTCATCACATAACCTTTCGTCCAACAACCCAATCGAAATCAGATTCTTCATCAAATTGGGTACATACCTCACATTATCTAGCTTCCAAACAAACTTGTTCAACTTGATTTGCATCTTTCCTTTGCCAACAATGCTGCATGCCAAAATCTAAGAATTAAGTTCATGTTTAAGGCTTCAATTCAGCCCAACTAACAATGAATTTAGCCACTCATGACTTAAACAAAGCACATGAATAAAAATAAAAACAAAATAAAGGTAGAGAGAAGAGAAATAGTGTCCATGTTCTACCTTTTGCTCCAGCCAAAAAAACCGGGCAAAAAGTCTTTAATTCTATGGAAAGATGGATATTTATAGTGTCCATAAGTCTCACGTCCAAGTTGGATCGAAACTCGAATATCCTATTTTGATTTGGATGAAAACTTTGTTAATTTTATCTTTTGATGACCTAATCTCATCCCAATGTGTTTGACTAATTAGTCTAGGACATTACAATGCTTAAGAGGTCGTTTATGATTGCAAAATGAAGAGTTTCAGTTGAATTCAGATTGGTCCAAACTGTCAAGTTTGATCTGCATATTTATCACAACCAAATGTCGCGAGTCATGTTTTGTGACAACCTTTAGCGACACTCTTTGGATGGATCTCAAGACCTACTATCACCACCTACAACCTATTCCTTTTTGCGACACTAGGTCTCAATACCTATTGTCTCAAAATGGCAACTTACAATTGCAACCAACAACCTTGTCCTTGCTCTTGACCCATCTTAATGATGCATGCTGATTTGCTTACGCTGAATTTCACTCCGAAAATTCTCCATTTTTCTTTCTTTCTTATCAAAACCCAAATTTAGACATCACAAATACTAAACTATATAAAAGCATTAATTTTACACAAAAACATAGAATAAATAATAAATAAAACGAGCATAAAATAATGTTTATTAACTTAACACGACACTCTCTCTTTCATTGTTATGTCTCTCTTGTCTCTTTCTAATTTCACTCTCTCATTGTCTACACACACATACACACACACACACACACACACACACACACACACACACACACACACACATACACAAATATACAGTGGTTCTCTGGTAAGTGTCTCCTAACTTTTTAAAGTTATAATAAAAAAATCTCAACCATTCATTAAATCTTATGAACAAAAAAAAAAGATAAAAATATAAATAATAAGTATGATTTGTTTATTACCATTATAAAAAGCTTTGATGAGTTTTTTTTTTTTTTTTTTTTTTTATAATAATCAAATGATAATCATTTATTTCTATTTTTATCTTTTTTTCTTTCTGTGCATCTGATCTAATAAATAGTTGAAATTTTTTTGTTTTAACTTTTTTAAAGTTTGAGGCACTAACTGCAGAATCACATTTTTTGTGTGTGTATGTGTGTGTATGCGTATTCTAACTTTTGAGCTGGTTGCATTTAGAAACTATGGTAGGCTTCAATTAATTTCTTGGGTCCATTTGGATTTGGATCTTAACTTACTTTCTTTTAATTGTTTATTTACTTTCATTTAGTTGTTTGGACTTTGGACTTTTTCTTTTAGGTTGTTGTTTGGACTTTTCCTTTTAGGTTACTACTTAGCACTTTTTGTGTTATTATTTGCATATTATATATGACGTTGATTGTGTTTGAGATTAAAAGTAAGAACGAATGTCCTAAGCAGTTGAGATATAATAGACTTTTAAAATGTTGTTATTTTT
This sequence comes from Nephelium lappaceum, assembly GCA_021234005.1. Classification (NCBI taxonomy): domain Eukaryota; kingdom Viridiplantae; phylum Streptophyta; class Magnoliopsida; order Sapindales; family Sapindaceae; genus Nephelium; species Nephelium lappaceum. The sequence goes on along the minus strand of CM037997.1, from coordinate 12,015,737 downwards.
GTGTATTACAAGATAGAATTGTTGAAAACATAGCATTTATACTATTGAAATTTTTACGGCATCTTGTATATTATAATTATGTGATTATGCTAAAGTGGCTTGTGAGATTGCATGAGACAAGTTTTGTGATATTTATTATTGTACTTTGACCCTTTGAAATTTTTTTTATATTTTTAGGTTTAACCAAGTTTGACCGTCGGTCAATTGGTTGATTGTTGATCGACGGTCAAACCAAGTGTTCATTGAATAGTCGAGTACTCGTTGTGTTTTAGGTTGCCGACCGACTAGCAACTAACGAGTTCTGAAACATTGAATATGACTTCATACATACAACATGCCAATTATAGATATCAACCAAACTAGAACATAGTTTATCTAATTTCATTAACTTAATACATAAAACATGCCAATTATAGTTCTTAAAAGAAAAAAAAAAAAAGAAACCAATTATAGGTATTAACCAAACCAGAACATAGGTTTTATGGTTCCATTCAACTTGTGTTACAAGTACCCTTATTCTTCTGAGTTATGAAGACGAGAGATAATACATAATTAGTCTTAGAACATAAATTGTTGGTCTAGTACGTACTCTCTGTTGTCACTCTCTTGGACAGCCCCCATGATTAATTGTCCACTCTGATCCGCACCCATAGCAAAACTGAAATGAGCACCTGCAACCACAGTCATCCATAACATCAAATTCTCTGCACTAGAATTGGATTATTGTACCTAATTGCCTAACCCTACAAATCAATTCCCTTAAACCTAATTAGGGCAAGACCAATAATTTCTTGTTTACCAAAAGGTAACTTTAATTAGTTAGAGATTCTCACCACATCATATTTATATGGCATAAACTCTCATGTACGTTAATCACCACCTATATTGTCCATATTTTTGTTTAATGATGCAGTTATTTGATTCATAACCTATCACATTCTTTAATGTTTTACATGATAGTCATAAAATTAAGCTCCATAACATTATTGTTTGATAAACATACTAGATTGTTAACATTTGAAGTAATTTTAACAAAAACACACTTCAAAAAATGTTTTTCCCAAAAAGTCCTTTTCAAGTACTCCTGAACTTAAAACATGTTCATTCCAAAATACCTTTCTAAAAGCACTGCCAACAAATAGACCTATTATACCTTCAGTTACAAGTTGCTTTATAAGCTTGAGAATATTATCTTCCAATTAATAAAATGAAGTAAATATTAAAACGATACCCTATATTTTTTATATTTTAGATGATCAATATCGAAAATATCCTAAACAATTTTGATATTTTAATCAATATTTCTATAAATTTAAACCCCAAATATTTTCATCAAAACTAAAATTTACTTTCTATTGATAAGAATGTTGAAACATAGCACTGACCTGCAAATAATATGCGGGCAGCCTTCAGTTCTCTCGACATAGAATTTGCAGCGAGGACACCTACTCCATTTATTCTCCTTAGCAAGCTCCAGCACCATCAGGTCCTCCCTCCCTCTCTCATCCTCATTCAGCCTCTGAAACTCCTCACACACCACCCCACAATGCCATGGCACACAACATTGAGCACAAAACAGCCTGTGACACACAGGACACTCAGCCTCCGCAATCACTTCTCCTCCTCCGCCACCTTCTACATTATTTTCGTTCAACAACATTTCTGAGCAATCCTTGTAAGGACAATAAAATTTCTCCGACTCATCAATCAGCTCTTCACAAAGCACTTCCTCCCAAGCTTCCACCACTTCCCTTGCAAGCACTTCCCTACAAGCATCAATTTCCAGGACAGACTTGCAAGTCACACCAGGGCAAGTGACCGCAACTTTTTTGCTGTACTCATGCACCTTTGTGGCCACATGGTTGCTTATACACTCACAACAATAAGAGTGCATGCAACTCTCAATAGTGAACATTTGATCAGCTTCTTTTCTTTCCATACAAATCTCACAGAAACTCTTAGAGGAGGAGGACTCACCGGTCGGCTGGTCAGCTGGCTCTGGCTGGACACTTGCTTGGATGGTGGTCATGATGCTCATTTGGTCACATGAAGTTGATGAAGCAGCAGTAATAATAGTACTAGTGTTGGTGCTTTGAAAAGTGATTATGGAAGCCATAAGTGCTTCCTGGAACTGCAATTCTTCAGCGTACTTGGAATCTGAGACATGGAAATCTTCTTGTTGTTGTTGATCATGATCATTGATGTTATCTTCTTCAGAAACAAGAGCTGAGAAGTAAAGATCATCAACAAAAAGATCAGAAATGGTTTCTAATTCTTTTGCCATGCAAAATGAAGAATTGGAAACTCCCTAAATTGAGTCTACAAACAATAAAGGGGTGTTGGTTGCTCATATGAAGAGGGAAAAACAGCATACATGAGAAGTAACTTCCCTTGGAAGAAGTCTCTTGCTTTTTTTTAGGCCTTAATGGAATCACTTTATTTGAAGAGGTTTCAACTTTTAAATTGACAACGACTTGTGACAGAAGAACTCTGAGTCAGTCTAGTGTGAACCCATTTTGACACGTGTCCTCTTCTAATCATTGGCTAGACAATTTATTTTAAAATGCAAAAAAAATAAAAATAAATAGTAAGAGATACTACAAAGGATTGATTTCTTTTTTATTTTTTATTTTTATTTTTTAATTTTTATTACTGAGATTAATTTAGAAGATTATTAAGATCAAACAGGATGGAATACTAGTGGCACGGCCTGGAAAGCAACTCCCATACGATCAAAAGATGTTTGTTATGTATATATAACATGTCTTTTGTGTGTAATTAAAAAAAAATCCTAAAATTTTGGTAATTCCAATTGATGAACTCACTAAAGACATTTTATAGCATAACCTCAGCCACTTGCGACTGAGTTCCACTTACACCATAATTGTGGGAAATCACCAAATTGGCAAATTGTCACTATATATTAATGAAAATTTTAAGTTTATATGATAAGGTGGTCCATGGAAAGTCACTGTAAAGCTCGTTGAGTATTTGGAAAGTTAGTGGAGGTCGGAGGTTTCCCTGGCTTTTCCTTGCAAGTATTAATTTTATGCTTAAATTAAGGATGTATGTCTCCAACCCAACCTTAGGGCCAGGTTACGTCTTAAAAAAACTAGAGTGGCAATATTTCCACCCTTAAAAATTGTGTACACCTCTTTAATAAGTATACCTCATACAGCCCATAATACTTATTTTGCTATCAATTAATTTTACTAAAATTTCAAGATTTTTTCTCCAATAGACAAGACAAGTAGATTATGATTTTCTTCTTATAATAATTAATTTAAAACTTATCATTTTACAATTAATTTCTTTAGAAGATTTTAAATTTTTCTTTACACTTTATAATTAATTTATATTCTTTTAAAATTTTTTATATTTGAAAAAAAAAACAATTAATTTAGAGAAGTTAAAATTTGAAAAGATATAAAGAGTTTTATCTCGGTTTAATTTTTCATTTAGTTTAATTTTTGAAGTTGTATGATAACATTCAAAAAATTTCTTATCGTTTGGTCAAAGTATAATTTTTTTTTATCTCAGTTCAAACGGATGTATTATATTATGAAGAAAAAAAGTTTGAATTGATCAGTAATTGCTTATTGAGTATTTGGAATAAAACAAACTTCTTGACATATGTTCTTTCTTTTTTTCTTTCAAACATATTTTCCTTTATTATTTTTTTCTTTTTAAATAAATACAATAATTTTATCATGATTTCGATTCATTCGTAATATTCTGTAATTAATTTGTTTCCTCAAAAATTGCTTGATATTTGAAATTTGTGTTTAAAAAAGAAGTTAAAAGTGTGAGAAAATAAAAAGCTTTTATCATATACATGAGGAAGTGATTAATACTCGTGGGTGTAGTTACAAATTATATATCCTTTTTTGCAATTTTCTTTAAGGATAATATTGAATTTTTAGAAATAGACTATATTAGGGTGTGCAAACAATTTTTTAGAGGTGTAAATATCGTTACTTAAAAAACTGGGATAAGTTGGATTGTAAATTTTTCAACTCAACCCAATCCAATCTGACAAATGTTCATCCATAGTTCTAAATCCAAAACAAACCAACATACGTTCATCTATAGTTCTAAATATAAGATTTTTTCCTCTCTCTATAAGAACACTTGCTAGAGATGAAGATCAATGAAAATTTTTATGGTGTATTGAATATTTTATTTATAGTCGTTAAATCTTTATTTTTACTCCTTTTTTTTTTTTTTTTTTGCTAATCAAATTACTAAGAATATAAGAGTTACTAATTAGATCTTTTATACATGTATGATGGATGAAATCCAACCTGTTTTATCCAACCCAATCCAATCCAATCCAACCTGACTATTAATATGGTGAGATTGACTTGGTTTTGGTTGGAGAATTTATTGGGTTGGATTGAACAATTTTCAACACTACTTACGTTTGGTTGGGAGATTTTTAACCCAATCCGGATCCAAAAACGCTCACCACTAGCTTAAATCCTTTCTTTTGACCATTATGGCTGTAAAAAGCAGAATCCATTTAATCTACCTTCTTCTTTTGTTTCTAGTAAAGCTTTAGGATGGTTGTTGTATTGCCTAAAAATCGAGGAATATAATTTAATATAACTTTTCTAAGAATGGTTATGAGAAAAATAAAAATAATTTGTTACAAAATTTAAATTAGTTTATATTTATCTGTCATGAATATATCATGTTACAAAGCTTATATTAATTTTCAATTAAAAAAAAAAAAAACCTATTATATAGTACAGTCCATTACCATCTACCACCAAACAAAATAAAATCCAATACAATGCAACACTAAATATGAAACAATATTAAACATCATCCAATACAAATTTCATCATCAAAAATTTCAATTGCTATCCACATGAACCTTTCACAGTGCCAAAAAAATTCACCAAGCATGAACTTTTGTAAATGAACTGCGACACTCCAACCACCCTCACTAATGTAAAAAGGAGAGGCACAACCAACACTAGCAAAGTTGGTGTGCAAAATTTGCTATTACAATCAGTTGTAATATGGTGTACAAAAATCACTTGTTAGTAAGGGCACACGTAGTTGTTAGTAAATATTTGTAAAAATAAATAATAATAAATCGATATAATAATAATAATAATTTTCACCTTAGTAAGAACTAAAATTAATTAAATCAGTGTATCATAATGTGAACGATTGATTAAGCATAAATGATTGTTGATCAAGTCAAAATGAAAGTAAATAAATGTAATAGTTGATAATTTTGAATTTATTATAAAAATGCATAGTAAGAAGAAAATTATTCTACGTTAGTTTTTTTCTCCTCAATACGCACTGATATAATCATTAGATTTACTTACTTTCACTTTCTTTGACTTAGTCAACAACCATTTATGTTTAATCAATGATCCATATACAATGCACTAATTTAATGAATTTTAATGCACACTCAAATGAAGGTAATATATATATATATATATATATATTGTACTGACAATCCAAAATTATACACACAAGGTTTTTCCTAATTATATAATATATACAAATACATTTTAATTAAAAAGCTTATATTGGTCTCACTACTTCTTTGCTCAAACAGACACAGATAACAGTTGAAGAATAATAAAAAGTAAAACATCAAGCTGAGGTATCCATCTTCTGCATATTAATAATGGAGAACAAGTTTCTTTCTTTTTTTTTTTTTCTTCCCATACTTCCACTTAACAAATATTAACAGACACATACTATATCGGTCTTTTAAATTAAGAAACTTAAAAACATCTCGCGAGAATAACACTGGCCACGCCCTTAATCTCTATGGTTGCCCTTGTTTCCGCGGATTCATGTCAACCTAACCAATCCAAGAAAGAAAAAAAATGGAAGTTAACCAAAAAATTCATGTTCACTTCACAGATTACTGAACTATTTCGAATACTTGATATCAACTTTGTCGTATGGTGAGTGTTTAAATTTTCACATAGCCAACAAGAAAAACAGTTAAAGAAAATGCATCGATGATATTAGTCACCTGAATGAAAATACAACACTTTTATCCCCTCACATATTATCAAGAAACGATTAGATAACGAGATAATTACAGTTAAACTATTAAACTCAACCATAATAGAAATGTATGTGATAGAGAAATATTGTCTAAAGTCAACTGCTAAATGAAAACTAAACGATGAATTAGATGTGCATATAGTTGTGCAGTATGGATTACATAATCCCTTTTGTTCATAATCCCTTTTGTTTCTGATGAATGCAAATCATGAAATGTAGGTCACTTGATAATCTTCATTATATTCAGTGTGAACTAAATGTAAGAGAGATGGCAATTAGGCAAGAGCTCTCACACTCTTAGTAAATCAAATGATTATGTGACATATTAGGATGTAAACACTAACAAATTCGGGCGAGAAATGACAAAAGAGAAAATTTATAATGATGAAGAAGTTTGATAAATTAATAATACAGTAATTTATAAGGATTCATCACCGTTTACAATCTAGACATGCAAGTATTCAGCAGAACACCAAGATCAGATGGACAACTAATGATAATTACTGAATTAGATAACAAACCGAAAAAGCAATAAAATTAGATTATTGCAAGTTAAGTTAGATAACAGAAGTGACTAAAAGATTAGAAGTGAAACTAGATAACGAAGACAGACTCAATATTTTCAATTGAAAGAGGAAAAAGAAAAAGACGAGGGTCGTCTTTAGAGTCTGAACATCAGAGCCATTATAGAATGCTCTAGTCCCTCCTCAAAACTTGGAATTTATCTCTCGAAGCATAAAACTCGAAAGTAAACAGTAAAAGGAAGAGAACTAGTCCTCCAAACAATGCAACAGAAACGTCTTCCTTTAGTTCCTCTTCAACTTTGCATTACTTCTGCTGCTATTTTAGGCATGAACAATTACTTGCTGAATAATTGGAAATTATTTCTTGACAATCATCAAACAGTAAAGCAGAACATATTCCACAAGTTTGCCTTAGTATGCATTCAATACCAATTAATCACAAACTATTCTGTCTTCAAACAGTAACAAGAAAGGGCAGCCATCCAAAAAACAAAAGAAACTTTTCCAGGTACCCCAAGCTCAACACTCTTCCTAACTCCAAAGTGATTGCTATCAGTAACTCTTTAACACAACAGGACATCCTTACTCTGTCATGCTACTAGTGCATCGTCGTAGGGCTTGAACAAATTTATGCATCCAACTCAAGTTGGAACAAATCTCTAACTTCCTATAACGTATCATTTGAAGAAATTTTATTCCAATACCGTGTTTCCCTCACTCTGAATATGTAATCAGAAACAATCACTTTTTCATTTCACCACTAAATATAAAATCTGGATATACAATTCTCACCAAGCAACACCATTCCCCCAAAAAACAGTAATAACATTCCCCACCTTGAAGATCATGTACAACCATCACTAATAGCCTTTCATAACTATTCACTTACTAAGAGAAACACTGGCAAACACTTGAGAAGTTGTTTAAAAAAAATGGTTCTGAATAGTCACATGCCGATCATCAAACAAATCTTACAAAGACTCTGTACTTGAAAATGTCATAAAATTTCCAAGATGATGACGTATTAAGTACTGCCAGATACTTCACACCTGACAGACCAATTTAAGTCGGAGAACATAAGTCTTTCTAGTAAGTTGATTGTTACAAACAGATACAGCAGAAGCCGTCCACTTTGACTATCTTGGCTAGATTTAGATGTGAGGGATCTAGCTAGTACCTTAAAAGTTAAAAGCTTTAGGGGTCTCTTTATAGGTGTTTTGTTTCTTATGGTTAATTAATGGTCATGGCATAGAGAGACATTCAAGGTTTGTGACCTGATTAAGTTTAGAGAAGATCTGATTTTGAAGGAAGTAATATGGATTAAAATTGTTCAATGAAGGGGAGTATAAATGCAATACTTCTTGTTTCCCAGTAACATAATACATATGACTTTAAATTGAAGAACATAGTTGTTGGAAACTGAAGGAAAACAACAAGAAAATAAGAAAAATCTAGGCTTCACACTTGAACTACTTAAAAGTGGCACCTAAGTCCAAGGTCACACCTTCATTCAGGGTTTTGCATCGCACAATACCAGGAGATCATCAAGCCGATAATAAGATTAGAACTAAAGTTTACTACTTTTATGATTCCCGCTTCACTACTAATGAGTGAAGATTTCTAGACAACAGAATAATGCAACCTGATCTTAAACACATAATGAATCGACATGATAACTAAAGCGAAAAAAGAACCCATCAACTTATTTGATTAGAAAATCAGAACCATTAAACTTAATTATTGCAAATTCCCTTTTCTTTATAAAAACAAATGAAACTTAGAGGGGTTAAAAAGACATGCCTGCCTCTGTAGCTAATGTAATAATTACATTCCCAAACACACTATACATCTGGTGCCCCTTAGTCTCTGTGACAACCACCATGAGAAGAAGTCCACTCCGATCCGCATCCATAGCAAAAGTGAAAGTTGCACCTGCAACCACAACCACAACCACAAATTGAAGTTTTCCTAACCCAGCAAATCCAAACCTCCATTCTTGACCTTAACAAAACCAACAGAATAATCATTGCTTCAGCAAACACTTGGTATGAATTTCAGCTATTGAGGCTTTTCAATCTAAAAGGTTCATTTACGTTTATTGAAATACATCAAAATTTGAGCATTCCAAAGAGGTTCTTTCTGAGTTTTATTACATTTTAAAATTGTATCCTGTTTTACAAATTTCACCATAAATGTGTTGTAATATAACCTTATTTTATTCAATGAATCTCCATTTTGGCCTTATATAGCCACCATCTTTATCTGAATTCTTATATTTTTTTTAAAATCTGATTCCTTTATATATTATTTTTATAAATACAATCATCCAAAACACCGATATAGATAACTGTCACACCATCTATGATCGATTAACTTTACACAATCAAATAACTAACAACTTTTGCCTACAAACTTCAATTACACACAATCAATCAAATATAATAGCACAAATGATTCAACAACCAGCAGAGACAGACAGACTGACCTGCAAGTCATATGTGGGCAGCCTTCAGTTCTCTCAACATAGAACTTGCAGCGAGGACACCGGCTCCACTTCTTCTGCTTAGCAATCTCCATCACCATAATATCCTCGCGGCCTCTCTCATCCTCATTCAGCCTCTGGAACTCCTCACAACCTACCCCAGAATGCCATGGGACATAGCACCTGGCACAGAACAGCCTGTGACAAAACGGGCACTCGGCCTCCACAATCACCTCCCCCCCACCGCCACTCTCATTCACCAACATACCAGAACAGTCCTTGTAAGGACAATAAAACTTCTCTGACTCATCAATCATCTCCACACAAACTGCTGCCTCCCAAATCTCAATCACTTGCTTTGGAAGCACTTCCCTGCAAGAATCAATCCCCACAACAGACTTGCAATCCACACCAGGACAAGTCACAGTTTTCACACCACCACTGCTATCTAGTATCTTAGTTCCTACATGCTTGGCTATACATTCTAAACAGTAAGAGTGGACACAAGTTTCAAACTTGAACATCAAGTCAGTCTCTTTCCTCTCATAACAAATCTCACAAAACCTAAGAGAGGACTCACCAGGCCCTTGTGTAGCACTACCACCACCAGCAGTAGCGATCATCACCAATGGGAGGGCTGGCTCTGGCTTCACACTGGCTTGGATGGTGATATGGGAAGTGGGTATTGGAGGGTTCGCAGTTTGGGAAGAGATAATGGAAGCCATAAGTGCTTCTTGGAACTGCAACTGCTCTGCATACTCGGAGTCTGAGACTTGAAAAACATCTTCTTGTGGGGTGGTGGCTGGTTGGTCATTTTGATCATCAGAAATGGCTGAGAAGTAAAGGTCATCAACATAGAGATCAGGAACGGTTGTTTGTGCCATCAATGTATATGCAGTCAACAAACAAAGCTTTTCTCTTTTAAGGTTTGGAGAAACAAGACACAAACACAACTTCTCTCGAAAGTAGCCCACAGTCCACACTAATACTTTATATAAGTGGTCGGTCCCATTTCCTTTTATATATACATGTATATTTTCTTTGACTTAGGGGTGGGCACGGATCAATCGAAGCGGAACAGCTTAGATCGGTTCGGTTTGACTCGGTCTGGTCCAATTCTATATCGATTTTAATAATTAAACTACCATGTCAATAAAATCTCCAAAAATTCTAAAATAAATTAGAGAAAAAAATCAATAGAAATAGATAATTGACTAGCTTTACCATGACTTAAAAGAATAATAGGATAAATTATTGTTCATACAAAATTATATATATTCTATTTGACTTAAGGGTGGGCACGGATCAATAGAGGCAGACCAATTTAGATCGGTTCAGTTCGGTCCGGTCTAATCCTATCGATGTTAATAATTACACTCCAGTGTCAATAAACTCTTTAAAAATCCAAAAATAAATTAAAAAAAAAAAAGAATCAATAGAAACAGATAATTGACTGGCTTTACCATGACTTATAAGAACAATAAGATCAATTATTGTTCATATTTTGTCAAGAGAAACACCTTCATAGGAGTAATGTCTTCTAAGATTATGAGAATAAATATTTAGAATACATGTTTAATTGTTCCAATAGGTTTCTAACTAATTTACTATTTTTTGTGGTTGGATTGAGTGAACTTAAGGTAGATGTTGAATTTATGAATTGAAGTGAAAAGTTTAATAATAATTGATGTAGGACAAGATTATGAAACAGAGCTTTTAAGAGAATAGACTGTAAATTTAACGTTAAGTTTTCCAATTTTAATTAGTTTCAAATTAGAAAGTTAAGGTTTAATTAGAATTCCTATTATTTATTAGTTAAGATCAGTAGGATCTTTATTTACTAGGGTCTTTATTTATTAATTAAGATATTTGATAATCAAGATTAGGATATTTATCTATTAGTTAAGATTATTATTTGTTAATCAAGATTAGGATATTCATTTACTAGTTAATATTCTTATTTCTATTAAGGTTAGAATTATAAACATTATAGAAAGTTTTGAATTGTTTATGCTTAATATCATGTTCATTATTATTTTTTTAATAATGAAACTTTAATTTCAGTGCCACCATTTATTTGAGCTTATTCGTTTCAATTTCAAAACATGCTTACGTTGCACCTATAATTTTATTGGAAAAAGATTTTTTTCTTTAAATAGAAGATTAGACTAAATTTCAAATCTCCACTTAAGGATTAGAGATTTGGTTTATATTTATTGAGATAAAGGAAGATCTAAGCAGATAAAAAGTATAGATGGTAGTTAACAGAAAGTTCATTATCTAGATTGATTTTTTTTAATGACTTTTTAAAGAGGGACCTATCTGTGCCGGTTAAAGTTTAATGTTTATTATGATTTTTTTTTTTTTAAATTTAAAAATGTAATCACACACAACTCATCTAAGGTTTATCTAATTACATGTAGAAACAATTTTTTCAAAAATTGATACACACCTCCCCTACCATTAATAGGTAACCATTAATTTTGAGGGTTGCCATGTCAAAACACAAAAAGATGAAAATATCCCTAAGCCCTTAATTTAATACTTTTATCATAATGCAAAAATTTATAATAAAGCTATTCGGTTGATTTTTTTTTTTTTAGATATAGAATAATTTAATTAAAATTAGAAAAAAAAATAAACATGCATATTAAATGGAATTAATAAAAAGAGAAAATTTTAAAAATTAAGTGTTAAAAATGAAGAGAAAAAAATTTTAAAAATTGATTGATGAATCTCCATCATCCATGGTGGAGATTATATTAAAAATAAAGAGAATTAAGAAAATTGAAAATATAAAAAAAAAAAAATTGGCTAAGATTTGATTTCCACTATTTATTTGATGATAAGATAACAATAAAATAGAGACTCGATCTAAAAATTGAACTCTAGCCACCATCAATTTGGATCTATAGTGCTGCAATGGAAATCTTATCAGCTCGGATCTTCAACTCTGATGGAGATCCCAATTAATGGGTGATTGTAAATCTAATCTCTAGGTTGGATATCTCGTTAGTTTTTTTTCTTTTTTTTTTTAAATAGTTTTTCTTTTACTTGTCACTTTCTAAAAGAAAAAAAAAAAAAGTTAAGTCTTTATGAACATTGAATATCAATGTCAATGTCATTTCTTTTTCTATTTTTTTTTATAATAAAAAAAAACTTTTTTTTTCATTTTCAATAATTTATTATATTTATAAAATACAAATGAGAGATCAGAATACCCCTAGAACTGTTAACTTTGATAAAGTTGAGTAATGTTAGAGGGGATCAATGTCATTCTTTTTTTAAAAAAGTTATTTCCACTGTATATATATAAAATTATTTCCACATGTAGTTAGACAAAGCTTAAGTTGTTTGTAATTACTTCTTAATCAGACCATAAAATTAAAATCTAATAAATATAAAGTATATAGAATAATTATATAAAATATTTAAACTTCTTACTTGCAAGTTTATATAAAGAATATAGAACAACTGTATAAAATATTAAAACTCTCTACTTGCAAGTTTTATTTTATTTTTTCATTTTTTATTTTTATTTTTTAAAAAATACTTTTATCTGAAACTACTCTTTCCTTTCTTTTTTAAAATATAAAATCTCCAAAAAGAACTTTCCTCCCGAAAAATGAAAAGGTGAACAATCTAAAACAACTTTGATATTTTTACCTTAAAAAATGTTTTGTGTAAAAACGGTCTAACAAGAAAGTAACTTTGGTGTAATAGTAAAACAAAAAACCCACTTAGTAGGTTCAACTCACAAGTCTCACTTAATGTAAATAATTTTCTCCACATATATGAGTTGTTCTTTCCCGTCTTTTAAGAGTTGATCCCTGAACTACGTCTCAGAGTCATATCGTAACTGATTCTGATAGCATCTTAGGCTGATATCAATAATAATGATAATAATAAAAAAGAAGGTTGTATGACTTCCACTCTGACAGACCCCTTTCCTTAGGCGATCTGCTGGCACCCTACTGTGACCCTCCAGCTAGCCCTTTCGCTCAACTAAAGGATCCCCCGCAGAGCTAAGCCATATTCTTTCTGAACCTTTTCGAAAACAGCGGAAACGAGGGGAAATTTTTCATTTTTATTTTAAACCTTTACAAATTATTTTATAAAAATTTGGGCAGCATCCCGTTTATTTTTCGGAACTTTGCCACCCTGTAAATTATAAAATTAAACACTTCTAAAAATCACAAAAGCAATTTCCCCAAACTACAGAGCCTCAGACTCTCATTTTTCATCACAACCATAACCACAATTTCATATTTCAATTTATAAACTGATTATCAACAAAATCATAGGTCATGCATCTATTTACTCCCAAAACACAATTTAAATTCATAAAATGATATTTACAAAATCATGTAGGGATAATAAAATATATACATCTCTTAATATCAAACAAAAATAGAAACAGATAATCACATCAGCACTATCGCCGCGACTGCCTAGTATCGTCTCGGGGTAATTCCGCAGCTATGGTACCTGAGCCTGGGGAGGTTTATTTAAAAAATACAGAAAACGTTTGGTGAGCTTTAAAAGCCCAGTAAGTGTTCATTCAAAGTATTTTATGTGAATGATTTTATAAAACGTTTTATGCAATTGTTTCATGATTAAATGAGTAATTATGAAATGTATAAATTATATGCCATGAAATGCTTTATATGAATTTTTATTCAAATGAAAATATTCATCACTTAAATCCTTGCCTCGCATGAAAGAATGCCTTGCATATTCTGTCTCCTTTCTTTAATTTAAAATAAAAAGTCCTAAATAGCAATTTCTAGACTAATGTTTTGAGTAGTGTCCACAACGACCCAAAAAAAAATGGCAGTAGTTAGGATAACAAAAAGATTAACTACCTAGGTATGTTTGACACTAGATTGCATAAATTATAAAACAACAATTAGTGTTATTGTGTTAAAATGAGTGTGTAGGTATACATGCTCTCGAAGTACAAGTTTTTGTGTTCGCTTGCACTAGAAAAAATATCATGCATCTAGGCCATTTCCGTGAGACATAAATTTATTACATAATTAAATAATTATATCATACGACATGATTTATATGAATTGGACGTATACGTCCAATGAACTGATATAGTTCTCCAAACATAGAAAGATAAGCAACTTTGATTAAACAAGAGCTCAGAACTTGCATTATAACATATTTCCAATCACATATAATAATTTCAAAGTTTATTTATTTATTTTTTTTATTTTTTTTATCGCATAACATGCTACAAATGAACACACAAGTTACTAGTGTAGCTGGCTAAGTACCTCCTCACCTCATATGAGCACTAATGAACCTAGTGTAGAACTAGGGGGACATGTGTCCTTCTTGGATTCTTTAAAATTTTTATTTTTATTTTTCACTTTTATAAATATTATATATATGAGACACATTCTAGCATACACCTAGGGTATGCATACACTTGACAAAAAATATGTGATTATATTCTAAAATATATTATTATAATTTATGAATTATGATATATGATTATAATTAAATATGTGTGATTACAATCAGTAAATATTATCATATTTACTAATTGTAATCACACATGTTCAGTTGTAATCATATATAATAAATTACAATCACATATTTTAGAATGTAATCAAGTTTTTTTTTTTTTTTTTTGTCAAATGTATGCATACCCCAAATTTATCTAAGCGGACTCTTGACACATTATAGCCTATATGTAGTTGAAAGAAAAATGGTAGATTTATCATTTAATTCATATTTATTTATTTATTTATTTTATCCTTATCTTTTATTATGCCTGGAAATAGTATTTGGACTATAAGATCAAATAGGGCCCAATAGACCAACAAGCTCAAAAACCCAAAAAAGAAGTACATTGTAATAAAATCCATCAATCTCGTGTGACACGTCAGCATTTACCACATCATCAAAAGCATCTAAAGGTTTTGATTTTATTAAGACAATAAGAATAGCTCGAGGCAACCAACTTGTACGAAGAACAACTCGAGGTCAATCAATAATATAGCATAAAAAATAAATGTAATTGTGTTTATGATTTTTATTGAAATATTAGTGTCTTTATAGACTTTTTAAATATAATATCTTTTATTAGACTTGAAAATTTAAGTAATGAGTTCTAAAATTTTAAATACTAAATTTTAATTTGTTACATCAATTTTTTTTGTACTATTATGATTTAATTTTTATCTTCTATTTTTATTTTTATTTTTCTCACTTTGTAATCAATAAAGTGATAAAAAAAATTTCTTGATTGAAGACATATGTTATGTTATTAAAGTAATGCTAAAAATAATTGAAATTGCCAGCAATTACACGATAATTACAAATTAAAATTAAATTCTCTTTCTAAATATGGATTACTAATTATGAAAACTTTATTTTATTTTTGTTTCTTATGCTTTTATAATTAGAGGTTTAAAAAATTATTTATTTTCACTTTGAATTATTCTCGAGCTAACCATTGAAAAATTAATCAACAAGAAAATTTTATCATCCACCCTTGTGATTCCTATTATTTTTAATATTATTATTAATTTATTAAAATACCCTTTCTACTATGAATTTTTAGGTTTGTCACTGCATATGAAGTTGGGTGTTCGATCCCTCTTAATAAATATTAATAAATACTTGTGTGGGTTGTAGCATGGCTAACAAGGTCCATCCCCCTACCCAAGTTATTTCTCCTTCAATGAGAGCCTTATTTGGAATCTCAAACCTAAGGTTATTAATTTAATAAATTTCTAATAGTGATATATAAACTAAGAATGATATGGGTAAACACTAATGGTGCTTTTACTTCAATTATAGAAATCATCATAAGAAACAGCAGCATTCCCATTGAGCTATTTACTTTTATTTTGGAATCGGTATGAATTAATTATAAGTTATAAAAATGCCCTTCATTAACAATATTTTGTACTCCATAAACTTTCTCAACAATTTTATTGTAAACATATTATTTTACTTTTTATTTTTATATTTTTTATGTTAATGAATTGCAAACAATCCATAATATATGAAATCACATTATAATTTCCTTTTTCATTGTTTTTAAACAAAAATTTCATAATATTACATTCTATCTTAAATAAGAATATGGTCATTTATGTTATATATATATATATAGTGATTTTACCATCAGTGTTTCATCATTTTTTAAAATTATGACGAGCTAATCAAATTAATCTATTACATTTTCTCTTCTAACACAAATTCTCTCTCCTATTTAATTCAAATGTAATGGATGAATTTAATTGGTTCATCCTAATTTTTTAAAATTAGGGGATACTGATGATAAAATCACTATACATATACATATATATATTTATATATATAAATCACTGTATATATGCATACATATATGTATGTATGTATGTATGTATGTATGTATATGAAAAACAGAAATGACCACCATTTTCTCCTTTGAGAAAAAATATAATATTATGGATTTTTTTTTAAAACAAGGAAAAAAAAAATTATAATGCGATTTCAAATTATACATTAACTTTAGATTAATAAATTGCTAATAATGTATTCAAAAAGTCTTTTTAATAAGTGAAAAATATCAAAATTAACCAAACAAAAAATTAAAAATATGTTTGTAACCACCATTAAAAAAAATCCAATTCTAACCTCTCAAACAAATAATTTGTGTCCTATACCCAATATACCGAAATTACCCCTAGCCAAAAATTACGAAACTGCCATTATATTTAGAAATTCAAAAATCAAAAATAGATAGCATAATTACGAAACTACCATTGTATATGTAAAATGAAAAATCGGGCCAAAACTCACATCGGTTGTTCTCTGTCAAACCACGGAAGTCGACAACCGATTTGCATAGTCGCCGGTGTTCTCACATCTTCGCAGCAGCTAGCAACCCGTTGTAGACCGCCGACAAGCTCGTCGCCCACCTCTATTGGTGAAGGTATGCCCCTATGCTCCGGTTTGCTTGATTTCGTGACGTTTGGATTTCTTTTTGCGAGTTGCACACTTGATTTGTGTTTTATATGTTGGGATTTGATGATTAGGGTGAGATTATGTTATATTTGGTTATGATGTGGTTGGATTTGGACTGAAATTGCAGGATTTCGCTAAGTTCGTAATTGTGCGTCGAGATCGGCTTTTGTTGGGTACCATAACCCAACATCGGTACACTCAAACACACAAGGGCCGATCGGCGTTTGTTTGTAGACTCTCACCGACGTCGGTTTATGATTACAAACAGAAGCCGATATCGGGCTAAGTCTCCAAACAAAAGCCGATCAGCGTTTGTTGGTCAATTTATATTGATTCGACATATGTTAACCAATAAACGCCGATCACTTTTGTGATCGAGCTTTGTTGGTACACATACACCGACGTCAGTCCATGTCGAACACAAAGCCGTACTTGTACTATGTCGGCTTTTATTGGTCAATGTACATTGACGTCGGGTTATCTGTATAAACAAAGGCCGACGTCGGGCTAAATGGAGCCACATAGGCCGATTTTACTAATTAAATAATATTAATTTAATTAATTAATAAATATTTAGAAAATAAAGTAATTTAAAATAAATTATTTAATTAATTATTGAATTTATCATTTTATTAAATTGATGATATTATGTTTATTTTAATTAATTTAATTAGTGTAACTTGATTTACTTATTAACAAATTATAAAAATTTAATGAACCGTTTGTTGCTTTTCCTTTCTACAGATGCAATTCAATTATAGGCACACCGTGCAAAATGTTCCAAACGGAACATCGAGGAGTTCACACAATAGTTTCAAGCATATTGGTTATTTAAATGTCTTTGTTTTGCAAAGACATCTTTTAGAAAGGTTCAAGAGGGAGTGCCCAATTGCCCATTTCATAAAAATGCCCGGTCAATAGCTGCTTGTTACTCCTCTGATGCTAGTCATTCTTGCTAGAGAGTTAGTATATCCTGATTCATGCCCTAATGAGATGTGGTTCGAAATTGGGGGAAGTGTATATAGGTTTGGAAAGCAAGAGTTATTATTAGTGACAGGACTCCAGTTCGGGCATGTCGACCTACATGTTCTTAAAGCGAAGCAACAAAGTGAGAATAGTCTTCTGTGGCGATGTTTTGAAGGAAATTCCCTGAGATTGGCTGAAATTATGCACATGTTAAGGGTACGGGTGCAAAATCTAAGTGATAAGGATGTTTTAAAGTTGGCTAATATAGTTATCACATTCAGTCTATTTTATGGCTATGATGATCGGTCTAGGATGGACGATTATCTGTGGGCATTGATAGAGGATGTTGATGTGTGGAATTCGTTCCACTAGGCTACAGTTGGCTATAGTAGGCTTCTAAAGTCCCTTCGTCGAGCGCTTGATGAGGATCGACTTATGACTGGACGTAACATTAATTTATATGACTTTATTTGGGCATTTCAGGTATACTCTCATTACAAGTAATGAAAATTGTTTTAATATTTATATAAATACTAACTAAATGTTTATTAAAATTTTGCCTAATCCTATACAAATTATAGTGGTGGCTGATTGAAATGTTTCCATGGTTGGAAAAAAAGGTAGGGAAGAGAGCTAGAGGAGGCGATATGTTGATGCCAATGTGTGTGAATTGGGTTTGTAATAGCAGAAAGCAAATAAGTTGGTTGAATGAGCTTCCTCGTGTAAGTTTCTAAATTAACCTACATTTATTTCCCGTTTATTGATTATTCTTATTTGTAATAATATTAAGTATAAATAATTTTTTTTTTCTATTTAGTTAATAGGGGGAGGGGGGGGGGGGGGGGGGGGGTGGTGTTAATACCCTTGAACCCACTACTGCGGAGAGAGAAAAAGAATATTGGAAGTCCTTTAACCCTGAGAATTTAGTTAGTGATAGTGCCTATAGAGTAGGCGGGGGAGGAGGTGTTGATGAAAATGAAGATGATCATTTAGAGAATGAGGAGGGTGAGAGTGAGTCAACTAGGATGGAGGAGGAGCAGCAACATCATGACATTCCAGTCCCACAAGTCGACTCAGAGGATGAGCATGATGACACGGCAATCCCACGGGGTCGCAGCATGGCCCCTGGACCCTCTCAGCGTCAGGTGAGAATTTTGTATGATTATGTTATTGTATTTCATTATTATATGAGTATTAATTTATATCTAATTTATATCATTATTTAATTATTTTTATAGGAGCCTCAGACGAAGGTAGCCAAGATTATGGCATTGTTGGAGTCTATTTTGAAGACACAATAGGAGCAAAATGAGAGGTTAGGTAGGATTGAGAGGATATTGAAAATCCGTGAGCCTTCGGATGGCGAGGATGACCCAGATGAGGATGATGATGATGATGATGATGATGATGATGATGATGATGATGATGATGATGAGAGCTCCGGGATGAGCACGTCCATCACTCTTCATCACCTAAAAAACCATCACCGCCCCAAATACCGCCTTCACTACCGCATCAGGACCCACCGCAGTATGATCAGGTAAATTTTGTGCTTATTTTATGTTTTAGGCTAGGTTTTCATATAATTAATTACAAATTTTCATTTTCTATAGATTGGGGAGGTCCAAGACTTAGTATTACAACTGATGAGGGAGGTCGAGGTCCCACTACCCCATGAGGACTCACCACTCCATCATGACCCATCATCCCAGCATGATGGTGATCAGGTATATTTTATTTATTTTGTGTTTTAGATTAGTTTTTCATACCATTATAAATGTGTGATTATAATTTTAATTTTCTGCAGGTTATGGAGGTGCAAGACTTAGTATCACAGTTGCTAGGGGAGGTCGAGGTCCCACTATCCCAAGAGGAACCACTACTCCATCATGACCCACCATCCTAGCATGATGGTGATTAGGTAAATTTTATTTATTTTGTGTTTTAGGTTAGATTTTAATTCGTAATTATTTAATGAGTAATTACAAAATTTGATTTTCTTAATATTACAGGGGAAAGTCAAAATAGAACGGTCTAAAAGAAAGATTAAACCATCGGCATCTCTATTATCACCATACACAGATCCTGAACGCCCAAAAAAGAAAAAAAAAAGTGCTAAAGGAGCAAGTAGAGGAGACTGTGCCAGTGGTTGAGGATATAGTGGAAAAAGTGTACAAAGAGTACAAAACTTCTTCTTTGAACCTTCGGTATGGATAAAAATTTTGATTATACTTTTATATTTAGAATTACTAATATAATATTAATGTCTTTTACTTCATATTTTAGGCGCTACATTGATGGTTATCCGGTGCTATTCACCCCCGCTATGTTTCTTACCATCGAGAATGAAGACTGTTGGTTGACTTCAGAACATATCGACGGATATTTACAGTGCCTGCAAACCAAAGAACGTGACTGGTGGGATAAGATGCATGATGAAAGATACGCAGTGCATGAATCGGCTTTGTTTGTGAGTGTTTACATTTTAGTTACTCATTTTTTTGTGCATCTTTTTTAAGTAGTAAATAATTTAACATTAAATTTTTTTTTTCTTACAGGTAGACATGACCGTAGTTATGAATAGGGAATACATGAATAAAGGAAAGATGTTTGATCCCGCTACAGCAGAGATCTCCCCAGACTGGATAAGGACCGCTAGTGGTATGGAATAAGCTAAAATCCCTTGGTGGTCTGTTGACAATGTAAGTATCATTTCACGATTCAGAGTTGTTATTTGATCATTCGAATTAGAACTACATCATTAACGTCTTCAAAATGCAGGTGTTGCTCCCGTGTAGCCTATATCAAACCCATTGGATAGTTTATAAAGTGTGCCTGAAAGAGCAGAAGATAGTCATATATGATCTACAAGCAAACACAAAGTTTATACATCGAGGAAATGACATTGATCCTTTGGTCCATTTCATGCCATTAATATTGCGGGAGATTGGCTACTATAAGAAGATCAACACGGAAATGCCACCCTTAGAAAAAATATGTGATGTGGAGCATGTCGATATATAGGATGTGCCTCAACAACTTGATAGGTAAATATCATTTCTTTGTTATATATTTAGGCTAAATTTAAATAAAAATATTTTTAATAAAATATCTGACTTGTTTTGTTTGTAATACAACACTAGTTGTGGTACATATTGTGCAATGTATATCCACGACTTTTTATGCTCCAAGGAGGGTGAATGGAAATCTAAACAAGATAAGGAAAGCGCACGTCAAATACGGGCATAGATAGCCCACGATATATATATGTATTCCACCCCAAGGTACAGGGCAGATGAATGGGGACAGTGGATATTAGATAAGGACATCAATGTTATATATGATTGATATTTGTTGATATATTCATTCCTTAATTGAATTTTAAATTTTCATAAACATTGTGTGGTAGTACGGAGATGGATAGAGATAATGAGTCTCTTGATGAAATAGTCGAAGTGTTGTTTTTATGTAGGTTAAATTAAGGGATTCGCGAAAAAATAGGGGAGACTTTGCCAAATTTTTCACAAAATTAAACAAAATAAAATGAATTTTTTTACATTCTTAAATTAAGTCAACTACACCTTGTAAATAAATAAAGTATGTTAGGCACAAAAAAGAGTAAGTAAATGACACCAATAGCGAATAAATTTAAACAAAGAAATGGAAAATAAGAATGGTAAAAAACACAAACAAAATCGGGTTTAGTGACAATCCAAATACCGATGTCGGGCTACACGAATGCACCAAACTCGACATTGGTTTTTCAGTGCCATTAAAACCCGATTTTAACACAATTAAAATGTCGGTGTTGGTCACACATTTTAGACCAACGTCGGTTTTTCGATATCATTACACACCAACGTCGGTCTACATTAGTACATACAAACCAACGTCGATCTTCCCATGTTAATAGAACCCGATTTAATTTTATTAAAAGGTCGGTGTTGGTGATACAATTAATCACGACGTCGGTGTTCCAGTACCTTTACAACTCGACGTCGGTGTTCCAGCACCTTTACAACTCGACGTCGGTGTATAAAGTATTGCACAGACCGACGATATTCATTAACAGCAGATAATTTATAATTTTTTTTTTCAATGGACAAATTGAATCAAAAGCTATAAATTTCATCTCATAAACAAACATGATGCAATGTATCTCATGTAAGAATACATAGTCAGCTTATGCCATCTCATAATCTAATGTGATTAACATATAATTTGCTCAAATTTTTTTTTTCCTTATTTAATTAAATTAATGGAACAAATGACACCGGTTGGTGATAAGTTAAAGGGAAAAAACAATAGTAATGATTAAAACAACGGAAAAAAAAATTGCTAAAGAATTTTGTCGGATATTCCAAAACTGGCGTTGGTTTTTCTTATCGTACATATACTGACGTCGGTTTTGCTTACCATACACATACCGACGTCAGTGTTTCGTACCACTTAAAAACCGATTCGGTTTAAGTGGGAGAACTCTACCCGACGCCGGTTCATACTTTTCAATTTAATGCGACGTCGGTTTTCATGGATAAACGTAAACCGATATCGATGTTTGTGTTCGTTCAGAAATCGACACCGTCTTTCCTTTTTTTTTTTTATTTTATTTTTTTATCAATCCGAAAACCATAAATTTTTTACAGAACCTTCGCTATTTTTTTGACGATCATAGTCTAACCCAACCTGCATTAAGAATTACTAAATAATTTATACACCACTACGACTACCACGGAAACAAAAAGAGACTCTGTCTCTATACCAAATCAATCAAACATGTATGATAATAATGTGTTGTATTCAGCGTTTTCATGCAAATTATTATAATAACAAGTGCTTGTTAATGGGGAAAAGTCATAAAGAATTGTTATCAAACAAACATCATCTCTAATGATTATCGTTGTTTTCATCATCTATTGATGGTGGAATAGGAAATTATTGATCACATCGACGTCGGTTGTGCCCTATCGCACCACAAAGGCCGCATTTTCGGGAGGTCTGAACATGTGTAGTAGAGGCGGCACTCGACCTAGCCTCTCCAGTAACGTCTGCGCTGGTCCCTGTATCTCCAACAGCGGCATCGACGCTTGTTCTAACCTCTCCAGTAGCTTCTGCACTGCTTCTAACATCTTCAAGAGCTATGCTCGTCCATCCAATGGTGGATATGGGGGGGTTAGGGCAACGAAGACGATTGTGTCATCTTTCACCACATTTTTGCACACCTTTTCTTACGACGACTTTCCCCAGCTGAAGGAATCAGTAACTCTTTCGGTCTGCCTGCTTGTCGTCTTCATTTAGGTGGAAGTACAATTACACTTTTCACTTCCGCGGGAACATGCCAATCTTTTGGGTTAGGGACAAGATTGATTGGACGTGTATATGCAGCTTTGAGTCATTCTTTACTATAATAATCATGACAAAATGTATAATAGTGAACACCATTGAACCTAATATACATGACAAAGATAAAGTGTTACTATATGACATTAAATAAGAAAAAATAATAAAGCACAATTACGATACCTGACAACAGCAATTGCATGATGGCATGACAACTGATTTAAGTCCCAATGACAACAACTGCATGACGTCGCAAAAGGCTGAACAAACCCATAGCCTAGTTTATGTGTGACTCCGAACTTGATCGGTTGTTCAATGGCAGATACCGTGGCACTCATCGATTTATTAGCCATCGAGTTCACATGATCCTCCACAGTTTTGGTAACCGAAGTTCTGAGTTCCTCGGTATGTACACGTCTATCGTCGTACCATTTCTGCAATATATGTCTCAGATATTCATGTGCAGTTACAATTGGGAGCCGACGTGCTTTCATCATGCATTTGTTGAGCGATTCTGCAATGTTAGTAGTCATTATGCCATATCTTCTTTTCGGAGAATATGCACGTGACCATTTTGTCACTCCAATATTAACCAATTTTTCATGCATTTTCGAACATACCCTTCGAATTTGTTCCAAATATCTATCACGTTCATCCCTTGTATGACAATATGCTGCAAGGTAAAACATAGCCATCACATCTATTTCTTTTCTACAGTGTTTCTTCAAATTTTGCTTCAAGTGGAAGAAACAGAACACGTGTGGGACTTCAAGAAAAACGATTCCCATCGCATTCGCAATGCTTTTATAACGATCAGATACGATAATCAAATCCGATGGTAAATATTGTGTCCCACCGATAATCTCTCGTAATCTACTTAAAAACCAAATCCATAAATTATCCGACTCTCCATCACCAAATCCAAAAGCGATGGGATAAATCATCTTCTCCCCATCTTTGCATGCAGTAACAAAAATCACCCATTTATATTTACCTTTCAAATGAGTGGCATCAACAGCAATAACTGGTCTAATATAAGACCGAAAACCCTCAATTGCAGATCCAAATGCAACGAACGAATATAAGAACCGATGGTTTTCATCCATCTCAATTGCCGTTATTGTACCGGGATTTGTTTTTTTCAACATATGAAAGTATCGAGGAAGTTGCTGAAATGACTCATTCGCTTTCCCATATGCTAGCTTCTTTGCATATTGTAAAGATCTCCAAGCTTTGGAATACATGATCTACACTTCATACTGCTCTAACATTTTTGCAATCAAAACTTGAGGTGTAATACTATCAAGCCCCACCTTTTTCTAGTATAATGTTGTTATGACAACAGTCTTCACACTCCACCTATATGACTCAAAGGCATCCTGACAACATGTGTGTTCCGGCACATACTTATACACATACCACATCGAACCACCCTTTCTACATCTTGCACGAACCTCAAAGCTGCAGGTAAGATCCTTACAACCGGCCTCATATCGAACCATACATGAACGTCTAACCTTATGCTGATACCTTGAATCAAGAACACATTTTCCAACGGCTACATTCAATTTATATTTACTATTAAAAAATGCACCTTTATATAATGTATCACGTCGAATGAAAGTAGACATGGCTGTTGAAGTAGTCTCAATTTCGCACTGATCTACACCGGGAACAATCCAGTATGGTTGTGATGCGTTCGTTTCAAATTGTGAACCCAAAAATCTAACTTCTGGATACTCTGCGTTCTCTGCATCACTTCCAGTTTCAATGTCCTTAGCTCTAATTTCCTCATCATCATCTTCAGTGTTCGATGTCTCATCACCATCACTATCTGTATCCCGATCTTCATCATCACGATCATTTTCGTTAAAATTAATGTCGCACATTGGACTTTCCATGAATGTAAATGCAGCAACAGAAGTTGAAACCTTATTACAACCACTACAAGAAACAAAACAATTTTGACTTTCAGCCATAGTCGGACTTATAATTCTATCCGCAAGTGTCTCCACGTGTCTTGGTTTGCTATTGAGTTAATGGCAAATGAAGGGACAATAGGGCTAATACCTCCAGAATCTCTTACATTTTTGTCAACATAAATTTCTCTGTAATCAACTTTTTTATCTGAAATCACACCCCAGACACTAAGATCAGTAGTGATAGGTATCTTAACTATAGGCATTCCCCTAGCTCGAAGTAAATAATGCAAACGGATGTTCCATATTCTTCTATCAATGTCAGTCACTATGTAAACAAAGTCCATCAACCGAGAAAAATTAACATTCTTAAGGACCACCATCATAAATGTCTCACCACCAATATAGTTATTCCCATTCCACTCCCCATTGCATTTGACTATTATTGTCACTTCACTCATTCCTATAAAAATTGAATAGAAAATAAAATAAATTTGTCTCCCCCCATACTTTAATCATATTAATATCTAATTTTATGTTATCAAATTCATAAAAAATCCAACTAAAGATAACCACATATGATCAAGAACACAAGAAAGGAAAACAAATAAAAAAATGCGGGTTGTGTCAATGTTCACTCGAATCGGATTTTGTTAGATAACATAAACCGGATTCGGTTTATGTTATCTAACAAAAACTGATATGAGTTTTGTGGATCAACATAAACCGATTCGGTTTATGTTAGTAAACATAAACTGGATCGGTTTATGTTGAGTCATAAAAACCGGTAAATTGCAGAAAACTGCGGTTCGTTTTTTTTTCTTCGTTTTCTATAGATCTCACATACATAAGCTTAAATCACAACCAAAAATCACTCTTACGGCCTAAAGCTAAACAATGTCAACAAAGAAACTTGAAAACCAACCAACAACAAACACATACCTTTAATCTTGAAGATAAACTTGAATGTAGGACTTGTTAGAGACAAAAGAAGCTTCAATGTGTGTTTTTTGAAGTGAAAGAACAATTAATGCATGCCACAAACAACCTCCAAGGGAGCATAAAAAATTGTATACATTGGAAGAGATGAAAATCGTAGGAAAAGAAAAGAGAATAAGAAGAAGGGTAGTTTGGTAATTTCGAATAGGGTTTAATGGGAATTTTAAAGTGAAAAATACTAAGGGACAATTTGGGTAACTTGGGTATAATGAGAAATAAGTTTGTTTGAGAGGCTAGAAATAAATTTGTATAACAAAAGGGTTAAAATTGTATTTTTCCTTTTAGTAATAACTTTTTTTCAAAAATTCCCTTTTAATAATGGGTATAAAAGTATTTTTAATTTGAAAAAGAGAATGAGAAGAGGATTTCTAAATAAGGTGGAGGAATGAGATTTTCATTCCACAACCCCAAATTTATACGGGACTCACTATTTTTTTTCCATTACGGAGTGATTTTATGACAAGTAAACACCATTAATCATTTTCATTTCTTATTTTCATTCCTCAACCCATCAAATAAACATACCCTAAAACCTATTAACGTAAAAATCACATCCATCAATCAATCATAACACAAGTAATCAATTCTTTAACTTACCACAAGTAAACAACCACATCCACCAGAAATTAATTTAACAAAGTCATTCCACAACCCCAAATTTATACGGGACTCACTATTTTTTTTCCATTACGGAGTGATTTTATGACAAGTAAACACCATTAATCATTTTCATTTCTTATTTTCATTCCTCAACCCATCAAATAAACATACCCTAAAACCTATTAACGTAAAAATCACATCCATCAATCAATCATAACACAAGTAATCAATTCTTTAACTTACCACAAGTAAACAACCACATCCACCAGAAATTAATTTAACAAAGTCATGAAAGATGGAATGATATTGATAAACACTAAAACCTTTTGGACAAATAAACCACAACGGCAAAGGAAACAATCATCAAATTGTTGAAGTTTTATCAAAATTTTGTACATTTTTATTTGTACATCTGTAGCTACCAAGTCGATGGTAGCAAAATCATCTGTCTTTAAAGTTCAGATAGCTGTCTGGAGCTTTCACTGGATTTACCTTCCCCATTGTCTCCTTTGATAATCATCGTGAATCTTAGTATCAAAGTACAGTTACACCATATCTGAACTTGCTGATTGCAGGTAGCTTGATCTCTTTAGTAACCCTTGTTTCCGCGGATTCTAGTTCTCATGTCAACCTGACCATAAAAAGTTAAAGCAAAAGCAAATGGAAATGAGTGGCATGTTAAAGTGTTACTATTGTCATTTGATACACCCTTAAATAACTAACATCAAATGGTTAATATAACTATTATTTTCTTGAAAAATCAACTTCATTCTATGGTAAATGATTAATAGCTCTTGTAACTGATCACATATAATTAGAATGAAAGTATTACACTAAAATGAACTATATGTACAAAGCCTAACAAAATCTACAGCTTAAACTTAAATGTTCCATTGTACGCATGTAAATTGAATCATCCTTAACATAGAAGATGTTATAGGTCATGGATTCCTTTTCTTTTACCAGAAAAAAAAATAAAAAAGGAATTATTCTACAAGAAATTGAAACCATGGCAGCAACTGTTCAAGTATAAACTCCATCATACCATAGATTTGCATGAAATGAAAATCTACAGTCACTTAAAAAAAGTTATAGTGACAAGAAATCAGTAAAATCTTTACAAGTGTGAACTCCGCATGGGAAAGAAGATAGTGAGAGTTCTTCAAATTCTATTGGTTACACAACATTGTAGAGTTTTATTCACACCAACCAAATAAAGGAAAAACAGCTATATGAACATTAGATTAAAAAAAAAAAAACAAAAACAAACAAACAAACAAATCGTAATCAGCCGAACACCAAATTAACTGGCAAAAAGTAAAACCTGCATTCTATAACATCAATAAGTCTACAAAAGTGCCTAAAAAGATTAGAAGTGAAAATAGATAATCAAGAAAAAGGGGATCCTAAAGTTTCGGTCAAAATTTCTATGAAAATGAAAATGAGCCCCCACACTTTAGAACCAAAATAAACTGCTCTTTCCTCAAATGTTCACAATTCATCCCAAAAACCCTGCACACATGTAACTGAAAACTCTTCCTTTAATTCTTCTATAACACTTCCATCACTATTTTTAATGCATGACCATATAAATGCCAAATGGAGGATATAAAAAAAAAAAAAAAAAACATATAGCCATCTTCATCGAACATTGAAGCAGAAGATTTGAATTTCTCCATCCTACAGATGGAACGCTGCTTAATCACAAGTCACAGCCTCCCTCTTCACCAAGTTTTCGAATGTCAGAAAGCTACAATGATTAGCTGTCCAAAAATAAAAACTTTTCTAGGTACCAGAGCTCACCAACACTCATTAAAATTAGGCCTACTCAATGCTTAAGTAAAACACTTAACCCCAAGTGAAGCTGCCAAAAAGAGTCTCCAAATTGCACATTCTCACTCTGAAAAGCGACTTATGCATTGTAGTATAGTTTGAATGAGTCCAAGCATTCAATCCCAAATTTGAAAAATCTCATCCTTTTATTATAATTCCTGCCAAATACCTCACATCCAACCCACCTACTTAAATAAAAAAACATACCTCCAATAAAGTTAATTCTTGCAACAGGCAACCAATTAAAGAACATACAACACTCTTTCATTTACCTTCTGAAGAAACATATATGGCTTAAAATTGAAGAAACTAGATGCAGGTTATTAAAAAATAATGACTAGAAGATAAGAATGCCATAGGCATCACAATTGAATTCCTTAATCATTGCATCTAAGTCTTTTTTATCACACCTTAGATTAGGGTTTGCATCTCACATAGCCCCGAGATCTCAAAGGCTTAAAAGATGAAGTAATGAAACATACGATAGTTGTCTAAAGAATTCTTGTTTCACTAATCCTGAAAAAGCTTCAGATTCTCGAACAATAGGATCATAAAACCTGATTTTGAAACAAATTATGACTTAAAAACATAAAAAATGAAAGACAGGAGCCATTAACTTAATCCTGACAGACCCTTTTTTTTTTTTTTAATAAGAAATTGATAAAATTTATTAATATCAAAAGTCTAACAATAACAGAGTGAAGATCTAAAAATACATCTGCAAACATTCCTAAAAGTATAGTCCATATCTTAAGTATATAGAGATAACAAAGAATAAATAAAGCAGATAGAACTGTATAAAAAGCTTGGAGGGGCAAAAACACACCTGGCCTCTCTTGCAATTGAAATAAGTTTCCCTTAAACCCACACACTCACTTGATATGGATGGGCTCTTTTCTGCAGCACATTCCCTATAAGATCGCTTTTCAACCTATATGTAATATAAATAAATGGTAGTGAAAATGAAAATTCCTTCATGAATATTGGTGTATCTAGTGAGAAATAAGTAGAAATGGGGAACACCTTAATACAATCAGATTCACTGAGACACTTGACCAGTTCCAAAGCAAGGCCCTTGCAAGATTTTGACATTTTGCTCTTCTACTACAAGAACAAGATCCTATAGATTAATAAATAGATAAAATAAATTAGTTAGCAACTTAAAAATATATCAGCAAAAGGATTTCCAACTTCATATTTTTCATATACCTAATAAGATTGAATTATTATACAAAGTCAAACTAGTTAATAGATTAAGATTATATTCAATTAAATTTGATTGCATAAGTAATACTATTTTTATTTAGTACGATATAAACTCTTATATTGTCAATTCTGAATTAAGTTGGATTTCACCACCAAACTAGCATAGATTAATTTCAAAGAAAACCAAATAAATATGTTAAAAGAATTAAAATTATATATTGTTATTTATACTATTGGCTATTTGTATTATTTTTAGTTATGATTAATTAGTTACATACTAGTAATAATATAGATAATTATAAATTTAATTACATTTCCCACAACATGGTGTAAGCTAAACCCATGTGGATTATGGGTTTGGTCATCACAATGGGACTATTTGGGATGTGTAATTATTAATCTATTCCCTAAGTATGTGCTTGGCATATGTGGCTATCAATGAGATTGGACTATTTCATAGGACTTAAAACCGTGCCAAATAAATAATAATATTAAGCTAAAATTGAAAGGAAAAAAAAAAGCTTTCTTTTCATATACAAACAGTTCCATGCAATTAAGAAGCTTTAAATTTAAGCTTGTAATCTTTCCCTTGTAATCTTCTCCAAAATCAATTTATGGGAAACCAAACAAAGCACAAAAAATCAAAACCAAGTTCGATAAACTCACCATTAAAGCAACAAACATGGGAGTTGCAGCCCTTATTAGCCACCCCAAGTAGAAAAAACTCGAATGTTACACAATCTAAATACTGGTTTAGGCCTTTTGTCGAACTGTTAGTGAGCAGACACTACATTCAAGTTTAAAAATCAAATCTTTAAGCAAACCCACCTCCCATTCGCAGCCTAATCACTTATTCAACACAATTCAACAACTTAACAATCTCATTTCACGCAATTCAACATAGGTTGCAACTATATATATATGTATCAAGGCAAAACAAAGGAAGCAAAGATAAAAGGTTCAACTACGAGAAGAGGAATATACCGTCGGATGAAAGTTGTCGGCCACGGCGAACAGCGGCGGCGGCGGCGGCGGCCGTAGTTGGTTGATAGCGGCAGTGAACGACTAATATTCAAGAAGACGAAAAGAGTCTAGGCCACCACTTCCTCTTCTTTTATTTTTGGGATAATCCGAGAAAACCGGAAGTAGTTTGCCTATATTACATTTGTGCCACACTAGTTTTGAATTTACCCAAAGTCTCCCTGCCGTCAATTTTATAACGGTAATATTAGCAAAAGTTAAAATATTGAAGTTATCCTTTATTTAAATGATATTAAATATAAAAATATAAATATTCAAAAGTTCAAAAATAAAAATTAAATATATCAAAATATCAAATGTCCGATTGTGACCGGTTTGTTCGTCCTTGTAATGGAAGATTTTGGATGGAGAAATTTTTTTTTTTCAAATCTTGCAGTAAGGTTGGGTTATCCAAACATGACGTATAAATTTTTTTCTCAAATACCATGAGTTAAACTTATGGTATCATGAATTTAAATCCAAAAATGACCCATTAAATTAATAAATTATTAAAAATGTCTGTTTAAAATGAATTATACAACATTCACCTGAGGTATGTCTAAAACCAGATGAAAATACATTTACTCTTTTATTATACTAAGTTCTTACATTGTCAATTGACTTTCGTCAATTTTAATGGTTGACCAAGATTTTTGACTAAATGATCATTTTACCTATGAATAAGAAAAAAATAAATAAATTACAAAGAACAAAATAAATTAAAAATTAAAAATGTATTTCCATCGTCCATTTTTATAGATTGATGGTAGAGATTTTTTATTTTCTTTCAAAATTTAAAATTGTTAAATATGAAATAAAAATAATAAATTAATTAAAAATGTATCCCACTGTCCATTTGAGATGAATGGTAAAGATATATTTTTTATTTTCTTTTAAAATTCAAAATTATTAAATATGAAATAAAAATTAAAAATAAATTAAAATTTTAAAATGTGTCTCCACCCTGGGTCATATCCTTGTTGGTTATGATTGATCCCTAAACTAAGTATCAGTCATAAAAAATATAGTGATTAATCAATTATTTAAATTATATTAAAATGTAGGATTGATGTGGTAATTTGTGATTGGGTCAATAGTTTTAACACGTAAAATGATTGTTATACCCTTAAACTGTTAATTTTTTTGGTAGATAGACGTTGGTCAAGCTCGGTCAAATATATTCGTACATAATAAATGATAAATTGACACCATGACTGATGTTATGGCAGACGTCGAAGTACTTTTGCATAATTAAACTTTATAATTTATAAATTTTTAAAACAATTATGTACAGAAGGGGTGTACATACAATGTTAGTGGGGTGGAAATCTCTTTAGTCATTCTATTGTCGTCAATCCAATTTCATCATCATTTAAAAAAAAAAAAAAAAAAAAAAAAAAAAATCTAATTTCATCACAAGAAGAATGGCCTAAAGTGGACCATGTGAAGGTGATGCCTTCAACTAAGAAGAAGGTTGGCAGGCCCAAGAAAAAATAGAGAAGAAGAGGCCCTACTAAGCTAGTGAGGGAGCAGAGTAGTGGGCCTGGCAAGTGCAGGAATTGTGGAGGGTAGGGGCACAATATCAGGACTTGCCCTACAACCAAAGATGTCTCCTCCAAGAATAAGGTTTACATGTCTTTCTTATTTTTTGTTATGCTGTGTGAATATACATTTTATATATGAATGACATCAAGACTAAAATATATTGACTGTTTTTTCATGGTAAGAAATGGACAGACACAGGTCCAAGAACAATGTAAGAACAATGTTGAACTTTGAAGTTGGAAGCACATTGACAACAACACCAAAAAGGAAGTTTAATATTTTGTGTATTTTGAAAAGTTTAGTAAAATCTGATGGTTATATATATATATATATATATATATCCAATATAGGCTAATATTTTAGAACTCCCTACTCGTTATTCAATCAACGACCCTAGTAAGTACTCAGCTACTCAACAAGTACTCAGCGAGTACTCAGTTTGACCGTCGGTCAATGGTCACTCACTTAATTGACGGTCAAACTTTATCAAACCTGTAAAAAATATAATTTTTTTATAAGGTCAAAATATAATCATATGATCACAAAATATCATAAAATTTGTCTTGTATAATCTCAAAAGCAATTTTAGCACAGTGCTCACCGAGTTTATCGAATAATTGTGCAAGTAATTCTATTTCATAAAATCTATATGAGCTCAATACTGGTCGAGTTAACTGAGTTGGACTGAGTACTCGTTGAAAGCGAATAGAACCTCTAATTTGAGGGTTCTCGGATCAGTGGAATCCTGATCATCGAACACTCGGCAAGTAGTCAGACAACAACACTAAAAAGGAAGGTTAATATTTTGTGTATTTTGAAAAGTTTAATCAAATATGATGGTTGTATACACTCAATACAGATACACTATGAAAATGGTTTTATGCGGCAGGCAAATGTGAGAGATGGGGAGGCTTGTCATGTAACTAATGATGGAAATAAAAGGAGGATATCAGTGCCAACTCAGAGTTCACAAGCTGAAATTCAAGTTGCACCTCTGCAATCAAGTGGGAATGGGACCGAATCAAGTCAAGCTGCAGCTAATTCAGGTATAAAAGTTGTACATTTTTTATGTTATCTTAATTACGGAATCATTTTCCCTTAATTCTTGGTATTGAACTTTTTCTTTTTAAAAAAATTCTTAGTATTGAACTTGTTACTTCTTAAATGTCTCTTTTCTTATTGATCCTAAGCCGACTGAAACAGAAACCTGGGCTGTTGGGCTTGGGCTCAATCATTATGGGTTTGACAGTTTTTTACCACTACAACTACAACTTTGCGAGGTTTAATTTGCTAATGGTAAATCTATTCGACGTATTTCAACTTTGATTTTAACTTATGATGTATTAATTGATGAGCAAAAATACTTTTAAAGTGAAATAAATAATCATCAATGAGTATTCATTTATCGATTAACATATCACACGTTGGGATACTAAATGTAGGATATTTAGCATTATTGTAAAATAATTTATCTATGGCTTAAGATTTTAACACTCATTCATTAATTTCTTCGCAATCCAAGAGTAAAGAAAAGTTAATGAATTCAAGCTTAATTACCAGTTTTAGATTGTAAAAAAAATGAATGAATGGAACTTGAAGTAAACAAAATTTAGCTGTAAATATAACCTAATCAAACCATCAAACTGTCTATTCAATTGGGAAATCTTATTCAGGCTATTATATTATATATGCAATGACAAATGAAGTATTATATTATATAAAGCCAACAACCCATTATTAATGCATTTATCTTTCGCATTTCTGATCAAGTGTATTAGGGTCACAAATATATTTTAATATTAACATGTCTCAATATACCGTTGATCTTAATATCGATAGATTTTCAATAAATAAATAAATATATATATAAAAGATAA
This sequence comes from Nephelium lappaceum, assembly GCA_021234005.1. Classification (NCBI taxonomy): domain Eukaryota; kingdom Viridiplantae; phylum Streptophyta; class Magnoliopsida; order Sapindales; family Sapindaceae; genus Nephelium; species Nephelium lappaceum. Next base: position 11,981,404 of record CM037997.1, on the reverse strand, counting down.
TTCTTATATAAGAACATTCTAAAACTTTTATTTCAGGACCATTAATTATAACTACTTATTTCTAATTGATCGTATCATAGTGATGTGATCCATTGAAAACAAGTGATTGTAATTAATCATCTTAAAAATAAGCGGTTGTAATTAATAGTTTTGAAATAAAAATTTCAGAACATTCTTACGTTAGAATTGTATGTATAATCATGGATCAAAATTGATGGAGAACGAATTAACACCATGGATGTGTGCTGTAGCTCCAACAGGAACATCTTCCATGACCTTTTCCTGGCCCTTTGGATGGTAAATTCCAGTGCGATCATGACGAATCCAGTAGCTACTTGCATCATTTTCTGATCCAACCATGCTCTTTGTGGGAGCTTCCCTTGCATTCGATTTCACCGTCTCTCCACGTATCATATCCCCACCACCTCCTTTCTTTTGGTGTCTTTTCCGTATCATCGGCCTAAATATTTTGTTCAAATATAAAATGATGAAAAAATAATAATATCCAAATTACAAATTTATTGTATAATTCTAAAAAACAAATTACAAATTTTTTGTAATAGTCCCGCTTCTAAAATTTGGCATGGTACATAATATTTTTGAGTCTGTTATGTTACTTCCTGAAAATAGATACAAGCACATATTTTTTGTAATTAGAAAATAACACCTACAGCATTTTTGAAAAAAATACTTGATAGATACTTTTGTAAGAAGTGGACACTTAAAATGATGTATTTAAAATAACATTGGATTGATTGATGCTTTCAAAAAACGCTTTTAAATAATAAAAGCCCTTTTAATGATAATGTGTATAAGATAGGGTTAGACTAGTGGTATGGTTTTAACATTTACAACATTGAAATGGTGAATTTGAATTATCTTCTTATCTTCGAATTTTAAAGTAGACTAATTAGTTATAATAGTTTGGAGAAAAAAAAAAAAACAATGTGTCTAGTGTTTTGTGAAGCAAAAAATGCACAAACAAAAAATCTTAGAAGCTACAAAATAAATTAAAATGAAATTGGAAAGTGAACAAGGAAGAATTACTTGATAAACGTAGAGTTGAAGGTGGGAGCTCCTCTGGAAAGAGAACCAGTCATTTTTTCGATATCCAAAAAATGTGGATGATGGGATGATGGATAGTGGTTTAAATAATATACACTAAGGATATGTTTGACACGTAGGATTGAAATGGAATGGATTAAATTAAAAAATTACTCTTCCATGTGTTGGCAGAACTTTAGATTTGATTAAAATTATACCATATTATATTTGATATAGGTTGAGATTTTATACCATATTATATGTGGTGTAGCTTGAAATTGGATTGCAATAAAATTATTTTAAATATTTGCAAACATACTTAAAATTAAATTTAAAAAATTCTTTAAATCCTCCCATTTCAGTCTTCAACATTATTAACCATTAATTTTATCAACATCATCATCAACCCAGTTCATAGACACTATCATCTCTCATAATAACATCAACAACAACTACATTAATTAACAATATCCAAAAAAATAAAAATGGGGGGACATCTGGTTCTGGATTCGACCTGTATCTTTTAGGTTCAACTATAAGGCCCGAATCGAATCTTAATGGACATAGAAGATTAATTGAAATCCAGTTTATTATTATTAATTTGGTCCAATCTAAGTTTTGGAAATAAATGGGAGCTTATGGATAAATATTTACTTAGTGAATATTTTTAAAAGAAATTAAGAAAATGGACTGTTATCAAGCAAGCCATGTGAATGGCTCTCAAAGCAAAAGAAATGTTTGAAATTGAAATTGGAAATGGGTCGGTTTAAAAAAAAAAGAAATGGGACAAAATGGATTAGTGGCCAATATTTTTATATAGAAAGTGACAAATGTCAATTAGTCGAGTTTGATAAGCAATTGGAACATGAAAGAAAAGAGAGAAATGAGAATTAGTGGGCCGAACTGGGGGACACCAAGCAAACCCAAATTCAGTCGCCCATTATCAAGCAAAAAGCAATCATATAAATAATTTTTTTTTTTTGAAATAAATCATATAAATGAATTAGTAAAGCAAAAGCGAGGCGGTCAGAGACTCACAGCATGCAAAAACAAGACATACCAACAACGGCAAAGTTAAATCAGAAAAAGACAAAATCATGGTCGACCAATAGGAAGGGGATTAGTGGTAAAGTTTAAAGAAAAGAGGCAAGTGTCTCTCATAGAAATATAGTAAGCAAAACTTTCAAGTGGAAAATACCAACAATGCCACCATAAAAGTTATAAATTCGTTTCTACACATCAATTTTAATAAATTCATTTTTAACATCTCAAACAAATTAATTGCAGCCTATACCTATTTTATCCAAATTGTTCCTATCACAAAATTTACCCATTTACCCTTCTTTTGTAAAATTTAAAATAAAACCCCGATGCAAAATTATGAAGTTGCCTTCATAGAAATTAAGGCCATAAAACATGGTACCGAATCATTTTCCATTGCATTCCATCAAAACACAAGCCTTAGTTTAAGACCTGATAACTCGTTTGCCAACTGATCGTACATTGCGATCGTTGTCGGCTTTGTCACATTTTTGCAAACCTTCGCAGACCTCCTCAAACCATCAGCGAGCTTATTCACCGCCTCCATTGCCTAAGGTATGCAACCTTTGGCCTTCGTTGTGATTGTTTGAGTTTTATTTGCGATATTTTGAATTTTTATTGCAATTTATAGAGCTATTTTTTTGTTATGGATGTTAGGTAATGTTGATTAAGGTTAGATTTTTTAGATTTGGATGGATGACTAGGTTAGATTTGGATAGATTCAGCATGAAAATGAGGATTTTGGTGGTGTGACTTGTCAAAGATGACCACCCTTTGACGATTGGGTTTTGTGGGTAAAGACAGCCCAATACCAGGTTGTTTGGACCCACAAAACCTGGTTTTCAAAAAATGATTTATTTATTTTTTGTAATCAAATTAAATTAATTTAAGTAATTAATATTGGTTGAGAAGATAAGTTAATTAAATTTGAAATTTTACTTAATTTACAAATAAATTAAATTAAATGTATTGAAAGTAATTAAATTCTAATAATTCAAATAAAAATTATAAAATAAATGTGATTAAAATAAAATTGTTTAAATTAAATAAATGAAATTAAATTTAAAATTAAGAAGAATTAATTAATTAATTTTAATTAAATTTAGATTTATAAATTAATGAAAATAAAAATAATTAAGTTTAATTAAATTAAATATTCATTTAATTACATTAACGTTATTTTATATTTTAATCAATTTAATTTTTTGTTTTGTACAGATGCAAGTGAATTATAAGTACAGTTTACAAATTATTCCCGAAAAAATGTTGGAAAGTACATACTGTGGTTTCAAAGAGATTGGTACTCTAAAATAAGCTCTTGGTAAAAGAAAACTCCTATAAAGGTTCTTGGACAAGGGCCCGTTTGCACACGTTATGGGGATAACCCACAACCGAATGCTGGTTGTCTCCATTGTTAGTGCACATGTGTGTGGTGCACTGTAGTTGGCATTTTATGGCCTTAAAGTTCATTGTATGACAATGATGATTCACTTTATGTGTGTAGCAAAACTATTGAATACATTTAAATGAATTGTAGTGTGGTTATTTACTGTGTTAATCTTTGTCTGAGTTATAACATACAAGAACATGTTGCAACATCAACTTTGATGTTATAATGAATTTTTCCTAACAGTTCACAATGCCGATTTTAATACAATTTTTTAGAATGTTTTCAGAAGTGCTTTATTCTCGTTTTTATAATTTTTGTCTGACTTATTGAATGATTTTGTGATTATTCAATAATGTTGTTGTCATGAATAAAGTATATAATTTCCTTATAGTTTGGAATTAACTGCAATATCTTTTTATAAAGAAATATCCTTTTGGCTGACTAATGAAACTTGGAAAATATCTTTCCTTATTTATGGAAAGTATTTTATCTATCAACTAAGCTTTTGTCTTGCAGGAAACTTTATTTATTTCTTATATTTCCAAGAATGGACATGCAAGAACTATGGGATCAAAGATCTCGATCAAAATAGACAAAATAGGGAAGTTTCCTTTTATATCTTTGATTCTCATTAATGCAGATTTTATTCTTTGTCAATTAATTTCTAGAATTGATTTTTATGTTATTTCCTTGGCAGAAAAGGTGCGGTGCATCATTGAATATAAAGAGACAGAGAATGAAGGCTACGTGTGTGGATTTTGAGAGAAAGCAAGCAGTGTGATACATGTGAAATACCGTGAGGGTGCTAGCCCTGATAAGATGTTGTTTGAAATTGGAGGGTGGCTATATAGGTTTAAAAAGCAGGAGTTTTTATTGGTGATAGAACTCTAATTTGGGCCTATCGACGTAAATCGCATTAAGGCAAGGCAAGATGGCAACAGTAGTCTTCCATGGCAAACTTTCAAAGGCAAGGCACCGATAATGAAAGCTATTGTTCTCATGGTCTAGTGATGGGCGAATGTAGATGCAAATGATAGCTTGAAGTTGGTTAATATAGTCATGGCATTCTAACTATTGTACGGCTTAGATGAGCGTACCCTGGTGGATAAGGCATTGTGGGTCTTGATAGAGGACGTAGAAGTGTGGAATGCATTCCTTTGGGATACATAGACATACAGTATACTTCTTGACCACCTCCATCAGGTGATTATTGAGGAACAACTTAAGAGGGGACGTTGGGTTAACCTATATAGCTTTTATTTGGGCGTTCCAAGCACAACACTTACTATATGCTCTTTATTATTAATGAAAGTTGTTTAGTTTATATATATATTGACTATATGTTTGATTTTTATTTAATCCTTTGTGCATTATAATGGTGGCTTGTTAAAATGTTTCATACTTAGACAGCAAGGTAGGGACTAGTATATCGGGCGATATGGAGATGCCAAGGTTCAGGAATTGGCACTGTAACACGAGAAAGAGAAAGGATGCAACAAATTGGATGAACAAGCTTCACCTTGTAAGTGTCTATCCTAAACTAAATTTGTTTCCATTTGTTTACTATCCTTGTATGTAATATATACAATGTATATATAGGCACATTTTACGATATACTTGGGTATCAATGCACCTGACGACTACAAATGAGTGATTACATGTTAAAATTATTGATTATATTTTATTATCTAATTATGTATTTATCATATCTGATTGTAACTAAATTAGTCTGATCACATTTACAATAATTGACTATGTTTAGTTGTAATTAGATATGTTCAGTTGTAATCAGATTTAATAAAATACAAACAATAAGTTTAGAATATAATCAGTTCAAATATATCGATACCCAAGTGTACTGTAGATGACCCTATATATATTATAGTATATGGCATCGAAGAGGATTCTTGAGGCCACCGATGATGAGAAAGAGACAACTTATTAGAGGTCTTTCATCCCTTTGCATTTGGTTAGAGAGACAATCCATAAAATGGGTGGTAGAGGGGGTGACAATGATGATGAAGATGTTAAGGGTGATGATGATGGCGATGATGAAGATTTGGCAGAGGGTGAGAGAGAGTTGAATGGCTAGAAGGAAGAGGATAGAGAGAGGGAGCCGAGGACAAAAAGAGCTCACGATGTAGGACGGAGGTGCAATACATAGCTTGGACTCTCTCACCCTTGGGTGTATCTTATATTTTTATTTAATTCATAATTTAAATTATAATGTCAATTATAATTTAATTTATACTATATATATATATTTGTAGAAGCCTCAGACGAAGGTCGACAAGATGATGAAGTTGTTGGAGTGTATTGTAGGGATGCAACGACACAAAACATAATGATATAAATATAGAATAGGATGCTGCATAAGATGGATATGAGACTGAAAAGGTGGAAGATCAACTAAAAATCAGTGGGTCTTTAGTACAAATCGTATATTTTTATTTAATTTATAATTTAAATTATAATGTAAATTATAATTTAATTTATACTGTGTATATATATATATATGTATATATATATTTGTATGAGCCTTAGATGAAGGTCAGCAAGATGATGAAGTTGTTGGAGTGTATTGTGGGGATGCAGTAAGACATAAAACAGAATGATAGAGATATAGAATAGAATGTTGCATAAGATGGATAGGAGACTAAAAAAGGTGGAAGATCAACTGAAAATTAGTGGACCTCTGGATGATAGGGATGATCCGAATGACGATGATGATGCTGAAAGCTCTGTCCGAGAACATGAGTAGGACTAGCACAACCATGGTTTAGTACGCCATGAGATCCATCACATTGATGGCCATGACTAGGACCAAAACATTCATGACTTTGGAAAGGAGGAGGGGGAGGGGCCATTACATTGATGACCATGATAAGGATCAAGACCAAGACCAGAACCAACACATCTATGACTTAGCATGCCATCAAGTCCACCACATTGATAACTAGGACCAAGACCAGGACCAGTACATCCATGACCTACCATTATATTAGGTTCATTTCAGTGATCACTCCAACGTTGAGCATGGTGATGTTCGGGTAAATTTTATATTTATTTTACATTTTTGTCTTACATATTGATGTAAATATCTAATTTAAAATTATGATTTTCCTAAAATTACAAGGAGAGATCATCCATGAACGGGGCAAGCAAAAGATTAAGCTATTGACATCTTGCAGGACGCCATCCATGGACCCTCTGCACCTGAAAAAGAAAGAGTTGAAGAAAGTGGTGGAGCAGGTGTTGGAGACTGTACCCGATGTGTACATGGAGTACACAGCTGCTTCTTTGGACCTTCGGTATGGATAAAAAACATGAATAATCTAATTACTAATGTTATAAAATATATTTTAATTCTTTTTTTTTTTTTTTTTATTTTAGGCCCATTATTGATGATTATCTAATGCCATGCACCCTAGATATGCTTTGTACGATCAAAGATGTCGACTAGTGGTTGACTTCGATTCAAATTAATGGTTTTTTGAGTTGCCGATGGAAGAAATTGAAAGCTTGCGGGTGATGGGATGAGGTTAATGATTATAAATTTTTTGTGTGTTTACATTTCAGTTATTCATTTTTTGCATCTTTGTTTAATATTTTGTAATATAACATGTTTAATTCTTTTCTCGTAGACCAACATAGTGTGTATTTTCGATACTGAATGCACCACACCAAAAAACGAGTTTAATCTGTCTATAGTTGTTGTCCTCGATTATTGGAAAAACTTAGCTACCAGTATGAGAGACACTAAAATGCATTAGAGGTCTGCTTAAAATGTAAGTATCGTTCCAGGATTAAGAGTTATTATTTGATCCTTCGAATTAGTCATATACCATTGACGTTTTCAAATGTACGTTTTGTTCCCCTGTTTCTTGTCTTAGATGCATTAGGTCCTTTATACTAATCATCTTATGGTCGATTGGATTCTATGAGCAAACCAAAGCACTTAAAGCACCGGTGGAAAAAAGATAGGACGTGGAGCATGTCAATATAGCCAATGTACCTTAGCAAGTTGACAGGTAAATGCCACATTTATTAAAATTTAGCCCAAATTTAAATAAAAAGGTTTTCAATGATCATCTAACTTGTCCTACTACTAATATAGGAGCAGTTGTGGAGTATATTGCGCAATTTTTATCCATAACCTTTTAAAGTCTCAAGAGCATGAATGGAAGTCTCACCAAATGAAGCAAGACGCCAATAGAATAAAGGAAGATATAACGTATGATAAATATATATATATATATAGGTATGTATTTTACACCGGTATACAGAATAGACAATTATGGATGGTGGATATTAGACGAAGATGGAAAAGTTGTATATGATTAATTACTATCATTTCTATATAGTGTAATTATGTTTATGTTTCTAATTAAATTAAAATAGATTAAAATAAAAATAATTTAAATTGAAGTAATTAAAACACACGACAATTTGTTAGAAAATAATAAAATTGGGTTTTAATGGCCCTTAAAACTCAATACTGGGTTTAAAGGGCCATTAAAATTTGGTGAAATGTTTTTTAAAAAATTTCAAAAAAATCAGGTCTTATGATCCATTAAAACCAGGTTTTATAATTTTTTTGGTTTTTTTTTCTAAGTTTTTATACTATTTTTTTTGTTTCTAATGTCCAAAACTATTTAAAAACCATAAAATTGATGTTATATTCAATTATGGGACAACATTATTAACAAACAAAAAGTCCAATGAATCTTAAGTGAGACTGCACAAGGTCATATATGCTTACATCATGCCATGTCACACTCCAATGTGATGACATAGTGAGATTTTATTAGTTATATTCTCAATTAAGTTAAATTGATGAAATTTAAGCTATTTAGATGAATTTTTAGGCCTTTGGAAGCCATAAAAACTTGGAAAAAAACCAAAAATATAATAAAACCAGGTTTTAAAGGCTTTTAAAACCTCGTACCAGGTTTAAAGGGCCACTAAAACTTGACAACATTTTTTTAAAACATTTCAAAAAAATTGGGTCTCATGGATCATGAAAACCCTTTACTAGGTTTTAAAGGCCATTAAAACTCGGTTTTCTATATTTTTTTTTTGTTTTTTTTTTTCCAAGTTTATATGCCATTTGTTTGTTTCCAATGTCCAAAATTGCCTAAATTCCATAAAATTGATGTTATATTCAATTGTAGAATAATTTTTACACATTTTGATATAATCTCCCCTGTTTTTTAATGATTCGGGTATAATTGTATCTGCATTATATACCAATGAATATGAATATAGCACACCATCACCACAAAAATAGATAGAAACTTTTCATTGTCTAACATACATGAAAATAGTGCTCAATTATGTCCATTCATCGTTTTCACAAATATGAATAAGAAGTGTTAAATTACAACATGTATGAAAATAGGTTTTTCAAACATAATATATGCCTATTCATCGTTTTCATGATTACTACCATTTTCATCATTTTCTAAGTGTGGAGCAGAAAACCCGAGATTATATTGATGTCGGGTGTGACCAGTCACACCACAAAGGCGACATATTCGGGACATGTCCAACAGTGGCAGCGCTTGTCCCAACCTCTCTAATAGCTTCTACACTAGTCCCAGTGTTTTTAGCAGCTTCTGCACTCATCTCAACATCTCCAGTAGCAGCTCCACTTGTCCCTCCGATGGCAGATGTAAAGGGTTAAGACAACGAAGATGGTTGTGTTCCCTTTGACTACATTTTCCATGCCTTTTTTTACAATGACTTTCCCCAACTGAAGGAATCCATGCCTCTTTCGGTCTACCTACTTGTCTTCTTCTTACGAGTGGAAGTACAATTATTCTTTTTTACTTTCGTAGGAACATGCCAATCGGCCGGGCCAGGGACATGATTGATCGGATTTGCATATGTAGCTTTAAGTCGTTCTCTACTATAATAATCATGACAAGTGTATAATAGTGACTAACGTTGAACCTGATATTTATGACAAAGGCAAAATGTTACTATATGACATCAAATAACGAAACTAACAAAGTATAATTACAATACCTAATAACAGTAATTGCATGAACACATGGCAACTAATTTAGGTCTTATTGACAGCAACTACATGACTATTGAAAAGGTTGAACGAACCCATAACCTTTGTCAGGCTGTATGACTCCGAACCTAGTCGGTTGTTCAATGGCATATACTTGAGTAACTTCTAATAAATCAGCCATCCGGTTCACATGATTCTCCTCAGCTTTGATAATCTGAAATATGAGTTTCTCAGTATGAACGCGTCTATCATTATATAATTTCTACATCATATGCATTAGATATTCATGTACAGTTATTATTGGGAATCAACGTGCTTTTATCATTCATTTGTTGAACGACTCTGCAATGTAAGTGGTCATCATGCTATATTTTCTTTTTGGAGAATATGAACGTGATCACTTTTTCACTACAACATTAACCAATTTTTAATTCATTTTCAGATTTAGCCCTCGAATTTCTTCCAAATATATATAACAATTTGGTTTTTTATGACTATATGTTGCATAGTAAAATACATCCATCACATCCTGTTGCTTTTTACAATGTTGCTTCAGATTTTACTTGGAGTGGAAGAAATAGAACATGTGTGGGACTTCAGGTAAAACAACTCTCATTGCTTTCGAGATGCTTTTATGACAATCAGATACGATAACCAAATCTGATGGCAAATGTTGTGGCCCACCAATAACCTCTTGCAATCTACTTAAGAACCAAGTCCATGAGTTTTCCAACTCACTATCACCAAATCCAAAAATGATGGGATAAATCATCTTCTCCCTATCTTTGCATCCAGCAACAAAAATCATCCCTATATATTTACCTTTCAAATGGGTGGCATCACTAGCAGTAACCCGTTTGATGTAAGACCGAAAACTCTAAATGGAGGCTTCAAGTGTAACAAACGAATATAAAAATGGATTGTTTTCATTCCTGTTAATTGTCGTCACTATACCAGGATTTGATTATTTTAACATGTGAAAGTACGAAGGAAGCTGCTGAAATGACTCATCCATACACTAGTTTCTTTGCATATTGTAAAGATCTATAAGCTTTAATGCACAAGATTTGCACGCTATGTTGCTCCAACATTTCTACGATCAAATGTTGAGGTGTGATAGTATCAAGCCCCACATTTTTCACACTTCACCTATGTAACTTGTAGAAGTCCTGACAACATGTGTGTTCTGACACATACTTGGGCACATACCATATCGAACCACCCTTTCTACATCTTGCACGAACCTCATAGCTGTAGGTTAGATCCTTGCATTCGACTTCATATCTAACTGTGCATGAATGTCTAACCTTATGTTCAAACTTTGAATTAAGAACATATTTTCCAACGACCACATTTAGTTCATATTTACTGTAAAAAAATGCACCTTTATATAATGTATCACATTGGAAGAAGGTCAACGTGACAGTTGAAGTAGCCTAAATTTCTCATTGATCTACATCAGGAATAATCTAGTATGGTTGTGAATGGTTGGTTTCAGATTGTGAACCTGAAAATTTAATTTCTGGATACTCGGTGTGGTTTCCATCATTATTAACAGCTCCTCTTTCCCTATCGTTAGCTTCAGTTTTCGACATCTTATCACTATTACTATCTGTGTCTTGATCTTCATCATTATGATCATTTTTGCCATAATCAATGTTGTATATTAGACTTTCTATGGATGTAAATACGACGACAGAAGTTGAAACTTGATTACTCCCAATACAGGAAGCAAAACAATTTTGACCTTCATCCATATTCGGACTTACAAGTCTATTGACATATGTCTCCACATGTGTTTGGTGTGGTTTGAGTTGGTGGCTTGTGGAGGGACAATAGGGCTAATAACTCTAGAATCTCTCATATTCTTATCAATATAAATCTCTTTGTAATTAGCTTTTTTGTCCAAAATCACATGCCGAACATTAAGATCATTCGTGATAAGTATCTTAATTACGAGCATTGTCGTAACTTAGAGTAAATAATGCAAATGAATGTCTCACATTCTTTTATCAATACTAGTCACTATGTATGTAAAATCCACCAATCGAGAAAAACTGACATTCTTGAGGGCTTCTATCATGAATGTCTCACCCTTAGCATAGTTATTCCCATTCCACCTTCCATTCTATCTGATTATTGTCATCACTTCACCCATTCCTGTAAAATTCAAAGAAACTAAATTAGTCTTACTCATACTCTAGCCATATTCAATAACCAATTGCATTGCACAAAAAAAAAAAAAAAACCATATTCTTTTAATTTATTTTTAATAAATTAATAAACATTTGAAATTTAATTAAATTATTTTCTAAATATTATAATTACTTAAGATTAATTTAATATTTTCTACGTATTAATTACTTAATTCTATTAATTCTAATAAAAATAAAACCCGGTACCGTGCTTTAATGACTCTAGAAACCTACATTTTAAAGCCACATCCAACAAAATCCAATCAAATATAACTGCATATAACTCTAAACATCAATACCAAACATTTACAACAACAAAAAAGAAAAAAAAAAGGCCAAAAACGATGCCTTCGAAATTTACTCGGTTTCGTGGGTCCTTAAAACTCGGCACCAAGTTTTAAGGACCCATAAAACTTGATTCAATTCAGAAACTCATATCATTTTCGATTTCTTCGTTTTCTGCAGATTTGACTTACATATGGTTAAATCACAAACAAAAATCACTCTTAAGGCCTTTAGCTAAGCAATATGAATGAAAAAATTGAAAATAACCAACAACAAACACATACTTGCAAAGTTAAAGAAAAACTTGAATGTGTGTTTTTTGAAGTCAAAGAACCTTGACTAGATTCACAAACAATCTTGAATGGATGAAGAAAATTAAAGAGAATTGAAGAGGGTGAAAAACCATAATGGAGGAGACGAATAGTAGTCTTAGTAAAAAGAAGGGTAGTTTGGTAATTTGGCTAAGGTTAAAGGGAAGTTTTGAATTGAAGGTATTTTGATAAACTTAGGTATAGAATGAAAATAGTTTTTTTGAGAGATTAAAATGAACTTTTGCAGAAATGTGGATAAAAACAAATTTTTTCTTAGTTTTGATTAAAACTGAACTGAAAAGCTCCCAAAATTTAAAGGGGGAATTAGAGAGTTAGGTGATCAAAAGCAGCTGAATGAAAACAAGTCAAAGTAGACATTTTGGTGGCCATGCAAGAGAGAAGAGTAGTGGTAAGTATTTTTATTATAAAAGGACGAGTATTGCTTATATAAACATGGGTTGGGAATTAAGAGTTGTTGTTTTTGTGTAGATATATATAGTCAATTAGAAAAAGCAAATGACAACACCAACATAGAAACCTGCACAGCAGAACTAATATGAAAAATATTAGTGAGCTGAAGAAGAAAAAGAGAGAGATTTGGGTGTTTGTTTTATCCACATAAGTTATTTTATTGTAATGGAATTTAGAATTAAGGAAATTAGGTAATTTTCCCATAAGTTCTAAATTAATTTTTATGCAATTTTAGGGGTGGATCCAAATTTATGAGGAATCAGATGAGAACTCGTTTTAGATTTATATTTGAGCAAAGAAGTTTTGTAAGTGGATAGTTTTATTTTAATTAAATTGATTAAATTATGTTTATTTATATTTTAGCTTTTATAATTTATTGAAAATGAAAAGAGTTTAACAAATGATATAAGATTATTTATAAAATAGATAAAGAATAAATTATTATTTTGACTAGGTGGGGACTAGGGATCCACACATGTGTATAAGAGTCATAAGTCCGTGGACAAGGATCCAATGGAGGCTTGAACCATGGTAGTCAAAACCAGAGAAGCTTATGCAGTTAAGCAAAAGAGATTTTAGAAAAGATTTACAGATAATAGTTGCAAATTTTTTATACAGATTATATAGATTCTTTGTACAGATGTTTACAGTTTTATTATGACATAAGATTATAAAATTCGATTTTTTGTTTTGTAGATATGATTGTATATGAATTATTGAGAATTGTTTATTATTTATTTAGAAATATTTTTAGAAAAGTTATATCAATTCATTAGGTGTTAACACTCACTCTTTTATAAAACCCATTTTTGAATATTTCCATCGTTTGTTATTCCATTGTGGACCTGGTTGTGAACATTTATACGTACATTTGTTTTCAAGATTTCTATGATACAACCCCACCACCTAGTGTGAACACATATCCAAAGTGGATTTTAATCTTTCATATCAAATATCTAGTTTGCATCATTGTATGCTTATAGAACAACGGGATATATGGTATAATGCAGTCCATGATTATAAGTAAATCATTGGTACCTGTTGGTGAATTTTTCAATAAACCAAATTTATTAAAACCTTGCAAGTGCACAAATCGTTTGACTGAGTATAGCGACAAGCAAGGGTCGATCCCACGAAAAATTTCAACTTACTTTAATTTTAAATTTATTTAAGACCTAAACTAGAGCAATTAAAATAAATAAAAGGGTTTTTGAAATTAAATTGAGAATAAACTAAATTAATGCATAAAATTAAATAAAAGAAATTCAATAAATAAAAGCTTAGTTAGAACATCCTATCCACCACTAAACAATCCCTCAATTTGCTAAAAAGATTAATAAAGCAAATTTATGATAATGCATGATGAAGATATTCACGACAAGGTATGATTAACTCATGTCGTATAGATTCTTCCTTAATTAATATACAAATCGCATGATGTCTACGTAGATGCGTGTATTCCTAATTATAACCTAGCATGATGTCTACTTAGGTTTAATAATTGGAATCCATTAAGCACTAGAAGAATATGAATATCACACAAATCCTAGAACATGATGTCTATTCTAGGTATTTATGAATTAATGTCCCTCAATTGGTTCGTAAGCAATTGATTGTTGCAAACAAAGAATATGCCCGTATGATGTGCGGTTTATATTCTCACAACATAATCCTAAAAATATGTTTCTAAGGTGATCAATCAAAGAAACAAAATAAATAGAATAAAATTAAACTAGAGACATTAATTTCATCATGCAAAATATAAATCTTTATTGAAAAAATAAACAAATTGAGTTCATATTTAGGGCTTCAAGTTAGCCCTAACAAATAAACTAACTAAATAAAAATAAAGAAAAGAAAAGATGAAACCGAAGCCTTCATTCTTGCTCCTCTGCTTCTCTCTCTGTCTTCCGATCTCTCCTTCTGATCCTTTTTTTTTTAATTGAATGGTGAAAGCACCTATTTATAGGCACTCAATCCTTGAGAGACAAGATTTCCTCAATTGAGAAGGAATCCACTTCCAACTTTGATTTAGAATCAAGTTTTGATTTGGAAAGTGAATCCCTTTTATTTGAGGACTAAAACTCTTTCTAATTGCTTGACTCATTTAATTAGGACGTTTAAAGGTTTAGGAAATTGATTAGGAATGCTAAAAGAGGAAATTCGAATTTCCTATATTTTCCCGTAGCTGTCAGGTCTCGTGACAACCTGACCTTCAGACACTAAATCAGTCATAACTTTCTCTAGAAAATTCCAATTGACGAACCGTCAGCTGCTATGGAAACTAGACATCTGGGGCTTTAATTTGATAGGTTATGGCTCACACAAATTGAACTATACACTTCGTACGAGCTCCTACAAGTCACGTCACGTTTTTGCCCAAAATTCTGCAATTTCCTTCTAAAACATTCTCCAATTCCTTGAGCTGCAATTAATCTTCAAAAATCCTTTGATTCCATCATTTTTATTCTCAAAACCTAATTCAAAACATAAAAACACAAAACAAATTAAAAGTACCAATTCCACACAAAAACATAATATAAATAATAGGTAATATGGGCATAAAATAATAATAATTAATGACTCAACAAATACCCCAAACCTATATTTTGTTAGTCCTCGAGCAAAACTAGAATTTTAAAACAACCTAATCTAAAAATACGGAAAATAAAACACAATCCATTTTCGTAGGTAAACACGATGACATTGAGCGTATGCCACAAGCCTTTAAACCCCTAGGTGTCCCTAGTAGGAGGAGTTGTGTCTCCTGAGGGTTTACCAGCAACGATACCCACAAACGTTAAAACATTCCACCTATAACTCATCAACAGGTCACTAAATGCAAATCAACAGAAATCTCATACATGCATGATCTTGTATCAAGACTAAAGATAAGTCACTAATAATCTAAGACATAATCATCAACAATCTCATACCACATTCAAGGCAATCTTATTTCAAAACACTATATTCACATGTCATGGACTTATTTCGCCGCGACTCTAATTCTCACAAGATATCACTCATAACTCTCTAAAGAGTCCTAAGGCAAACACTCATGCAATCATATGTGATAGAGGTTATGTAAAGGCATAGCAAGCGTCTTTTACATCACATATGAATATAGACGTTGAAAAGAACCGCACTTCAAGTGAATAGATCTCATGAATGGAATCAAATACTAAGAACGTAGATAGAGCATGATGACATACTTTAACTCTCAAATTAGACTTCCCTCTTTCAAAGATCAATAGGCCATATTAAAGGTTGTATTTCGGCTAAGGTTGATTAATGGATAAGTAATAAATAGTCTAGGTTCAAAAGAAACTTAGGATCACACCAAAGCACTTCATTCATTGTTCTTTTTTCTTCTCTTCACAAGCTTCTTTCTTTTCTATTCTTCACTCTTCCTCCTTCATTCACTTCCACTTTCCCTCGCATATTTAGGCATCATAAAACTTAATTTGTGCTCCTTATATTTTTATTCATTCTGTTTTTTTCTTTTTCTTTTTATTTTTAACCTTTTTTTTTTTTTTGCTTTTTTTTTTTTTTTTTTTCAAAACAATAATGCATAGAAGCACACTTTTTCAATACATATGCCAATGTACACATCATATCAATACTAACGCTTTAATTCTCTTCTCCTTTGCACCACTTGGTATGATCCCACACTTATAAAGTATGGTTAAATTTAAGGCTCAATAGGGTCATTTAGTAAGGTAGACAAAGAAAAAGGCTAAATATGTTTGGTTTCAAAGGGTTTGATGATGTATTTCAATTTAAAGTGAGGGAATAGGCTTTTAAAAGGTGAAAACTTACCTATGTTACTTCTAAGAAGTCCATCCAATTCTTAAATCAAAGTAACTCATGTTATCTACCATAATGATTTGTTCTTTAGTATTTAATGCAAAACCTATAGAGATCATCTATTAAGAATAAAGACGAAGAGTGTTTAAAGAGTAGAAACAATTAAATCCCTCAAAAACAAAACACTTCAAAAGCTCAAATCCTCACCAAGGATAGTCTCCACTAATAGTCCACAATTCATGCAAACATAGTATCCATCCACTCAATTAACTAAAATCATGGTATTTAAAAGTCTCAAATCATGCAAAGATGTTCATGGCTACTCCCTAGTAAAGATATCCAATCAAAAACATGTATAAAAAATCCATCAACAAACACAAAGCAACTAGCTAATTTGTTATGGGTAGAATTGAAAAACTAAAAAAAAAAAACGAAAAATTTACGAAAAATGTTGAAAATTTTTATCAAAACCTAAAACCTAAAAACGTTGAAAATTTTTATCAAAACCTAAAACCTAAAAACGTTTTTCACCACCCCCAAACCTAAACTAAACATTGTCCTCAATGTTTCAAATGTAAAGCATAAGTAAAAGAAGAGTGAAAAACAAAAATAAAAGAAAAGAAAAGGAAACGAAATTACCCAGATGGGTTGCCTCCCATCAAGCGCCTTAGTTAACGTCTTGGCTAGACGTTCTCCTACCACTTTATCAATCTGGCTCCCATGGGTAGGTATGTCTGCACAGTAATGGTCTTGACCCTTTACGCTTGAATTTGAGCCAGGATATTTTGTCTCGACCATTAAAGACACGCCCTCGATGACATGATTTAGGATAAACTTCCAACTGCTTGTACCCATTCCATCTTCTGAGTCTCTTTTCAAAATATCTTCCTCTTTCATATGGATGAAGAAGGAATTTTTTTTTCATAGCATAAAACTCACAAGGATCTAGCGGTAGCGTATTCGAACACACATCTTCTACTTTTTTATTGTCTTTCAAATCAACCTTATAACGATCCCCTTCCATTGGTAACAGCTCGCTAGGCTCGAGTTCCATGTAGACCACTTTCTCAACATGAACCTTACTTGTGATTTCACCATATTGCACATCCACCTCCTTTTCAATGAGGTCATTTTGTTGGTTAAGCGTCCTATCCCCCAATTGACGAGTAACATCGATAGGCTCGAACACCCTCAAACCTAGTTCCTTGGATATAACGTATGGTGTAGTCTCAATTTGTGGCATCTCCTTGGGTCCTTCGTCTTGAATTAAGGTCTCTTCAACTTCACTTTCTTCATTATCTTCCCACTCATCGTTAGTAAAATATTTGAATGCTGAAGTAAACTCTTTCTCAACCTTTTCAAGCTCTTCTCCACTGTTCAAGGTGATTGCTTGACACTGCTCATCTTCCTTTAGCTCGCCTTGGTGACGCACGGTTACCAACTGTTCAACTTGGTATTCCAAGTTCTTGATACATTGGCCCATTTGATTTTTCAAAATTTTTATTCTTGCAGCCATTTGAGCATTGGTTTGTCTTGTCTCCTGTATAAAAGATATGAGCATCTCCTCAAATTTTGTATCTTGCTCAGCAGATTCTTCTTCTTGAGATGGATTACTGAACTGTTGATTATAGCCTTGAAAATACTGGGGACTATAAGGTTGTTGAAACTGATCTTGAAATTTTGATGGATATGAATTTTGATCGAAATTCGGTTGACCACTCCATCCTGAGTTGTAGAAGTTTGAATGCGGATGATAGTATTGTTGATTAAAATCAGACACATAATTGTCTGATGCTTGACTGCTCCAACAATTATCATTCCATTGACTACCACTCCAATTCTTGCTCCTTATGGATGAGCTTTGGAAATCATTCATCCCACCACGATTGCACCATTGGTAGTTCCTATAGGCCATTCCTTGGTCTCGTTCCACCTCCTCATACATTCTCGAACAATTTCTTGATAAACGTCCTCTATTGGCACACATATTTTGGGAAATAAGTTGTTGCACAACTCGAGTTAAGTTATCTAATTGAAACCCCAAATCATCAAAATTGTCCTCATGTAATCCGTGGTTGTGGTGAGCCATGGTCCTGAAAAGAGAAAAGAATAATTAAACTAAAAACAAAAAAAAAATAAAAAATAAAACAAAAATAAACTTAAAATCAAAGCAAGTATGTTAACTCCCCGGCAACGGCGCCAAAAACTTGTTGGTGAATTTTTCAATAAACCAAATTTATTAAAACCTTGCAAGTGCACAAATCGTTTGACTGAGTATAGCGACAAGCAAGGGTCGATCCCACGAAAAATTTCAACTTACTTTAATTTTAAATTTATTTAAGACCTAAACTAGAGCAATTAAAATAAATAAAAGGGTTTTTGAAATTAAATTGAGAATAAACTAAATTAATGCATAAAATTAAATAAAAGAAATTCAATAAATAAAAGCTTAGTTAGAACATCCTATCCACCACTAAACAATCCCTCAATTTGCTAAAAAGATTAATAAAGCAAATTTATGATAATGCATGATGAAGATATTCACGACAAGGTATGATTAACTCATGTCGTATAGATTCTTCCTTAATTAATATACAAATCGCATGATGTCTACGTAGATGCGTGTATTCCTAATTATAACCTAGCATGATGTCTACTTAGGTTTAATAATTGGAATCCATTAAGCACTAGAAGAATATGAATATCACACAAATCCTAGAACATGATGTCTATTCTAGGTATTTATGAATTAATGTCCCTCAATTGGTTCGTAAGCAATTGATTGTTGCAAACAAAGAATATGCCCGTATGATGTGCGGTTTATATTCTCACAACATAATCCTAAAAATATGTTTCTAAGGTGATCAATCAAAGAAACAAAATAAATAGAATAAAATTAAACTAGAGACATTAATTTCATCATGCAAAATATAAATCTTTATTGAAAAAATAAACAAATTGAGTTCATATTTAGGGCTTCAAGTTAGCCCTAACAAATAAACTAACTAAATAAAAATAAAGAAAAGAAAAGATGAAACCGAAGCCTTCATTCTTGCTCCTCTGCTTCTCTCTCTGTCTTCCGATCTCTCCTTCTGATCCTTTTTTTTTTTAATTGAATGGTGAAAGCACCTATTTATAGGCACTCAATCCTTGAGAGACAAGATTTCCTCAATTGAGAAGGAATCCACTTCCAACTGTGATTTAGAATCAAGTTTTGATTTGGAAAGTGAATCCCTTTTATTTGAGGACTAAAACTCTTTCTAATTGCTTGACTCATTTAATTAGGACGTTTAAAGGTTTAGGAAATTGATTAGGAATGCTAAAAGAGGAAATTCGAATTTCCTATATTTTCCCGTAGCTGTCAGGTCTCGTGACAACCTGACCTTCAGACACTAAATCAGTCATAACTTTCTCTAGAAAATTCCAATTGACGAACCGTCAGCTGCTATGGAAACTAGACATCTGGGGCTTTAATTTGATAGGTTATGGCTCACACAAATTGAACTATACACTTCGTACGAGCTCCTACAAGTCACGTCACGTTTTTGCCCAAAATTCTGCAATTTCCTTCTAAAACATTCTCCAATTCCTTGAGCTGCAATTAATCTTCAAAAATCCTTTGATTCCATCATTTTTATTCTCAAAACCTAATTCAAAACATAAAAACACAAAACAAATTAAAAGTACCAATTCTACACAAAAACATAATATAAATAATAGGTAATATGGGCATAAAATAATAATAATTAATGACTCAACAGTACCTTTGTACTCTAACTATTGCTTTACAGTGATTAGTTCCTGGATTACTCATACACGTACTTAGTTTGCTAACTACATAAGCTATATCTAAGTTTGTACTACTCATTAACTACATCAGACTCACTATAACTCTAGAATATTCTATTTGAGAGACACTCTCACCTTTATTCTTAGAGAGATGTAAACTTATGTCTATTGGAGTCCTGGACACATCAGAATAATCTTTGTTGAATTTCTAAAGGATCTTGTCAACAAACTGTGATTGACGTAAGATGACCCCATTTGCTGATCTTGAGATTTTTATTTCCAATATTACATCAGCTAGTCCCATATCTTTCATATCAAAACTTGAATTCAACATTTTCTTAGTGGCTTTGATCATCTTATCATTACTACCAATAATGAGCATGTCATCCACATAAAGACACAAAATGACATAGCCACTTTCTGTGTCCTTAACATAAACGCATTTGTTACACTAATTGATTTTAAAACTATTTGACATCATTGGCTTGACAAATTTCTCATACCATTGTTTTGATGCTTGCTTTAATGCATATAAAGACTTCAACAGTTTACATACTTTCTGACGGAAATCAAGGAAGCAAGCCTAATGATTATTTGAGCATCAATGGTGGACCAATGATAAGGACAAATGCTAAAAGGATGAAAGGGACATTAAATGGGTTTGTTCAAGAGATTTGGATCAAGCGTCTTGCACAACTTGACCTAGACAGCTTGGAGAGGGCAGTAAAGCTTCAAAACATTATTCAAGTCTAAGAAGATCAAGATTGAGGGGCCTTAGGCGACACTTGGACTTTATTGGGCTTTAATTGGAGGCAAATTAGGCCTCAAATAATATGGGCTGCATTTATTTTAATAGTTGGGCCTTAGTTAAATTTAATTATATTTAGTTTATTTAATTATGTCAATTTATTTTATTTGGGCTAGTCTTTTAAGTAAATTAGAGCCCAAATGAGGTGTCTTTAGTGCTTTAGGCGTGTAAACCTAGAATAAGTTAGGGTTTTTAATTTTTCTAGTGGATTAATGATTGTATAGTATATAAAAGACTTTGTAAACTTACAATTTCAGTTTAGCAATTTATTGATTAAAGTTTATAACTTTTTTCCATTACTCTTTTGTGAACTTTAAGTGTAAACCCTCTATTTTTATTATTGTACGGATTCCCAGGAACAGTCCCTAAGTGTTGATTAGAGACCCTAAATGAATTATGGAGACGTTTAAGGTCATAGAGAACCCATAGGAATTGATTTAAACTCAATTGGAGATTAAACGGGAAGTTAAAATGGTAAATGGAATCGAATAATCTTTAATGTAAAAAGGGACTAAAGTGAAGATAACTTTTAATAATTGTGGTCGTAGTAAGATTAAGCTATAATCTAAGGGAGAATAATGGAATTGTTTTAGGGTGTAAGTGAAATTAATGAGATTTATGTGGAGGAAAACAGAAGCCAAGAAGATGTGTGTTGACTTTTAAATCAACAAACAGAACCAGTCTCTCTCTCCCGAAGAAAGAAGAGAGAAAAGAAAGAAGAAGGAGAGAAGAAGAAGATTGTCGACCGACCAGCCATCATCGTCGTTCACTGTCGCCGAATAGCAGCCATCTAGCCGCAGCGAACCGAAGCCAAGTCTGCAGCAAACCTCTGACAGATCGACGTGGAACCGAGCTGAACCCGCCGGCGATCTAGCTCCGATCGGCGCGGAAAAGAGAGGAGACGAGTTGCTCCAGCTCAACCCACACCAAGACCAGCTCAAACCCGACCTGAACAGAGCTGATCCACGGCCAGAATAGCTCTCCACGCGTGTAGATAGGCGGTGAAACCAGTGGCGAATCGCGGCAAAGCCAAGGGAGAAAGTGTAAGTCCTTGAATTTGATTTTATGGAGTCCCCGGAAATAGTCCCTAAATAATGATTGGAGACTCTAAATGGTTCATGGAAGTGTCTAAGGATATATGGAATCCATAGAAATTGATTTCGACTCGATTGGAGATTAAACGGAAGGATAAAATGGTGAATGAAATCGAGTGAGTATTTAAGATGATAAGGGACTAAATTGAAGTTAAGTTTTAATAATTGTGGTCAAAGTGGAATTAAACTAAAAGTCAA
Organism: Nephelium lappaceum; assembly: GCA_021234005.1. Taxonomy (NCBI): domain Eukaryota; kingdom Viridiplantae; phylum Streptophyta; class Magnoliopsida; order Sapindales; family Sapindaceae; genus Nephelium; species Nephelium lappaceum. Next base: position 11,958,949 of record CM037997.1, on the reverse strand, counting down.
GGGAGGAGACCAATATTTTTAAAGGACGTGAATGTCATTTTGAGGATAGTTTGGGGAGGAAAGCATAAAGCCAAAAAGTTGTCTAAAAATCTAAAGAGAGAGAGAGTGAGCTGTCGCAGAAAAGAAAAGAGAAGAGAGAAGAGGAAAGAAGAAAGAAAAGAAAGAAGAAGAGAGAAGAAAGAAAGAAGAAGGAGAGAAGAAGATCTCGCCGCTGCCGTGCCGACCATCCAGCCGTCGACCAAGCTCGCCGTCGCCGAACAGCAGCTGCCGAAGTCGAGCAGAAACGTCGTGCAAACCAGCCGCGAACCAGAGCAGAAAAACAGAGCAGAACAGCCGTGAAACAGCTCCGATCGGTGCAGAAAAGAGTGGCGACGAGCTGACCGTCCGGTCACCTGCTGAACCCACGCCCTAGCTCAACCGATCCAAGCCATTTCCAGCTGCAACCAAACTCGAACCCAGCTCGAAACTCGTGTGAATAGGCAACAGATCGGCGACGGAGACAGTGCAGAACGGTGGCGAAAAACAGCTGCAAATTGCGGCAAACTGAGAGGGAAAGAGAGAGAGGAAGAGAGGAGGAAGAAGAGAGGAAAAATCCAGCCCAGATCTGCTATAAAACTAGTCCAAAATCAGCTCGAAAATCATTGTCAAAGCGTAGTCAACGCGAAAGGAAAGAGGTGAGTTATTTAAGTTTGAAATTGATGATTTCGTTGGTGATTTAAGTTGATTTGTTTGTTGGTTGTTTTTGAGTGAAAACGAGTTGAAAAATAAGTGGATTTAAGCCTATTGGGAGTTTAGAAAACCAAAGATTCAAAGAGAATCCAAATCGCGCAATAAACTAATTTAAAGGGCAATTTCGTAAATTGACCCTTATGATGTCCGTTGAGAGTTTGGATGACCCTAATGAGTTTAATTAGGCATGTTGAAGCTATTAAAAGTGAAAGATTAAGATTAGAAATCAAAATGGAGAGTTGCGCGTAAAAAGGATCATATAGGGAGGATTGTGTAATTTCGAGTTTCCAGAAGTGACGTGAACGTAAATTTACATTTCCATATGTTATGTAGGTGACGAGGGAGCTCGAGGATCGAGGCGAGAGGATTAGGGGCTCCGCACGCGCTATTTTCAGTCATCAGTTTTGTGAGTGAGTTTTATTTAAAGATTTTAAAAATATTTCAAATTATCAAATTTGATTTGATAAGTAATTGCTTGAGTTTATTTTAAATGCATTGATATATGCATGAGCATTAGTTTGAAATAAGAATGTGATTTTATATGCCCATATATAAAGTTGTTGAAATGAAATTTCAGAAACTAAGTTTTCAAGTTTGAATTGAGAAAATCAGTTTTAGTGCTTAATACACTCAGAAAATGAGTTTTAATGCTTATGGCACTCAGAAATCAGATTTTAGTGCTTTACGCACTCAGAAAAGAGAATTGTGCTTTTGCACCAGAAAGTTAAAGCAGAAAAGAGAAAAGTGTTTTCAAAACCAGAAAGTATCCCCTCAGGGATTTTCGGAGATTACAGACCAGTTTAGACCCGATCGGTCTATCCCACTTCAGTTGGCACAGTCCTGGGAAGGGATAAGTCACTAACATGGGGGATAAGTGTCAGAGTCTGTCAGTCGAGTCGCCATTACTGATGTGGGGTAGTGTTTCGTGTGCTATGGTTAGCGCTGGGAAATTCCGCACATGGCCACGAGATGTCTCAGAGCAGGAGAGCTATGGTTAGCACTGGGAAATTCCGCACATAGCCGCGAGATGTCTCCGAGCTGGCGAGCTATGGTTAGCGCTGGGAAATTCCGCACATAGCCGTTAGACTTGAGAGACCCCAGATTTAGGGATACTATGGTAATTTCAAAAGATATCAGGAAACAGTTTTAAAAAGAAAAGCTTATTTGAGATAAAAGATATTTTATAATTATTATTGAAATTATTTATGACTTACAGTTGCAAGTTTTGTATTTAAATACGTGCATGTGCTTAGAGATGAATTCTCTTGTTTAAGTTGATGCTTAAAAGATATAAGTTTGAAATGCTTTAAAAACAAAGAATAGTTTTCAAACGTTTTCAGAGGAGGACGTTTTGAAAATCAGATTTTCAAAGAAAAGATAAATTATCACTCACTGAGCTTCTAGCTCATTATTTTTCTGTTTTATATAAAAACCTCCTCAGGTACTCTCAGCAGGTAGCCGATTAGTAGCATTACCTCCAGCGGGCGAGCCAGGGCGACACGACATCATTAAGAAGCCCATTTTGTTTCATCCATTAGATTTTCATGTAAATATCTTTTAAAATACATAAATGAATTGTAATTATTCGTATGTAATTGCTTTTAAACTGTTTTTGATTTAAATGCGGTTTATTAAATGTTGTTTGAATTTATTTAAGTTGATTTAGAAATCAAATGCATGATTGAGGTCTACGGGCAACTAGAAGTTGGGTTGGTGATAAATTTTAGTCGAAGTGTTATTTTTCTATAAACAGGTTTTTCGGGAATGTTAAAAATGTAGTTGTTATGCTGCCGAAATTTTGTTAGAAAAATGAGTTTCGAAAATGAATTTAAAATTAAAAATAAAAATTTTTCCTACGCGTTTTTAGTTTTTAAAGAAAACCCAACCCAACGATGTTTCAGAAAGTATGAAAGAGTTTAGGGTTCGCTCCACGGGTTTCGCTTAGTCCGACAAGTCGGGTCTGAGAGGGATCCGTTGGGGTGCCTGGCGTGACCGACCGGATCAGAGTTAGAGGTATCCGGGTTGGGTCCCGTCAGAAAGAGAGAGAGGAAGAGAGGGGAAGAAAAGAGGAAGAAAATCAGTCCAAACCCAGCCCAGATCTGTCACCAAAACCACCCCAAAGCGAAGTCAACGCAAGGAAAAATTAGGGGTGAGTTGTTTGAGTTTAAAGGTTAGTGATTTAGTTAATAATAGATTGATTTGACATGGATTTATTCTGATGTGTTGGTTGGTTAGTTTTGATTGAATAGAAGTTGAAAAATAAGTGATTGAAGTTAATAGGGAGTTTAGAAAACCATGAAAATACCAAAGATTCAAAGAGAAACCAAAACGTGCGTAAACTAGTTTAATGGGCAACTTTGTAAATTGACCTATATGGCGTCCGTTGAGAGTTCGGACGACCCTAATGAGTTTAATTAGGCGTATTGGGATTGATAAAAGTGAGAAATTTAATTAAGGAATTAAAAATGGAGAGATTACGCCTAAAAATGGTCAATTAGGGTCGATGATGTTGTTTTTAATTATTTTGAGTTTACGAAGGTTGACACGAGCGTAAATTTACGTATATATACGTTGTGTAGGTGACGAGCGATCCGGTGGAGCTAGAGAAGAGCGCTAGAGCGCAGTTTTAAAGGCTTCCGGAAATCCGTTTGGAATTGATAGCGGAAGGTGAGTGTCAAATTGATTTTTATACGTTTTTCTTGATTTGATAAATGAATGGATGTTTCATGCATGTTTTGATATTTTTGATGAAAATGAAATATGATTTAAATGATAAATGGCACGGTAACTGATGATATGATTTTGTGATTTCATGAAATGATGGTTTCATGTTTGAATTGCTTATATGTGAAATGGATTGAAAATATGAAAATAAAACCTATGGCTTACCTATGATAGTATCATATTAGTACAGGTCTTGGTTGAGTACCCGAAGTGCGCATTGGTAGAGTTAGTACTGTCAGTATGTCACTAACTAAACTAACCGCGGGAGATACCCGTAAGAAGTCGTGTCAGTCAGATGTCTAAGAGATTAGCCCAATGCGCGTGAAAGGTATATGAATTGCTAGCTTACCTGAGCGAGACACGTTCCGTTTTGTAGCGATGCAGGATTCCGCTGCATGCCCCGGAAAGAGCGATGCAGGATTCCGCTCCATACTAGGGTGCCATGAGGAACGGGTCACTATAGGTTGGCGGGAGCCGGATTGGTTGGCAGGACAACTTCGAGCGAAGTCGGACCATATCCGGTTTATGATAATGAAAACGACTGGTTGGCAGGACACCTTCGAGCGGAGTCGGACCAGTTCATTTCATTAAAAAGAAAAATGATTTTTGAATAAAAACCCCACAACCATAGGAGATCCCTTTATAAAGTTGATAACCGTGCAATATGTGTTTTATATTAATTATGCATGAAACTTGATTGTAAATAAATGAATTTGAAAATGTTTTAGGGAGGTTTTTATAAAGTATGGCTTTAAATGAGACTATATGACACTCACTGGGCTTTTAAAGCTCACCAAACATTTTTGTATTTTTAAACAAACCTCCCAGGCACAGGTACCATAGCTGCGGATTTCCCCGGACGACATTAGGCAGCCGCGGCGTCAGTGCTAATGTGATTTCCCACTTATCTTTTTGCTTAATACTAAGTGATGTATATATTTTGTTATATCCACATGTTTTGTAAATATTCTTTTGTGGATTTAAATTATGTTTTTAAAGTAAATTGATGCATGACATATGATTTTGTTGAAAATAAGTTTATAACTTGAGATATGGAAATTGTGGTTGTGATTGTGTTGGAAAATGAGAGCCTGAGGCTCCGTAGTTTGGGGGAAATTGTTTTTATGATTTTAGAAGTGTTAAATTTTATTATTTACAGGGTGGCAAAATCCGAAAAACAGACAGGATACTGCCCAAATTTTTATAAAATATTTTGAAAAGGTTTTAAAATAAAAATGAAAAATTTCCCTTCGTTTCCACTGTTTTCGAAAAAGATTGAGTAAGAATATGGCTTAGCTCTGCGGGGGATCCTTTAGTTGAGCGAAAGAGCTAGCTGGAGGGTCACCGTAAGGTGCCAGCAGATCGCCTAAGGAAAGGGGTCTGTCATTAAGAATTGCATCAAGATTGATTTTTGATTTATCAACCTTGACTTATTTCCCACATTCTCATCTCTTTTTTTAGAGTGAAATCGTTATATCTTTTGTTCTTAGTTCTTAATAAACGGGTCAAAGATTTTCTAAAGCCTGTTTTTATCTTTCTTAGGGTTGTTCATTTATTATCTTTTGGGTGCCATATTAGTATATGAGGTTCGCATCACTTTCTTTTCTTGTCCTAGAGTGGAAAAACCCTCAGGTTGTTCTATATAAATTTTTTCATCTAAATCTCCAAATTAAATAATTCAATGCTTGTATCAAACCCAAAACAAATTTTAGTGTTTGAAACAAACCCGAAACCCAAACAATAATCCAAATGATTAATTTCAGTGTGTCTATCAAACTAGAAAATAAATATTTCAGTGTTTGAAACAAACTTGATAACAAATAATTTTTTCATTTTCTTTTAAAATTAGAAAAACCAAGTTGCAAAACTATGCGAGTGGAAAAAAACAAAATAATATGTTTAAGGTTGTTGGCCAAAACCTCCTTATCTTTGAAATCAAAACTGTATACTAGAATAGTACACATAATCTGTGAATAATGTATCAGATAAATTTCCAGAATAGAGAGGTTGGTCACTATAGACATAATTAAATATCAAGTCTTTCCTAACCAAAACCTTTTCTAGACATACGATTCCACACCACCACACTTATTTCCAACAACAAATTGCAACTTGATATTAAGAACAAATTATGAAAAAACCAAATGCAAGGTTACAGAATTGGAAAAAAAGGAAAAACACTAATAATAATTCAATTTAAAGAAAACATAAAAATTAACAAATCAAGGTCTATGTAGAACCGTAGTGTATTTAAAATAGATTTGTCTCACACTGTTAAGATCAACATCTGTCTATTAGGATACAAAGATTTAAACTAGACATCATTTGGCAAATTGAACTATACTTGAATATAGCACTAAGGAATTCTTAATTTAGAGTAGAAGAATGAAAATACAAGAGAAGAAAAGAGAAACCTCAAGTAATTTGCAAGAGATGTCAAGTATCATGTGTGTTACTTTTCAAGAATTGGAGCCAATTTATAGTCTCCATGAAGGAGTGGTTACAATAGATTTAATACCAATCATTAAACCGAATCAACAATTACGTTTTGAAAACTCAAATTTGAAATTAATACCAGCGGTTACAATTTGAATATTCAATTTTGTAATTCATGGTAATTAGATCTAGTAGTTACATTTTGGAAATTAAATCTGTAATTTAATTTTGCCGTTACACTTTTCCAAATTCATTAACTGCATTCATTACACTTAATTTAGAAGTTACATTTTCAAAATTGAATCTTTAATTTGATTCTCATTCATTCAAGCACCATTTTTTTTTTTTCCTTGAATCCATCTTCATCCATCTTAATCAAGACCTCTAATCTAATAAAATATGGGTCCTTAAAATGGGTAACACCCATTTTTCTTATATATATATAGTCCTAATCTAGTAAGGATGTCTTGAAATTTTTATTCTAAGTAAAAAAGCTAGTGAATTCAAGATTAATTATAGCTCTTAGATTGTAAGGAAAAAAAAAAAAACAAGAATAAATGAATCTTGAAGTAAAAAATTTAAGTTTATGGAATCTACAAATCTAACCCCTTAATTCAAACCATCAAACTATCTATTCAATTGGGAAATCTTAATTTTACAATTCATGCTATTATATATATAATGGCAAATAAAGTAGTACATTATATGATGCCAACAATACATTGTTAGTGCACTTCTCTTTTGCATTTGTGATCGAGTAAATTTTTAGGTCACAAATAAAGTTTAATATCAATAAGTCCCGATAAACCTTTGATAATTAATATCAATACTTTTGATTATATACATATATATATATATATATATATAGTCCTAATCTAGTAAGGATGTTTTGAAATTTTTATTCAAAGAATAAAGAAAAATTAATGAATTCAAGATTAATTACAGCTCTTAGATTGTGAGGAAAAAAAGAAGAAGAAGAAGAATGAATGGATCTTGAACTAAAAAATTTAAGTTATAATTTTAAGTTATATAATCTACAATTCTAACCCCTTATCTAAACCATCAAACTATCTATTCAATTGGGAATTCTTAATTTTACAATTCATGCTATTACATATGTAATGGTAAATGAAGTATTACATTATATAATTCCAACAATACATTATTATTACACTTTTCTTTCGCATTTGTGATAGAGTAAATTTCCAAGTTACAAATAGAGTTTAATATCAACAAGGCTTGATAGACCTTTCATCATTAATATATGTAGATGTTCGATTATATATATAAATATATATATATCTTGAAATTTTTATTCCAGTACGACTATTACAGTCATTTATTTTCAGTTGATTCCATCACTATGATTTGGTTAACTAGAAATAAGCGGATGTAATTAATGATCTTGAAATAAAAATTCAGAACGTTCGTATGCGAGGATGGTATGCATAATTATGCATCAAAATTGTTGGAGAACCAATTAACACAATGAATGTGTTTTCCAGCTTCAATAGGAACATCATCCATGACCTTTTCCTGGCCCTTTGGATAGTAAATTCCAGTGCGATCATGAGGAACCCAGTAGCTACTTGCATCATTTTCCGATCCAACCTGCATGCTCTTCGTGGGAGCTTCCTCTGCATTCGAATTCACTGTCTTTCCACGTGTCGTATCCCCACCACCTCCTTTCTTGTGGTAGCTTTTCCGCATCATCGGCCTAAATTTTTTGTTCAAATATAAAATGATCAGAAATAATAATATGTAAATTACAAATTTATTGTAATAGTTTAAAATATAAAATTATATACGAAGGTTAACAAAAAGGAATTAGAAAACACCATATAAACTGGTTCTTGAATTTTTTTTTGCGTACGTATATTAGTACATGCATGCATGACTTGTTTCTTAATAATTATTATTAGGTGGATCATTAAAGTGTATTTGAAGAGATTTTTGAAGGGACGAGGCTTAAAATTTTTGTTTGGAGAATTCCACAAATATAAAATGGCTTAAAGTTAAAATTTTTTTGGTAGTCTCTAGTCCCGCTTCTACAATTTGGCATGGTACATAATATTATTGAGTCTGTCATGTAGTACTTCACTGAAAATAGATACAAGCATGATTTTTTCATTTTTTTATTTTTTATTTTTATAATTAAAAATAACTCCTGCCGCATTTTGGAAAAATATACTTGATAGATACTTTTGTAAGAAGTAGACACTTAAAATGATATATTTAAAATAACACTGGATTGATTGATGCTTTCAAAAAATGCTTTTAAACAATGAAATCCCTTTTAATAATAATGTGTATAAGATAAGGTTAGACCAGTCATATATTTTGAACTTTTAACACTTACACCATTGAAAATGAGAATTTGAGTTCTCTTCTTCTCTTCAAATTGTAAATTAGTTATAGTAGTTTTGAAAGAAAAAAATGTGTCTAGTATTTTGTGAAATGAAAAATGCACAAACAAAATATCTTAGAAGCTACAAAGTAAATAATTTTGAAATGAAATTGGAAAGTGAACAAGGAAGAATTACTTGATAAAGGCAGAGTTGAAGGTGGGAGCTCCTCTGGAGAGAGAACCAGTCATTTTTCTGATCTCCAAACAATGTGGATGATGGAATGATGGATAGTGGATTATATAATGTGCACAAATGTTATCCATTTCTCTCTTTTCGAGGGAGATATCTTCTTCCCCACGTCATTTGCCTGCTTCAATAATGAGATTGCTGGAGTATTAATCAATCATTTTTGTTCTCTTGTGGTCTTCGTGCTTTGGCCCATACTTTCCTTTTTTGTTTTTAGTTGATCAAGTATAAGACTTGTATGATTTCGCCTATTTATTAACTAATGGGTAAATCATAAAACCCCTCAACGTTTGCCTAAAAATATAAACTGTTATTAAGGAATTAGCATTTTTCAACCGTGCCGTTACAATTTCCATTACAAAAAAATGATTTTGACCACTAAATAACTTATTTGCCCTAGTTTAAACTTAATTAAAATTAAATAACTCAAATAAAAAATTTGTTCATAAGATTTTCACTGTCCATCTTAAGATGGACGGTGGAGATTAAATTAAAAAACAATTAAAAGTAAAACAAAAATTAAAAAATAAATAAAATAAAATTTGTTAACCATATCTCAACTTAATTTGAAAAAAAAATAAAAAATGAAATAAAAATTAAAAAAAAAAAAATTATTTATCAGATCTTCACCATCCATCTTAAGATAGATGGTGGAGATTCACTTGAAAAATAAAATTAAAAAAATTAAAAACTGAAAATTTAAAAAAATATCTAAAAAAACTAATTTCTTCATATCTTCACTTAGAACTTGTCTTTTTCTTCTTCTTCTTTTTCTTCCCCTTTGCCCTACTTTTCTTCTTCTTCTTCTTCTTCTTCTTTCTTATCACTGAACTGTTCTTCTTCTTCCCATTGCTAAACTCATCTTCTTCCTCATCCCCGATCTCTTCTTCTTCTTCCCATTGCCAAACTCCTCTTTTTCTTCCACATCCACGATCTCTTCTTTTTCTTCCCAAAAGAGTTTGCATTTTTTTTTCTTTTTTCCTGAATTGGGTGGTTTTAATGTTTGTAATCTTCATAGATGAAGTATATTATTGGTCTTCATAGATATGGATAACACTAATGTTCTTTGCAGATGGAAAAAAAATCTCAACCATCGAATACATTTGATGGACAAAGAAAAAGAAGATAAATAAATAAATAAATAATTATTATTATTTGATTATTACCAAAAATACTTATGAAAACTTCTTATAATGGTAATTACCAAATGATGATTATTTATTTATACATGTGTATATTTTTTGTCTATTAGATCTACTGGATGATTGAAATATTTGAAATATTTTAGTCCTAACTTTTAAAAAGTTAGGAGACGCTGACTATAGAATCACCACACACACACACACACTCGACAAAAAAAAAAAAAAAAAAAAGCTTGATTGCATTCTAAAATGTGTGATTGTAATTTATTATATATGATTACAATCAGTAAATGTGATCACATTGATCACACACACACACACACACACATAAACTCGACAAAAAAAAAAAAAAAACAGTACACTTGACAAAAAAAAAAGTTTGATTGTATTCTAAAATGTGTTATTGTAATTTATTATATGTGATTATAATCAGTATATATGATCACATTGATCATATGTACTGATTGTAATTACACATGTTTAATTGTAATTCCATATAATAAATTAAAACCACACATTTTAGAATGTAATCACGTGTTTCTTTGTCACGTGTATACTTACCTAAGATATACTTAAGGGGACCCCATATGCATATAAAGGATAATTTTCATGCGAGAACGTTTTAAAATTTTTATTTTAGGACTATTAATTATAACCACTTATTTCTAGTGGACCACATCATGGTGATGAGACCCACTGAAAATAAATGGTTGTAATTAATCATCTCAGAATAAAATTTTCAAAATGTTTTACTATATTAGGACTATGACTATATATGTAAAGGATAATTCTCATGTAAGATCGTTCTTAAATTTTTATTTTAGGACTATTAATTACAACGACTTATTTCTAGTGGACCGCATTATAGTGATGAAACCCACTGAAAATAAATAGTTGTGATTAATAAAATTTTCAAAATGTCCTTACTAGATTAGGACTATGACTATGTACACACATAGTATAATTGCACGGATACTCCTACCACTCTGACATAATTGCACGGATATGTGAGTTTAGTTGAAATGATGATCATATATTACTTGGTTTTTATATAGTTATGTTAGCATTTAATAGTTGGCGGTCAGAGTTGAATCCATTAAAAGTTTAAAGAAAAGAAAATTCTCCTAACAAAGCTTTCAATTTTTGAAACAAAGGACTACATTCGAGACCAAGTGGTCTTTAACTTTCATAAACTTCTCCACATTGTTGCTAGCACAAATAGCTTCAATCTATCATCCAAATCGACTTGTCAAGATAGTGTTGGTCTAAGGAAGGTTCATTTGGAGGAATCTAATTCAAGCGAGAGTGAAGTGATGTTGCTGCAAAATGAAGGTGATTCCTTCAAGTTGAAGGTGAGAGACAAGAAAATTTTAGGACATGTGGCAAGAGTGTGAAGGGTGAGACTAAGATTGTGGAGAAAAAAGATGCCACTACTACAACTGCCACTAGATCAGTTTCTTTCTTTACTCTTGGTTTTTCTATATTTCTTATAATTAAATAATATATTAGATAAATATTTGCGAAAATGTTAACGGACAAAAGTAAGGGTACTCAACACAAGCATCCCTTTTAAAAAATTTTATCATTTATGTTTCAAGAATTTTTTTTTGGACAAAAATGACTTTAAAAACTAATTTAGAGTTCTTTTCCACTATGGTCATCCACTATAGTCGTCTTTTCGAATCACTTATACTGTTAATTTGATCAATTGTGTTTCAAGAAATATTTTTTGGACAGAAATAACCTTTAAAAACTAACTGAGAGTTCTCTTCCACTACGGTCATTCACTATGGCCATCTTTTCTAATTACTTATACCATTAAAAATCTTTTTCTTATTCTTAACTCTTGCAAATTTCAAAGACAAATTTTTCACTCTTGCAAATCTGAAAGACAAATTTGGTTTCTTTTTTCACTCTTAGAAATTTCAAAGACAAATTCTTCTTCTTCTTCTTCATATTTTTTTTTTGCTTTTTCTTCTTTTTCTTCTTTATCATCATTTGAATTCTTGAAAGACAAATTTGAAACTACTATTTCTTTTTTTTTTTCTTCTTCTTCTTCATCATCATCATTTGAAAGACAAATTTGAAACTACTACTATTTCTTCTTCTTCTTCTTCATTTGAAGGACAAATTTGAAAGTTTGCTATCGAGACTCATAAATCATTTCTTCTTTTTCTTCTTCTTTATTTGAACTACAAATTTGAAAGTTTGCTATCAAGACTCATAAATCATATCTTATTCTTCTTCATTACCATCATCATTTAAAGGATAAAATTAAAACTTTGTTGTCGAGACTCATGAATCATATTGTTGGTTAATTTTTTAAAAAACCAAATTTTAAACCTTGTAAGTCCATAAATCGTTTGATTGAGTATAGTGACAAGCAAAGGTCGATCCTATGAGGAGTTAATATCTTATTTTAAATTCTAAGTTTATTTGAAACAATTAAATTAAATGACAACATTTGTTGAAGTTTGGTTTGAAAGCTTAATTGCAATAGGAAAACTAAATTCAAAAAGAGAAATCTATAAGCAGCGGTGTAGACAGGAAAACCCATTTAGGGATATTTGAGGGGGTCAATGAATAATTATATAACATTTCAAGAGAGGACAAAATATATTTTATATAAAATTGAAACTTATATAGTTAATTATATATGTATAGTTTATAAAAAATACCCCCCATAGCTCCCGCCCTTGCCATAAGGTTGTGTTTGTTCCTGTAATTTAATCGTAAATTTACTTGGATTTTAAGACCACAAGTAAATGAAATAGTCAAGTTCGAAAAAAATTCAAAACAAGATTGCTGTAGGAAAAAATGCCTTTTCGTTGAACATCAAAAACTTTAATAATAATAACTCTATAAAAACATTATTTATTTAATGTACTCTTAAATGTGAAGTGAATTATACATTTACAATTAGTGTAATAGAATTTGAGCCTAAATTTTATCATTTTTTTTAAACGTTGATAAATTAAAAGAAATTAATTAATAAATATATATATTTTTTCACTTTGATGAACTACATATGATAGACATATTTATATATTTTTTTTCTCCTCAGTACGCACTACCATAATAAATTCAACTTCCTAGATATCCATTAGATTCACTTACATTCATTTATTTTGATTTAGTCAATATCCACTTATGCTCAATGATCCATAAACAATACATTAACTTAATTAACTTTAGTATACACCGAGGTAAAAACTATTCAACGTATTTATAATGCTATAACCTTACAATACATTAATAATAGAGAATCTTTACCCTATAATTAATAGCTTTAGTCATAGATATAATCAGGTCTTCCTATGGATTTTTTGTAATCCCAATAATTAAACATTTAGATTAACTTCCATAATTTTACTTTTTAGCATAACTTTTAAATTTGTGACCCTGTAATCAATAGTTTTGTTAGGAATAGATATAATCATATCCCTTATGGATTTTTTGTAATCTTGGTTATAAAGCATTTAAATTAACTTTAATATTTAGTTAATTTTACTTTTTTTTTTTTAAATTATGTATTTCTTTTGTAATATCATAATGCCGAGCTAATATTACATATGTAAAGCCCAATTCATTTTCTCATTTCAGGCCCAATATAATGCAACATATTTTAACCCAATAAAACGCAGCCCATTCAATTAAGCAATTCAGAAATCAATGACACTGTTGCACCTGTCTATCTTCATTTTATGATATGGAACAGGAGGAAGCACGAGACTGATAATTTTTAGTAGCTTTACTACTGTTAGAATCCAAATATTTTCATTCATTTCTTTCAAAAAAAAAAAGAAAAAAGAAAAAACATGAATTGTAAGTGAGTTTTATACAATGTTAGGGAAGAAATTTTGTCCGAACGATCAAGAGAGCTTGGTCCCAACTAAATCTGAAAACAAGTTGTAACTTGTGAGTGGAATAATTTTTTTTTTTTTTTTAAATTTATTTAGATTAAATGTTATGGTTTTCTAAATTGATAATATTTATGGCTTTGAGATTTATTAAAAATATATATATTTTTTATGATTTTGAATCATATCTAAAAATAAGAGATCCATTTATGTTTGATTTTAATGTTGTTAATTCCGAGGTAAAAAATTATATTCTAGTGATATTACTCTAAATATCAATGTTATATATACAAGTAACTTTACTTCAGTAAATGATGAGAACAAATTAATGAAGCTTTACAAACACCAGTTGAGTACCGTTCCCCATAATTTAGATTCAAGGTCTTTGGAGCCACACTGCTTAAGTATGTTTATTTTAAATATTAAGCATTATTTTTTACAACTGAGTATATTGAGATAAGTTTATGGAAAGAAAACTCATCATGTGCCAGTTTAATTGATTTTTGATAGAATTCATAATAGTATATAAATTCATTAAATATAGTAAAACGGAATTGAAAGCATACTTGTTTCTTATAGCAAAAATCTTTTGGATTCTGAATTGTTCAACTGGTCGAAGCTTGGCTACCAATTACGAGATCAAACCTTAAATCACAGTATAAATGCCATGCCATATGTTTTCTCTATTTTCACTATGCCTTTGTGTTTTTCTGTGCTTTTTATATGTATTGTATGTTTTGGTTTGAATTTCTCATCAACCAAAATACCACCCAATCTCCTCTTTTTATATCCGAATCAGTAACTGCCAAGAGCAATTATTTGACATTATATGCATTTATTCATGGATCATGGGATTGTGATTGGGTTTGGGTCATCTTGGGTGGACTCGACCTATGACCCAAATAACCCAATATCTCCCACTCAAACAAGATGAGTTAAACAGAAGTAATAGAGTGAACACTTGTGACCTATAAACAATATATGTGATAGGACTTACTCTTCAAATCTCGATTGTATTTCTATACAAGAGATTGAAAATTTATTTATTATTATGTCCTAGATTTAATAGAATTTTATTTGCTTGAGTATATTTAATCTCTTTACATACTCGATCCTCCAATATTCCATATAATTACAATTGCAATTCCAAATTGTAAATTGTTGTGACAAGTAAATATAAGAACTAAATAAAATTCGTTAAATCATCTTGTCTCACTTTCGTCCCTCAGTCAACAAAAATGACTGAGACCATAGCAATGTGTCATAGGCCGCATTATCATAGCCATAGAAGACATACTAATGATACAAACTTCACTCCGTTACTTTGAGACAAATTGAACAGTCACTGAGGACATAGGTAGAAGTTTAAAAACTTTACTGGAACTTACACAATGAAGAATTAGGGATAAATTTACTCATTTTTCATATCGGTCACAATAAGGACACGCGGTATGAAACGCATGTTACAGTGAATCTTGTTCTTTAATAAGGATACGTATGTCTTTTATATTGAGATTACACTGTACAGATCTTAGTTTAGATGCTTTCCTAGGGCCTAACCTGAGTTCCAAAGCTCACACTTTCGGTGCCTATTATTGAGAAACTCATATCTGGCTTAATCAAGTTCTCATGATAGTAGGGATATTTCATGAGCTGTTCAATAATTAATTTTAGGTAGAACCTTGTGCTGACTACAGTCAAGGCAACATTTCATATATTTCAAGTCCTTAAGAGAATAATCTCATCTTTATCCTCTAAAATTATGTGTTTCACATTGGCTTACTCTCTTAACAATCAAGGCGACTATATGTGTAAGAATACTAGTCTTAAAACCTGGCGACATGCTTTCATATATGATCTATGTGAAATGAATATGTGCTAGTTTTATATAACCAAAATGATTTATCTATCATAAAACATATATTGCTTAACATAACAATTACAACTTCACAATCTACGTAAATCTAAAGACCTAACATGTGACAAAAATATCTCTCATGTCACAACTTTTGTGAGTGGATTCACTACCATCTCATGCGTAGATATATACTTCATTGTTACATATATATATATATATATATATTCATCACTATGTCCCTGACTCAATTGTACTTAGTTTCTATGTACTTTGATTTGTTGTGATATTTCATATCTTTGTTAAAAGCAGTTATTGTCTAACTATTACAGTATACAGTAACTGACTTTTTCACAGCAGCTTTGAATTTAGATCCTTTAAGAATCTTTTGAGCCAAACTGCTTCTTGGATTGTAGCTAAACATCCTACAACAGCTTCCATGGTAGACAACATAATGCATAACAACTTTTTGTTACTCTAAGAGATAACACCTTGGTTGAACAAAAATGCATAACCTGATATCGATTTTTGCTCATCTAAATCACTTCCCCAATCAGCGTCTACATATCCAACTAGACACATGTTGTCACCTTAGTAGCATAAGGAGTAATCAACAGTCCTTTTCAGATATGCTAATATTTTTTTCACAACAATCCAATATTTTTAACCAAGATTGGTTTGATATCTACTTACCAGTCCAAATGCATAGTAGATATTAGATCTCGTATACATCATTGCGTATATGAGACATCCAATGACATTGGGATAAGGAATTTTTGTATTCTTTCACGCTTTTGTGGAGCTTAAGGCACATTTTATGACTAAGAGTTTGACCCTTCAAGATGAGAGTATCTGTAAGCTTATAATTAGCCATATGGAATCGTTCGAGAATCTCTTTAATTTATGGCTCTTGTGATAAAGCTAAAATTCTCCTTGAACAATATCAATCAATTTTAACTCCTAAAATGTAGGTAGCTTTTCCTATGTTTTTCATCTCGAAAGTTGAGAATAATCGTTCCTTTATGGTTATCATAAATTTTTTGTCATTTTCGGCCAACAAAATATCGTCCACGAATAAAGATAGTATCATAAACTTATCTTTTATCCTATTAACAAATACATGATGGTCTTATTCAGTCATTTGAAATCCATAAGACATGATTGCCTATGGAAACTGAGTTATCACTGTCTGGAGGATTGTTTCAGGACATAGATTGATCTCGTGAGCTTATATACTTTCAACTCTTAGCCTTTTGAAACAAAATTCACTAGTTGTTCTATGTAAATTTCTTCCTCTAGTTCTTAATTGAGAAATGTTGTCTTTACATCCATTTGATGTAATTTCAGGTTCATATGTTCGATGATAGCTATTATAAGACAGATGGAAGCAAACCTTACCATAAAGAAGATGGTTTTTTTATAGTCTATACCCTCATGTTGAGCCGTCTACCTTTGTGACATGAGATATATTTCATTTGTAAAATTATTCTCGAAACACATTTATAAAATCTGGTTAATTAAAAAATAATATATACTGATGCAAAAACTATTTCTTCTTAAAAATAATGATAATAATAATGCATTTTATCATCACCATGTGGCCCTTCTAACGATATGTAATAATCTGTACGAATCAACAACAGACACCTAGAAAAATGAGTTTTGTAAAAGAGTAGATATAACTTTTGAAACTAAATAAACTATTTTCTTTCCATAATAATTAGCAAACATAAAGTTTGTAATAAAAATAAAATCTCAATGATCCATATTCAATCATATCTAAAAATAATACTGAAATCACATCTCATATCACGATAAAATATAAATATCTATACAGAGCATTTTTGTTTGATTATAAAAACTCAATTTACACCAATCTAATATTTAGAAAAATATGTCTTACGTGGTGGATACATTCAACACAAATATAGAGTGATAGATAGCATCTGTCGTACATGTGCTGAGCGACTCTCTAGGACTTACACACGTGTTACTTGATGACCGTTAGAGGGAATGTTACTGGTATTCTAAAAATCTTTTTCATTCGTTTCGTAACTCAAGTAATTTCCATATGTAATTATTTGGAACCTATTTCTGAATATACAAATAATTCTCAACAAATATTTTTCTCAAACATATGTCAATGATACTTAAAAAGTCTGGAAACTTGTCACCTAAGAACTTGAGTTGAAAACAATAAATTTTGATTGAAATTTTCAATATGTAAACATATATATGTGCACAATTAAATTCTAATTTCAAACATTAATAAAAACTAATAATTCAGGAAATTAATTAACTAACAAATAATAAAATCCAAAATATATGTATATATATATATATATATTACTGTAAACAATTAATGCAAGTGCAAATTACAATTTAGCCTATCATTTTAAACATAATTACAGGTGCAGTCATATTTTATCGTTTATTACGATTTACTTTATTGCCGTTAGAGTCTTTTTGTTAAAGTTAACTGAGACAGAGGTAATATTGTCTTTTAATCTTATTTTTAATTTTCCTTTAAAATAAATTATATAAAAAATTAATTTTCTTTTAATAAAAACTTTAAGATTTTTAATTTTCTTTTAATCTTCTTATTCATCTTCTTCTCTTCTCTTTTCTTCTTCTTCTTCTTCTTCTTCTTCTTCTTATTCTCTTCTTCTTCTTCTCCTTTGTTTTCTTCTTCTTCTTGTTCTTCTCCTCTGTTTCTTCTTCTTATTTTTCTCTTCTTTTTCTTCTTCTTCTTCTTCTCTTATTCTTCTTTTTTTTTTTTTCTTTTTCTTCTCTTCTTCTTCTTCGAAATAACCCAAAGATCTCTGGGTTCATTCAAACCAAACCCAAAAATCTGGGTTCATTCAATATGAACCCATAAATTTTTGGGTTCATTTTGAACAAACCCAAAGATTATTGGGTTCGTTGGAAACGGGTTCGTTTCATCATTTCTGGGTATGTTTCATCTAGGTTCCCAGAACATGGTGTTGTTTGATAATGATGTTGGCTTTTGATGATTGAAGATGTTGGGTTTTTATTTTTGGGGTTTGATTGAAGATGATTTTGGGGATTGATTAAAGATGATGTTTGAAGGAGATGATTGAAGAATGGAGGTTCGATTGAAGATGATGCTCTAAGATGATGTTTGAGGTTTCACTGAAGATGATGTTTGAAGAACATGATGTTTGGGTTTGATAGATGTTTTCCGATCTAGTGGTCGATTGGTGGGTTTTTTTCTGGTTGATGTTTGCCAACGCGATGAACCCAAGTGGTTGACTAGTTAGTTTTGTTGGGTTGTGTTTTTTATTTTGTTGAGCAGATGGATGAACGTTGATGAAGAATGACTTTGGTTTTGATTTTGTTGAGCTGATTTTTTTTTTTTTTTTTTTTAAGATTTTGTTTGTTATTTGTTAATGATTTTCTTTGTTATTAGTTGATTGATGATGATGATTTTGTTTGGTATTTATTGATGAAGACTGGAGAACAATATTCACTAAATTTTTTAAATATTATTGATGATTTTGTTTGTTATTTGTTGATTGATGATAATGATTTTGTTTGGTATAGATTGATGAAAAATGAAGAACAACATTCCTTGAAGATTTATTTAGCTTTAATTTAATTATTTAGATTTAATTTAATTATTTAATTTTTTCTAATTAATTTTTGATTAATTATTTAATTTTTTTAATTAATCTCTAAGTGTATTTTGGTCTTTTTACTACTTTTACACTGTTTACTGTCAGATTTAACGAAAATGGCTAACGGCAGGGGGGTTAATATAAAAGCGAAACAGTAGTTCTAGTAGAATTAGAGTTTGAACTAGGTAGCTGAATTGTAATTTGTTCTTAATTTAATTTAAATACAACAATCCACTCACGAATTAAATTTCAAGCTTTATTTCAAATCCATAACACCCATGTTGTCTTTGGATTCTTTCTCACCTAAAAGCAACACAAGCATTAGTTACAATCAAACCTAAAAGCTTAAGCTGATACGAAATGATTCAACTATAATATTTAAGTCTTCAGGTTATGATACGTGTTAGTTGATAGGAAAAGGCCTAACTGTAGTATTTAAGTATTGAGATTATGATACGTTAACATGCTCTCTCACACGTAATGTGGACAGGTGACAGATATTGGACATATATTAAACGACCCTTACCATATAACATGTGTAACAAAAAGAATTTTAGATAAAGGGGGAAGAAAGGGTATGAACCAGGTACCTCGAAACTCTGATACCATGTTAGTTACCATTAGATCCAAAAGGTTAAGTTGATAAAGAAAGGACCCAACCTTAGTATTTAAGTCTTAAGATTATGATACGTTAACAACAAGAACCTATTTTGTCTAACTTCAATCAGCTTCGTTCACCTCAGTTTATCAAGTGTTGAAATACTTATAATATCCTTCATGTTCCAGCCCTCTAAAATGTTCAAATTGGGACCCCATATTTTGTTAAAAATTAGCCACCAATAGCTCCTGTTTTATGTTTTTGTCCACCATTCCTTGCTCTCTTCTATTTTCATCATTTTCATTCTAGCAACTTGTCTTCTTCTCGTAATTTCTACCAGTCTATTATCTTCTCCTTTAAATTTTTTTCTTCCTTTTAAAAATCTCTCTTATTCTACTATGTTTAAGGTCTCTCTCTCTCTCTCATTCTCTCTCTCTCCTCTCTCTCTTTTTCCTCTTCCCATTTCTATTCTCTTTTCTCTTACTATCTCCTTCTTACTTGCGATTCTCTCTTCTTTCATTCTCTTTACCTGCTCTCTCATCACTTCTCTTTTTCTACGTGAGCATAAGACAGACAACTGTTGCTACAAGCAGTTGTCTATCAATAGAACAGACAGCACAACTCTACGCTTATTTTTTTCTAAACATGGGCTGGGGTATATTTAGAAGCTGTTGATAGTGTACTTAGGGCTAAGAGGCTTAGTGGTTAGGTCTAACACAACTGGGTGTATTTAGAGGCTATTTCCTTAAAGATATAATTAGTCTTCTTGGGCTGGTAGGCTTCAATTCATGTACTTAAAAATTCTTCTTGGCTAGTCCATTTAATATTAACTGTTGGCCCATCATGGATTGAAAAATTAAACAAGAAATGGGACCTTAGAAAAAAGGTCATAACCAACCAAACAAAGGCCCTCCTCGTGCTATTGATTTTTTTTTGGGCCCCCAAAACCTTAAGCCAATGAAGTGCTTTGAACTTTGTAGTTCATATATGTTTAGGTACATACAATAAAAGTAATAGAAACGTATTGACCTCTTGGATTGAATTGGGATAGTTTTTCTAGAGCTGACTCCAAATAAATCACTAAAATAGGGAAAACAACATGCATGACACGTAGTTGCCAAGATAGGATTTTGCATTGTGTTAAGCCAGACAAACATGTTGAGTTTGCCTTAATACTTGTTTTTTTTATTGGTTATGATTGTTAAGGGTATTTTCTAGTAAACCTAAAGAGTTATGTAGCTATAGATGGTAAATATTCTTACCACATATAAACCCTTGAAGAGTTGTCATACATACATACATATATATTAATGCGAACCTTGTATATAAAGATACTACATTTACAATCAAGTTGAAACACAACCCCAAGAAAAATAATTCAGATTATAGAAAATCTTTGACCCCTTGATTAAAAAACTAAGAACCAAAGATATAATGATGCAACTCCAAAGAAAGAGATGAGAATATGAGAGATAAGTCAAAGTTGATAAATTAAAAATAATTCTTGATGCAATTCTCAAAGTTCCCAAAATAACAATGGAGAAAAGTTTAAACTTTATTGAATGAACGTCTGATTGAAAGTTTAGGTTTAATAAGCCTTTTACAGGCATACAATCCTAAATCTAATAGGAAACTAAATAAAACCTTAACTTTAATTAACCCTACACACCTACTCTTCTAAGCACACCTATATTGGACTTTTAATTTAATTAATATCTCAATCCCATAATTAAAAGCCTAATGTAAAAGTTAAATAAATTAAACTAATTTTAAACCTAACTCATAATACAAATTAGGCCCAAATTTATTCAAACAAATAAATAATAGCCCAATTTGCATTAGAATTATCGTTCAAGTCTCAAGAATGATGTTCTTGGACTCAGTCTTGGATTTGAATAATATTTTGAAGCTTCGATGTCCCTTCGAAGTTGTTCAAGTCATGTTGTGTAAGATTCTTAGCCCAAATCTCTTGAACGGGCTAATTTAAAGCTTCCTTCATCATTTTAACACTAGTCCTTGTCATAGGTTCTCTCTTGATGCTCAAAGGATCCATAGGCTTACTTTCTTGGTTTCCATCATATATGCTACAATAATTAAATTTGATTCCTTGTTTTGTAGTGTCTGGCTGTGTTCATTAGCTCAATTTATGTCTACCCATTGTTACACATTTTAGATTAACCCAAGGAATGATGCTTAAGAATATTCCATATGTTTAGGAATATTTATTGACAATTATTAAATAATGTATGAGATCTAGGTATATCCAGACCTGTCATAATATTGTCTAGATTAGGGATTTGGCATGTATATTAAAAGTACACGGTGATTGATAATATGTATTTACGTTACGTGCATGCATAGGTGGATATTAAATATTGTATCTAATCTTAATTGATTCAAATTTAAGTGATTCAAATTTGTTCTTACTATTCCTATTTTTGTTACCGAATTATGTTTACCATCATTATCTTATAAGTGTTGTTATTGTCATTTCCAAATTTAGTTGAAGTATCATATTCTCGAAAAAAGCTTATGCTTGTTTTCTCAATTTAACCTTTTTGGTATATAAGGTTTGTTATATATAGTAGTAAAATTATTCACTTGAAAGTAATCATGCTAAGAAATGTAAGATTATTAATTTCTTGTCACTAGGGAGATTCAATATCCAGAAGGATCCAAATAGAAAGAAATTCTTCAAGAGTTTAGGTTTAGATTATTAAGAAGTATCCATTTAATGATGTCAATGAAGTTTAGTCAGTATGTGTCTGTGTATATGATTTATGAGTGAGTGGAGTAGTAATAAGCAAGAAGAAAAAATAGAAAGAAGTTATAATCAATATTATTGTAACATTTCTTTGCTCGTGTGTTCATCTCTATAATAATGTTATCAGACTGAATGAATATTCTTTGTCATCAAAGTACATTAGACAATGGTACTACTATGACTAGTTGAACTTTGAAAAAAAAAAAAAATAGTGATATAATCTGGCCGCACTCATCAAAATCATAAAAGTCTTTGTACAATCTAAAAGCTATATATACATTGCTTCAAAATCAAATTCTCATACTTATTAGCTTGATAGAAAAATATTCTCAAAACAAACGCACACTAGTACATTCTCTGTCTCTGTCTCTGTCTCTCTCTTTCTCTCTCTTAAAAACACTTTCAAAAGAACCACCTAGCTTTCTAGTATATATCCTTGGAATGTACAATACTAGACAATGGTGCAAAAAGTTCAAAATCAAAAGAAAAACAATACCGGAGATTTCCATAATCAACATCATGGAGTGAAAATCAATCGAGTGATGAACAAAATTCCAAAGTAGAAGTTACATATGGTTCTTCAATGCATGGATGGTTTTAAAAGATCTTGATATTGAGTTTTTCTAAGAAAATCCATCCTCTAGTTCATTGTTCCCTCCCACCAGATTCTACAGCTTGTTGAATATCTTTTACAAAAACTCAGGTCAACCATTTAATCCATGCAAATGTATTAGCATAGAGAAGAAGTATGATTGCAGTGATAATAACACAAAAATGCGTCTTCCCATTCCTTCAAAGCATTACAATGTTGATGTTGAGAAGATGGCTCTGGTGAACAATAACAAGGGCAAGTTGAAATTTTTTTAATTATATATTAACTTAAAATTTCAAATTATTGTTCATAGAGATAAACATCACAAGTGGAAAAACCAAATTAATAACCCTCTTAAGTTTTATAAAAATTTCGTTATTATTTTTAAAATTTTAAAGCTATTTTGCTCACCTTGCAAGATTTATATGCGTGTTTAATATATATTTCAATAGTTCATCTTATGGAAATGAGTATATAGGTTACACTTTTTCAAATACAAAAAGAAAGTTGAAATTAAGAGTATAATTGAGCATATTTTTGGACCAACGCCCTTCTTATTTAGACAATATTTTTCTTTTCTGAAAAAAAAAAGAAAAAGAAAAAGAAAAAAGAAAATGGTGCATTATTTATTAGATGTACCTTCTAAAAATTGTTCAACTATTTTAATCCACACTCTTGAGGGTGTAGTTATGAAGGTAATATTGTTGAGCCAACCTTATATCCTTGAAAGACATATATTGCTACTTGAAAGAAATATAAACAATTCTTCTATAAATTGAGGCGTTTTAGTAATTGAAAAGGATCTAAATGTACTTCTAAGAAACCAAAGGGGCATAGTTATAAATTTTAATAAAATTTATAGCAAGTGAAGTTGAAATACATACATTTCTTCTCGCGTTGGTCGCGTGAGTGTAAATTTTGTTCATCAATTCTACAATACCCACAAATGTAGTAGTTGCACAACCACGCTTCTGTTGTATGATCTGCATGCACCCAAATTCAACAACTCCAAAATAAGATTATAAGAACATCTAATATATATTTAATATGTATGTATGCATATCTTAATCAATTAAAAAGGAAGAAGAACAACCTTCATGCCTATGCATTCATGATGGATAGTAGTGGGACATTTTCCACGATGCATTAACTTCCCACCATTAGCACAAAGCGTACAAGTATCTTCACTCCTGTGATTTCCATCGGTTATTAATTGTTCAACGGAAAATAATAATAATAATAATAAAAACACATTGAGCCTTTTTATCTTTTCTATTGAAAATCATTATACAGATTAACGTAATAACAATGAGCATTTTGTAAAACCAACAAAGAACCAAGGTCATATGATTCCTTTATGCTTTCAACATTTTGATTCAATTTCTTACCTCTCTTTATTTTGATTTATAATGATAATGTCAAAATCTAGATTCTTAGGTCAAGCAATATTGGTGGTAAATAGTTATAACTTATTATTTGAATTGATTTAGTATCATGGGTATTACTCTTTTTTTATTTTTTTCTGTGCTAGTGAATATATGTCGTAGAATTCATTTTCTACTTTTCTACAAATTTATTATTAGATGTTGACCTGATAGCGCTAGACTGTCTCCAAATTGGGATTTTCGTGCATGAAAGTTTGTGTTTATGTTTCTAAAACATTGAGAGGAGCAAAGTAATTGCCTCATAGATTATGACTTTCGTATTTGAAAACAACCAATCAAGTCTAGGCTCAGTATTTCTTTTTTTTTTTTTTTTTAAAAAAAAATAGAATTGGTTTATTTTAATAATTTTTTTAGTATTTGATGCAATAATAAAATAAATAAACAATACATATAGTTTCCATTACATTCATATGAAGACATCCACTAAATATATTAGCATGTTTCTTATTAGTAATCAACTATCATCCATCTATCATCAAATTGAAATCTTATAAAAATCCACTAAAATCATTTACCTATGTGCAGTCAAGCATCATCAATGCCCTTTCATAATCACGAAGTCATTAACGAATATGCAAACATCGTAACATTAAACTCTTTAAAATGAGCTCTATCAATGAGAATATTAACTTCTATTACCATAATCGTTATGGTATCCATCATGAATAACAATGATCATGGCCGATCAATGGTAATAATCAACAACTTATTGATAGTAATCGATATTTGTTATAAAGTATGGAATCGCTCTCCTTTTGTTTGAAATATATCACCATTAATAATTCATGTTTCTTTTAAACTCTATAAAATTTTTTAATTGATTATCTAACAACTAAGTCGTATATGGATAAAATCTCATTTATAATATGGAAAAACAATTTGTTTTATATAAGAATTATTACTTGTATAAACAAACAAAATTTCAAGTTTATCTAAATTTGAATTAGAAAAAGACTTTAATGCCACCTTTATAAAAAAGAAAACAAGTTTCATAATGAATGACTATTAAGATCCAATTCTTTCTTAATTATTTTTCAGAGCGAAATATATATTGAGAATGCTTTGTTACCTCTTCTTAATAGTAGAATGTCATATTGCTCCATGATAAATCAACTCAAGGCAACCTTTTTTTTTTTTTTCCCTTTTGAGGAAACTCAGGGCAACCATTTGATTAAGAAAAAAGATGATGAAAAATCTAGTGCATGCATGCAATATGTCATATGTGTGTATCAAATAGAGATATGCATATGGTACATATAACCTAATGCACAAATGCAACTCTCTTAGAAGTAGTAAATATCTCATACCTGATGTTGCTACTATGGGCATAGATTTGTGGTATGTTGTTGATCCAATGATACTTTCTTGCTTTCCCAATGAAATATGTTTTGAGAATGCTTTGTTCTCTCCTCTTAATAATAGAACGTCATATTGTTTCATAATGGATAAAAAACTTAAAGAAACAATTTGATCAGAGAGAAGAGATTAATTTTGTTATTAGAAATAGATGATAGTGATCTTATATTATAAGATGAAGAAGATGATAAAGAAGAAGAAGGTATAGCTCTAAAGGGAAGAAGATTATTTTTGTGAGCAATGATGACAATGAGCTTGTATTTATAGGATCAAAGGTAATGCTACCTTTTTTGTTTTGTTAGTCTTATCTTATAAATAATATGGCATGATGCTATGCGGTAAGTTATGATGTAATATTGTTAACTTAAACTAGATGCAGAATTATTTATTTTCTTAGTTGATTTAAAATTTTTATTATAAAATTTTATGATCAAATCATACACTTAGTCATATGATTGGCCCATCTAAATTAAGTGATGTAATCCTCAATTCATAAAATAAGTTAACTACATAAAACAACTATAATATTTCTTTTTATTTTTTATAATCATTTGTTAGTAACTCCATGTCCAGATATCATTTTAATGACAGGCATAAATATATTAAATGCATTTCCATATTTAGATAAAACCTAAATTTAATGAAATTTTGCATGAAATGGCGTAGAAACATAAGTCTCATATGAGATTGTACCATTCAAAACATATCATAAATAGCACGTTACCTATTAAGAACTTGAGAGACGCCTTTTATTGCTGGAATATATATATATATATATATTTATACTTCTATTGAATTTTCAATCACAATAAACATGAAAGTTTGATCCCTAGATGTTATGTAACCTCAATAATAAATCATACGAACTTGACTTCCATATTTAGTTAAATATATTTTTAATTTTTAGATATTTTATAATCTCAATATTGAATGTATAATATTAAATTTTATATAAGTTAAATTTGCTTCAAATCTTTGGATTTGGCAATCTCATTAGTGATTGTATATTAAATTGGCTTCCATGCTAAATTTGTTTTTAAGCTCTAGAGTTTTAGCAATCTGCAATAGAATCTTATATAGTCTTTTTGTAATTTAAAACTTTATTTTGTGACATGTCACATGTAGGTTTCACCCTCTCTTTTAGCAATTATGCACCTTGGACATAGATGAGAATTCGTGAGCTCAAAGGTTTCATAACCTAATTGATTATGAACTAATGTGTGTATTTATAAGAACATAACACTTAAAAAAAGCTTCAAGATCAAGAAAGTTTGTGCAAGTATTTATTTATGTTATCATCCTCCAGAGGATAGATATGCATGTGATTCCAATTTTATGAAATTTGAATATAGCTTGGACTGTGCTCAAGATCACATTGCATTTTTCTCTATGCATGTCTATCACTCATTTGAGTTTAATTTTAACAGCTTTATAAATGATACTTAGTACATATGATGATTGATTTGGTTAAAGAGGATTTGGCAAAATCCACACCGAATTAGCAAAAATTTTCACATTTTGGAGCGGATGTGTAGTCATTGGTTTTAGGCTAAACCTATAACCATTTGTGTTAGAGATTTTAACATTTCCTCCATAGATAGTTGCATAACAAACACAAGTGATTTCACACCTCTTCAATAGTTAGATAAACTCAATTAGATAGCTACTTATTTGTATAAAAACTTAGATTGTTTGTATTTCTAGAATGAATTCTCAAAATCAGATCATAAATTTGACTACAGTTACTCATATGTGTGTATGCATGTGTTATATATATTTTTTCGTTTGTGGATTCAAGTGCAGGTTCAATATATGTGTCCATCCTAAACCCTCGTCAAGTTGAAAAATTCATAACCAACTAAACCACGATCCTCCCAGTGCTCTCGATTTTGTTTGGGCCCTTACAACCTTAATCAATGAAGTGCTTTGATCTTTGTAGTTCATATGTGTTTAGGTGCATAGAATAAAAGTATTAGAAATGTATTCATCTTTTGGATTGAATTGGGATAGGTTTTCTAGAGACAACTCCATATAGATCACTAAAATAGGGAAAACAACATGCATGTCACACATAGTTGCCAAGATAGGACCACTTGTTTTTAAACTTGGCCAACTTGGCCAAGTTCTCATCGAGTCAACTCAGATCGGTGTCTCATCGATTCAAGAATCCCTAAATCGGAGATTCTACTTGCCGACGGTGTGTACTCACCGAGTTGGGCCGAGTGTTAACCTAGCCAACTTCCTTGGCGGTTGAGTTGTTGAATACACTCATCCTAAGATAAAGATAACTAAATCAGGTATATTTAATTATAAAAGTCCTCTATATGTATATATGTATATATATAGTCAAATTACACAAATCTCCTCTGAGATTTGATCAAATTATACCAATATCAAAGATTTTGTCATAATGACATGAATCTCCCTTGAGATTTTGAAAACTTAATTGAAATACCTCTTATTTTTAAAGAGCTATTGTTAAATTCCAACGATCAAAGGTCGAAAGTGTCAAAAGACTAAAATTTCTCAATCTTAAAAAATTAATATATTATTATTTTAATTTTAAATTTATTTATATATTATTATTTTAATTATGTGATTGTACTATAGTGACTTTTGAAATTGCAAGAGATAGGTTTGATGATGTTTTGCGGTCATATGATTGCATTATGATCCTATTGAAACCTTTTTAAGTTTTTATTTTTTTATATGTTTGACCAAGTTTGACTATCAGTTAATGATTGGACCATTGACTAATGGTTAAATCAAGTACTCGTTGAGTAATTGCGAACTCGATACTCACTTCCTTGCCAATCAAGTAGCGAGTTCTAAAACTTTGGATAGGATTTTACATTTTGTTAGGCCATGACAAACATGTTGAGTTTGCCTTAATGCATTTTTTTTTTTGTATTGGTTATGATTGTTAAGAGTATTATTTGCTAGCAAACCTTAAGAGTTGTATAGCCATAGATGGTAAACATTCTTATCATGCATAAACCCTTGAAGAGCTGTCATATATATATATATATATGTGTGTGTGTGTGTAAATCAGTCAGGTATTGAAAAAAATTCCATAGTCGAAGTTATGTATGGTTCATCCAAGGATGGATGGTTTTTTAAAATATCACAATATTGAGTTTTTCTAAGAAAATCCATCCTCTAGCTCCTTGTTCCCTCCCACCAGATTCTCCAGCTTGTTGAATATCTTTTACAAAAGCTCAAGTGAACCATTTAATCTGTGCAAATGTATTAACAGGGAGAAAAAGTATGATTGCACAAGCAGTACCACAAAAACAGTCTTCCGTTTCCTTCTAAGCACTACAATGTTGATGTTGAGAAGACAATCCTGGTGAACAATAACAATCAAGTTATTTTTTTTTTAATTATATATTAACTTAAATTTCAAATTATTGTTCGTAGAGAAAACGAAATAAATAACTCTCTAATGTTTTATCAGAAGTTTGTTATTATTTTTTAATTTTGAAAACTATTTTACTTACCTTGTGAGATTTATATGCATGTTTAATATATATTTCGTTAGTTAATCTTACAGAAATGAAAATATAAGTTAGACTTTTTCAAATCTTGAGGAATTTATTTTACAATAAGAGAGTTAAAATTAAATCTATATTAGAGCATACTTTTGCATAAATTCCCTCCATATTAAGTCAATATCTTTCTTTTAAAAAATTAAAAAAAAATAAAAATAAAAGAACAAAACAAACTTTTTAGTGTATTATTATTAGATGTTGCTTCTAAAAATTATTCAACTATTTTAATCTATAATTTTGAGGGTGTAGTTATGAAAGGAATATTATATGTTGGGCCAACCTTATATATATGTTTGGAAGACATAAATTGCTACTTGAAAAAAATATAAACAATTCTTATATGTATAAACTTATTTAAAAGGTTGTCTAGTAATCGAAAAGGATCTAAATGTACTTCTAAGTATAAGAAAAACCTTCATGCCTATGCATTCATGATGGATAGTAGTGGCACAGTTTTCACTACGCTTTAACTTCCCACCATCAGCACAAAGCATACAAATATCCTCACTCCTGTGATTGGAATCGGTTATTACTTGCTCAACACAAATAATAATAACAATAATAATATTAATCAAACAAAAAACCACATCGAGCCGTCTTATCTTTTCTATCGAAAATCATTATACAGATTAACATAATAACAATCAACATTTTGTAATGCCAACAAAGAACCAATGCCATACGATTCATTTATGTTTCTAACATTTTGTTCAATTTGTTACCTATCTTCATTTTGATTTATAATGTTACTATCAAAATCCAGAATCTTAGGTCAAGCAATATTGGTGGTAAATAGTTCTAAATTATTATTTGCATTGATTTAGCAACATAAGTACAACTCTTTTCTTTTTTTTTCTTTTTTTTTTTGTTGGTGGATATATGTCACAGAATTCATTCTCTACTTTTCTACTAATTTATTTATTATTAGGTGTTGACCTGATAGCCCTAGTCTGTCTCCATATTGAGACTTTAGTGCATGAAAGTTTGTATTTATATTTCTAAAACACTGAGAGGAGCAAACAACCAATCAAGTATAGGCTCCACTTTTTTTAAAAAAAAATTAATAAATAAAAATGGTTTATTTTGATCTTTTTTTTTTTTTGCCAATAAATTAAATAAATTCATAGAGTTTCCATTACTTAACAAGCATCCACTACATTTATTAGCACATATCTTATCATTCATCAACTATCATCAATCACTACAACAAAACAGGTCAATCATACTGGGCATTGTCTGATATGGTTGACTATTCATACCGGGCGAAGTGTCCGATATGGATAAAGATGGCATGGTTGATGGTAGTATCCATACCGGGCACCGCTCGGTATGGATACACATATCAGAAGTGGGCCGACCCTGTGGATATACTTATCCATACTGAGCTGACCTGGTATGGATATAAGAATCCATACCGGGCAGTATACCCGATATGGATACCCATTTTGATATTAAAATATATATATACATTTTTTTTTTAGAAAATATATTTAATTTTATATTAAAATAAAAATAATGTTATAACATATATAAAAAATTTATTTACATATAGTCACTTGAAAATGTTGTTAACAATATAAATATAATCACTTTGGACCCATTCTCTTTCTTTTCTTCTCACCATTCGATCCACCTGAAGACAGACCACTAGATAACTTGGAATTTGCTTCAGAGTAGCAGCTGGAAATCAATCAAAGAGTTTAGAATTAGAAACACTCGAACTTAAAAATTCATCCAAACTAATTATGCCGAAAAGGAATAAAAACAATAGAACAATGAACTTCCACCTAATCATGCCAACTAATGTTGAACAATTTCTAATTTACTATCTCTACCTAAAAGAAACTATATCAAAATTCAAAATAACTTAAATTTGGTGGGAGCAGTTACCATGTTTTTACCAATTCAATTATTTACTCCAACCGTGAAAAGACAAAACTTGATGAATCTAATTCAATTACAATCTAATAAATATCTAAATTCGTCAAACCATGTAACCAATAGTTATATCAAGATCGTATAGCTCCTAACACCTATTAAAAAATTATTAGCAGATGCTTTATGTACCAATCATTAAACACACCTGATCGAGTTACAATAACATTCTTATGAATTACCAACTTTCTATCTTTCAGTGGCGGCTCGACAATAAACACATCAAGCGCCACCTGTGACAACAAAAACATCCTGTCATTTAACAAACTATAGTAATAAAAGAACTCTTTTTCTTGCTATAAAGATTGAGAGATAAAATCAAGTAATGTGTCCACAAAGCCAAAAAATATATGAGAAGCTGCATGTGTAAACCCTCTAGTTTAATTTTATGGGTTTCACAGAAATAGTCCCTAAATAACTATTAGAGACCTTGAATGGTCAAAGGAAGTGCCTAAAGTTATAGAGAATTCTTAGAGATCAATTTAAACTCGATTAGAGATTAAATGAAAGGGTAAAATGGTAAATAAAATCGAGTAATTATTTAATATGACAAGAGACTAAATTGAAGATAAGATTTGATATTTGTATTCAAAGTAAAATTTAGTTAAAAGCTAAGGGAGGAGAACGAGATTTTTCAGGGATATGACCGTCATTTTTAAAGTTGTTTGTGGAGGAAAACATGAAGCAAAAATTGAAGCACAAAAATCAAAACTAAAGACAGAGCTAAACTAGTTGCACGAAGAAGAAGAAAGAAGAAGAAGAGATTGAGTAGCAGTCCATCACACACAAAAATCACACCCAAAGACAGCTCAAACCAGACCTGAAGCCGACGCCAAGCTCGACCAGAACAGATCTCACGCATGTGCACACCAGAAACAGCAAAACGAGGCAGATCAAGAGGAAGAGAGCGAGAGAGGAAGAGAGGAGAAGGAGGAGACAAAAACCTAGCTCAACCCAGCCACAATCTCTTCCAAAAACAGCCCAAAACAACCGACCAAACCCGAACCAAAACAGAGACGCGAAGCAGAGATCGGTCGAGAGAGAGAGAAAGATTGCATGAGGGAGAAGAAGGAGAGGAAGACCAAGCTGAAATCAAGCCATTTTCACCCCAAACCAGTGCAGCTGCAGCCGTGACACCATAAACGAAGACAAAACGCAGCTCTAAAGAAGAAGTCATGAGAAGAGAAACCAAAGGGGGCGTGTTCAGCCAAGTGGGATGAGAGGTAGAACAAACTATCCCAAGCCATTTTCGAGCTTCCCACCAAGCTTTCAAGCTCACCCAAGTTAGAGAACCGAGATTGAGCAAGAAAACCAAAGTGAAAAGAGGTAAGTTATCCAATTCGAAATTGGTTTGTGTTGATGATTTTTATTGGTGATTTAAGTTGGTTTTGAAGTGGGGTTTGATATGATTTGTTTGTTGGTTGGTTGTGATTAAAAATGAGCTATAAACTAGGTGAATTGATGTTGGGAAAAAAAAATGAGTTTGAGTGTGTGAGGGGCTGCCCAAGTTGATTAGTGTTGATGTTTGTGGTTTTGAAATGATTTATGTTGTTGATTTGTTGGATAATTAGTGAGTGAATTTTGATGTTAGAGTTTGAGAGTTTTAGTTTAAGGTTAAACTTGGAATTTAAGATTATTATAGGGGCAAATTGGTTCGATGAAAAGTCGAACGAAATGGACGTCATTTTGATATTTATTGGAGGCCTAGGAAACCAAGAAAAATATCAAAATTTAAAGAGAAATCAAATCGCGCACTAAACTAATTTGATGGGTAATTCCATAAATTGACCCATAATGCGTCTGTTGAGTATTCAGATGACCCTAATGAGTTTAATTAGGCGTATTGAGATTATTAAAACTCAAAGATTAAATTTAGAACTCAAAACCGAGAAAACACCTAAAAGTAGTAACAAAAATAACATATTTTTAGCCTAAAACGCTTACTCGATGACCGTTTCTTTCCGTACCAACACTTAGACAGACTAGATGACGAGTTAGGAAGGTGTTTGGAGCGAAAACGGAACGAAGAAAAGCCCCGAATAGGGCTGTGAATAGTGTTCTATCTAAAGGGGTCGAAATCGAACGGTTTTCATTTCGGGTCTCCGAACTCGATTCCGTTAGTACCAGAACGTCCCTAAGTGATAGTAAATAGAATCCAGGTGAAGAAAACTGAGTTTGGAACCCTAGAATCGATAAAGGAACGAAAAAGGGAGGTTTACACGTAAAACGGTTCACTTGGGGGTAATTGTGTAATTTTAGTTATTTCGAGTTTTCGGAAGTTGACACGAACGTAAATTTACTTATATATATATATATATATATGCTGTGTAGGTGACGAGCAAGCCAGTAGAGCAAGGGAAGAGCGATAAGGAGCATTTCGAAGCCTTCTGGAAAGTTATTCGGAAGTGATCGTTAGTTAAGGTAAGTGTTAAAACGATTTTCAATGGTTTTTATATTGATTTGATTTATAAATGAATGTTTCATGCATGTTTGAATGTTTTGGTAAAAATGAAATATGATTTAAATGATAAGTTGGATAGTAACGAATAATATAGTTTTTGTATTTTCGTTAAAAAGATTATTTTTCATTTTGAATTGTATAAAATGGATTTTAGTTTTAAAAATGTGAAAAGTAAAACCTATGGCTTACCCAAAGAATATCAAAATATTACCGGCCTGAGTTGAGTACTCGAAGCATGCATTGGTAGAGTTAGTAGTGTCGGTACGTCACTAACTATATTAACTGCAGGAGGTACCCGCAAGTAGTCGTGTCAGTCAGAGGTCCGAGAGATTAGTTCAATGCACGTCAAGGCTATATTATTAGCTAGCTTACACTCGAGAGAGACAGAGTTTCACTCTGCAGCGATGCAGTATTCTGCTACTTGAACCAGATAGAGAGCAATTCAGGATCTCGCTCCATACTAGGGTACCATGTGGCACGGGTCACTAGAGGTTGGCGGGAGCCGGATTGGTTGACAGGACACCTACGAATGGAGTCGAACCTGTTCATTTCATAAAAAGGAAGGTTTTTAAAATAAAAACCCTGCAACCATGGTAGATCCGTTTATGAAATTTAAAATCGTGCAACATGTGCTTTATAATATTAATGCATGAAACTCAATTTAGAATAAATAGATTTTATTTGAATTATTAAAACTGTTTTAAAGAGGCTTTTATGAAAATATGATTTGAAATATGTTATATGACACTCACTGGGTATTCAAAGCTCACCAAACGTTTTCTATATTTTTCAAATAAACCTCCCCAGGCACATGTACCATAGTTGCGGATTACCTCGAGACGATATTAGATAATCGAGGCAATAGTACTCATGTGATTATCTACTTTTGTATTTGTTCGATTTTAAAAGGAGTTGTATATATTTTATTATCTCTACGTGGTTTGGTAAATATCCTTTTGTGGTTAACTTAGATTTGAATTGTGTTTTTGGAGTAAATTGATACATGACATATGATTTTATTGATAATGAGTTTATAAATTGAAATGTGAAATTGTGATTGTGGTTGTGTTGAAAAATGAGAGCCTGAGGCTCTATAGTTTGGGGAAATTGATTTGTGATATTTTAGAAGTATTAAATTTTATAATATGTAGGGTGGCAAAGTCCGAAAAATAGACGGGATGTTGCCCAAATTTTTATAAAATGTTTTGTAAATGTTTGAAATAAAAATGAAAAATTTTTCTGCGTTTTCGTTGTTCTCGAAAAGGGTTCAGAAAGAACATGGCTTAGCTTTGCAGGGATCCTTTAGTTGAGTGAAAGGGCTAGTTGGAGGGTCAATGTAGGGTGCTAATAGATCGTCTAGGGAAAGGGGTATGTCAGTTTGGTATCAGAGCGAGGCTTGAGCGTGATTTTGAAAATAAAAAAATTTAGCATGTGGTTGTTTTGATGGTGAAACAAGCAACCACATGTATTTTTAATGTCATGCATCTTGTTTTGAAATGATTTTCAAGTTTTTCATAAGTTTGATGTTTCAAAATCACAGCACTATAGATCGACGTGGACGCGGATGTAGTCGCGGACGTGGTAGGTAAGGTTTTGGTAGAGCTCTTGCAGGAGCTCCAACTGTTGAGACACCACTTTTCGAGGAGTCTGAGCGTGGTATGGAGTCTATGAATGCCCTAGTAAAGCAACCTCGATTTGAGTAGGCAAGATCGAGTGGCCAAATTACAGGAAGTTTTGATGCGCAGATGTTAGAAGCGGCGATGCAATAGCTGCGGAAGACTCTCGGTGACAGGAAGAATGACATTGAGAGAGTAAAAAAGTTAGAAGGAAAGTCATTTGACGGTAAGGGAGGTCTAGAGAGTGCTCTGGCGTGGTTAGATCGCATGAAGAAAATATTCAGGGTGATGGATTGCTCGTAAGAGCAGAGGGTATAGTTCACCTCATTCTTGATGGAGGATAAGGCCTAGGACTGGTGGGAGACCCTAGAGAGACGACACCCGGAGGAGATTTCTTGGGTGGTATTTGAGAGGGAGTACAGAGAGTATTTTTATCCTCAGTCATACCAGGATGCGCGAACAGATGAGTTCTTTAGTCTAGAGTAAGGATCTATGTCCGTAACAGATTATGAAAAGAGGTTTCCCGAGCTGATCCGGGTGGTCCCTCTGATTGTAGAGAACGAAGAACAGAAGAGCAAGAGATTTTTCACAGGTTTACATCTAGATTTGAAAGTCCACCTTTTGTTGGCCTTGAAGGATAAATATGGCAAACTAGTAAAGGCGGCACTGGAGGTAGAGAGAAATAAACAGAGCAGAAAGTCAGAAAGCAAGCGTAGTAGCTCCAGTCAGCCGTAGGAGGGACCGAGCAAGATGGCAAAAAAGGATCAGAAACCCAAATGGACTGGTGGTAGGAGGATGAGCAGAGGAACGTCCTCTAGCCAAGGATCGTTCAGACCACCGACGGCTTCAGGAGGATCCCGTGATACCAGGGGTGCTGTCCCAAAGTGCAGTACCTGCGAAAAGAGACACAGGGGAGAGTGCAGATACAGGACCAGTGGCCGCACATGCTACCATCGTGGGTAAGAGGGACATATCATATGAGAGTGCCCACAGTTGATCACTACTAGTTCAGAGGCTGGATCTTCAGTCATAGCCCTCTCACAGGTGAGTACGGGTTAGAAATGAAGAGGCAAGAGCTTCCAGACGAGAGGACGGGGTACCTCAGTCTCTAACAGGGGTGCGATGGGCAAATGGACGTCCACTTCAATAGCTCAGACTAGTAGACCTCGCACCCAGGCTCGTGTCTTTGCGGTCACCCAGCAGGAGGCCGATGCAGCTCTGGAGGTTGTCACCGATGTGATCTCGATTCTTGACCATTCTGCTTATGTATTAGTTGACCCAAGGGCTATGTATTCCTTTGTATCCATGCCATTTTCGACGAAAGTGAATGCACTAGTTCTACCATTGGATAGTAGTATACTGGTATCCATCGCGATCGAAAACTTGTTGATAGCAGACAAAGTGATTAGAGACAAGAAGATTGTGATTGAGGAGAGAGAGTCTTCGACAGATTTGATTGTATTAGACATTCAGGATTTCGATGTTATTCTGTGGATGGATTGGTTATCCAAGTATAGAGCAACAGTGAACTGTTATAAGAAAGAAGTTAAGTTGTCAGGGGAACCAGACGTAGTGTTCCGTGGGGTACGGAAGGCGATTGCTACCAATTTGATCACCGTGATAATAGCCAGTAGGATGCTTCGTAAGGGTTGTCAGGGGTATTTGGTGTATATGGTTAAGACGGAAAAGAGTCAGGTTCGCCCCGAAGAAATTCCGGTGGTTAGAGAGTTCCCAGAGGATCTCCCAGGATTACCACCAGATAAGGAGATAGAATTTGAGATAGATCTGGTTCTGGGAACTGAACCGATTTCTATTATCCCATATAGGATGGCTCCAGCAGAGTTGAGAGAGTTAAATGTCCAAATGGAAGAGTTGCTGGATAAAGGATTTGTGAAGCCGAGTATATCTCCGTGGGGTGCTTTGGTGCTTTTTGTAAAGAAGAAGGATAGGAGTTTGAGGTTGTGCATTGGTTACCAGAGGATCTCCCAGGATTACCACCAGATAAGGAGATAGAATTTGAGATAGATCTGGTTCTGGGAACTGAATCGATTTCCATTATCCCATATAGGATGGCTCCAGCAGAGTTGAGAGAGTTAAATGTCCAAATGGAAGAGTTGCTGGATAAAGGATTTGTGAAGCCGAGTATATCTTCGTGGGGTGCTTTGGTGCTTTTTGTAAAGAAGAAGGATAGGAGTTTGAGGTTGTGCATTGGTTACCAGAGGATCTCCCAGGATTACCACCAGATAAGGAGATAGAATTTGAGATAGATCTGGTTCTGGGAACTGAACCGATTTCCATTATCCCATATAGGATGGCTCCGGCAGAGTTGAGAGAGTTAAATGTCCAAATGGAATAATTGCTGGATAAAGGATTTGTGAAGCCGAGTATATCTCCGTGGGGTGCTTTGGTGCTTTTTATAAAGAAGAAGGATAGGAGTTTGAGGTTGTGCATTGGTTACCGACAGTTGAATAAGATGATGATATGGAATCAGTACCCACTCCTAAGGATTGATGATCTGTTTGATCAGCTACAAGGATCCAAGTGTATTTTAAGATAGACTTGAGGTCAAGTTATCATCAGTTGAAAAATCATGCAGAGGACGTTTCGAAAACTACTTTCAAGACCTAGTATGGACATTATAAGTTCCTAGTGATGCCATTCAGGTTGAGGAATGCTTCAGTCACATTTATAGATTTGATTAATAGGGTGTTTCGGCCATATTTGAATAGGTTCGTGATTGTATTCATTGATGACATCTTGGTGTATTCAGGTAGTCCAGAGGAGCTTGCAGAACATCTTAGGATAGTCCTACAGACTCTAAGAGAGCACCAGCTATACGCGAAGTTTAGTAAGTGTCAGTTTAGGTTGAATTAGATTGCTTTCTTAAGACATGTGATATCAGCTGACGGGTTGAGTGCGAATCCTCAAAAGATAGAAGCGATCCTAAGTTGGAAACCACCCACGAATATGATCGAGGTTAGGAGCTTTTTGGGGCTGATAGGTTATTATAGGAAGTTCGTAGAAGAGTTTTCGATGATAGTAGCCCCGCTTACCAGACTGACGAGAAAAGATGAAAAGTTTGTATGGTTAGTTGCGTGCACTGTATCCATACCTCTTTGAGTAAGGTATGTAATTTAATCTCGAGGACAAAATTTTATAAGGAGGGGAGAAATTGTAAACCCTCTAGTTTAATTTTACGGATTTTCCAGAAATAGTCCCTAAATAACTATTAGAGACTCTAAATGGTCAAGAGAAGGGCCTAAGATTATAGAGAATTCTTAAAGATCCATTTAAACTCTATTGGAGATTAAATGAAAGGATAAAATGGTAAATGAAATCGAGTAATTATTTAATGTGACAAGGGACTTAATTGAAGATAAGATTCGATATTTGTGGTCAAAGTAAAATTTAGTTAAAAGTTAAGGGAGGAGAACGAGATTTTTCAGGGATATGACTGTCATTTTTAGAGTAATCTATGGAGAAAAACATGAAGCAAAAATTGAAGCACAAAAATCAGAACTGAAGACAGAGTTGAACTAATCGCACGAAGAAGAAGAGAAGAAAAAGAAAAAGAAGAAGAAGAAGAAGAAGAAGAGATCGAGCAGCAGTCCATCACGCACCAAAATCACGCCCAAAGACAGCTCAAACTAGACCTGAAGCCGACGCCAAGCTCAACCTGAATAGGTCTCACGTACGCGCATATCAGAAACAACAGAATGAGGCAGATCTAGAGGGAGAGAGCGAGAGAGGAATAAAGGCGAAGGAGGAGAGGAAAACCCAATTCAACGCAGCCATAATCTCATCCAAAAACAGCCCAAAATAGTCGATCAAACCAAAACCAAAACAGAGACGGGAAGGAGAGATCGGTCGAGAGAGAGAGAGATCGCACGAAAGAGAAAAAGGAGAGGAAGACCAAGCTGAAATCAAGCCATTTTCGCTCCAAATCAGTGCAGCTACA
This sequence comes from Nephelium lappaceum, assembly GCA_021234005.1. Lineage (NCBI taxonomy): Eukaryota > Viridiplantae > Streptophyta > Magnoliopsida > Sapindales > Sapindaceae > Nephelium > Nephelium lappaceum. The sequence continues at coordinate 11,919,695 of CM037997.1, read as the reverse complement.
GCCGTGACACACCAAAAACAAAGACAAAACGCAGCTCCAAAGAAGAAGCCGTGAGAAGAGAAACCAAAGGAGATGTGTTTTGCCAAGTGGAATGAGAGGTAGATCAAGCTATCACAAGCCATTTTCGAGCTTCTCACCAAGCTTTCAAGCTCACCCAAGTTAGAGAACCAAGATTGAGCAAGAAAACCAAAGTGAAAGGGGGTAAGTTATCCAATTCGAAATTGGTTTGTGTTGTTGATTTTTCTTGGTGATTTAAGTTGGTTTTGAAGTGGGTTTTGATATGATTTGTTTGTTGGTTAGTTGTGATTAAAAATGAGCTATAAACTAGGTGAATTGATATTGGAAAAAAAATGAGTTTGAGTGTGTGAGGGGCTGTCCAAGTTGATTGGTGTTGATGTTGGTGGTTTTGAAACGATTTGTGTTGTTGATTTGTTGGATAATTAGTGAGTGACTTTTGATGTTTAGAGTTTGAAAGTTTTAGTTTAAGGTTAAACTTGGAATTTAAGGCTATTATAGGGGCAACTTGGTTCGATGAAAAGTCGAACGAAATGGACGTCATTGTGATATTTATTGGAAGCCTAAGAAACCAAGAAAAACATCAAAATTTAAAGAGAAATAAAATCGCGCACTAAACTAGTTTGAATGGAAATTCTGTAAATTAACCCATAATGAGTCCGTTGAGTATTCCGATGACCCTAACGAGTTTAATTAGGCATATTGAGATTATTAAAAGTCAAAGGTTAAATTTAGAACTCAAAACCAAGAAAATGCCTAAAAAGTAGTAGCGAAAATAACACATTTTTAGCCTAAAACTCTTATCCGATGACCATTTCTTTCTGTATCGACACTTGGACCTAGTAGATGGTGAGTTAGGAAGGTGTTTGGAGCGAAAACGAAACGAAGAAAAGCCCCAAATAGGGCTGTGAATATTATTCGACCTAAAGGGGTCGAAATCAGACGATTTTTGTCTCGAGTCTTCGAACGCGATTCTGTTAGTACCAGAGCGTCCCTAAGTGATAGTAAATAGGTTCCAAGCAAAGAAAACTGAATTCAGAACCCTAGAATCAATAAAGGAACGAAAAAGGGAGGTTTATGTGTAAAACAAGTCACTTGGGGGCAATTGTATAATTTTAGTTATTTCGAGTTTCCGGAAGTTGACGCGAACATAAATTTATGTATATATATATATATATATATATGTTCTGTAGATGACGAGAAAACCGGTGGAGCAAGGGAAGAGCGATAGGGAGCATTTCGGAGCCTTTCGGAAAGCTATTCGGAATTGATCGTTAGTTAAGGTGAGTGTTAAAATAATCTTCAATGAGTTTTATGTTGATTTGATTTACAAATGAATGTTTCATGCATGTTTGAATGTTTTGGTAAAAGCGAAATATGATTTAAATAATAAGTTGCATGGTAACGGATAATATAATTTTTGTATTTTCGTTAAAAAGATGATTTTTCGTTTTGAATTATATAAAATGAATTTTAGTTTTAAAAAGATGAAAAGTAAAATCTATGGCTTACCCAAAGAGTATAAGAATATTACCGGTCTGGGTTGAGTACCCGAAACGTGCATTGGTAGAGTTAGTAGTGTCGGTACGTCACTAACTATATTAACTGCGGGAGGTACCCGCAAGTAGTCGTGTCAGTCAGATGTTCGAGAGATTAGTCCAATGCACGTAGAGGCTATATTATTAGCTAGCTTACACTCTAGCGAGACAGAGTTCCACTCTGTAGTGATGCAGTATTCCGCTACTTGAACCAGATTGAGAGCAATTCAGGATCTCGCTCCATACTAGGGTACCATGTGGCACGGGTCACTAGAGGTTGGCGGGAGCCGGATTGGTTGGCAGGACACCTACGAGCGGAGTCGGACCAATTCGTTTCATAAAAAGGAAAGGTTTTTAAAATAAAAACCCCACAACTATGGTAGATCCATTTATGAAATTGAAAACCGTGCAACATGTGTTTTATAATATTAATGCATGAAACTCAATTTAGAATAAATAGATTTGATTCAAATTATTAAAACTGTTTTAAGGAGGCTTTTATGAAAATATGGTTTTAAATATGTTATATGACATCTCACTGGGCTTTGAAAACTCACCAAACGTTTTTCAATATTTTTCAAATAAACCTCCCCAGGCACAGGTACCATAGTTGCGGATTACCTCGAGACGATATCAGATAGTCGCGGCAATAGTACTTATGTGATTATCTACTTTTGTATTTGTTCGATTTTAAAAGGAGTTGTATATAGTTTATTATCTCTACGTGGTTTTGTAAATATCCTTTTGTGGTTAACTTAGATTTGAATTGTGTTTTTGGAGTAAATTGATGCATGACATATGATTTTGTTGATAATGAGTTTATAAATTGAAATGCGAAATTGTGGTTATGGTTGTGTTGAAAAATGAGAGCCTGAGGCTCTGTAGTTTGGGGAAACTGATTTGTGATATTTTAGAAGTGTTAAATTTTATAATTTGCAATGTGGTAAAGTTCGAAAAACAGACGGGATACTGTCCAAATTTTTATAAAATATTTTGTAAAGGTTTGAAATAAAAACGAAAAATTTCCCCGCGTTTCCGCTGTCTTCGAAAAAGTTTCAAAAAGAGCACGACTTAACTCTGCGGGGATCCTTTAGTTGAGCGAAAGGACTAGCTGGACGGTCACCGTAGGGTGCCGGCAGATCGTCTAAGAAAAGGGGTCTGTCAGCATGATTCTCTAGGACCGAACATGCACATATATAAAACCAATAGGAGAAGTAGCCAAGATCCATGAAATCTTATTTATATCATCTATAAATGCACCAGGTCTCAAGTGTTAGTATTAAACTATACTACATTCCAAATTTTCATTTAAACGAAGTAACTAACATAAACATGACAAAACCTCGTTAAGGCATTCAGCGTCCTGCATCTTTTGCAACATTCATCTATCAATTAACATCTTATTCTCAGCCTCTGACTTTTTAGTTCTCGCAATCATCTCTTCGAGCTGCTCTCTAATTTGATGGTTCTCACTCACAATTAAGTCCAAAGCTTTAATCTTCTCCTCCAAGTCCGCCTTCAACTGAGAACCAGTCCATGCATCGCAATAGAAACCAGATTTAAACACACTACATTGACTTAAAATAGTATCTTGATTTCTTAGTGATGCAAGATGAATCAGAATTTCAAAGTTAGGTGCTATATTTCTGAATCACAGTGGCAAATCACTAATGTTCGGAGAACATATATATAATCCAACTAGAACATCTTACAGTGAACATACCCAGTCTCTGGTGCTGCAGATCCTCTCAACTCCATACTCCATTCACACATAAACTCCAGCTACAGTTCCTGTTAAAGCCTAAAAGAAATCATCAAACGTATTTGTCTACCAAATTCAGATTTAATGTACAACAAGTTTTAGTAAGTAGTTAGATTAATCTATCATCAAATTGAAATCTTATAAAAATCTAGTAAGATCATTCACCTATGTACAATCAAGCATCATCAATGCCCTTTCATAATAACAAAGTCATTAACGAATATGCAAACATCATTAACATTAAACTCTTAAAATCAACTCTATTAATGTCAATATTAACTTCTATTACCATAATCATTCATTTGCCATGATAATCATTATGGTAGCCATCATGAATAATAATGATCATGACCAATCAATGGCAGTAATCATCAACTTAATGTTTGTTATCAAGTATCGAATCACTGTCATTATATATTAATAATATCACCATTAATAATCCGTATCACTTAAAACTCTACAAAATTTTTTAATTGATTGTCTAACAACAAAGATGTATACGGATGAAATCGCTTTTTTAATTTGGAAAAGCAATTTATTTCATATAAGAATTATTAATCGTATGAAACAAACAAAATCTTTAGTTTTTTTTTTTTAATTTGAAGCAGTAAAAGACTTTCGTACTTTTATAAAAAGAAAAACAAGTTTCATAATGAATGACTGTTAAGATCTAATTCTCTTTTAATTACTTTTGTTTGTGAAATATTTTATGTTTTGTTACCTCTTCTTAATAGGAGAATGTCATAGTGCTTCATAATAAATCAACTCAAGGCTGCCATTTGATTAAGAAAAAAGATGATGAGAAATCTAGTGCATTATGCCATATGTGTAGATTACAATAGAGATATGTCTATGGTACATGTAACTTAATGGACAAATGCAACCATCTTAGAAATAGTAAATCTCAAACCTGATTTTGCTACTGTGGGCATAGTTTTTTTGGTATGTTGTTGATCCAATACTTTCTTGATTCTCCCAATGGAATATGTTTTGAGAAAGCTTTGTTCTCTTCTCTTAATTAATAAAAGAACGTCATATTGTTTCATAATGGATAAGAAATTTGAGGAAACCATTAGATCAGAGGGAGAAGAGATTAATTTTGTTATCAGAAATGGATGACAGTGATCTTATAAACAAGATAAAGAAGAAAACGAAGAAGAGGATGAAGAAGAAGAAAAAGAAGAAGAAGAAGAAGATGAAGGTATAGCTTTAAGGGGAAGAAGATTATTTTTGTGAGTAGAAATGATGACAATGAGCTTATATTTATAGGATTAAGGTAAAGCGACCTTTTTTATTTTGTTAGTCTTATTTTATAAATGATACGGCGTGATACTATGCCGTAAGTAATGATATAATGTTGTTAACTTAAATTAGACGAGAAATTATTTAGTTTCTTAGTTGATTTAAAATTTTTATTATAAGATTTTATGTTCAAATCATACACTTAGTCATAGGATTGGCCTATCTGAATTAAGAATTGACATGGTCCTCAATTCATAAAATAAGTTAACTACATAGAACTATTGTAATATTTCTTTTTATTTTTTGTAATTATTAATTAGTATCTCAACGTCGAGATATCATTTTAATGACGGCCATAAACATATTAACAGCATTTCCATATTTCAATAAAAACTAAATTTAATGAAATTTTGCATTAAATGGTATAAAAACATAAGTCTCATATGAGATTGTACCATTAATCACATGTCATAACCAACACGTTACCTATTTAGAACTTGAGAGATGCCTATTGATTCAGAAAATCTTATTATTGATATAATTTTATGTAATCTGATTAGTAAATTCATAAGAAGTTGACTTCCATATTTAGTTAAATCTAATTTTAACTTTTAGATATTTTATAATCTCAATATTGAATGTATAACATTGATTTTTATATATGTTGAATTTGCTTCAAATCTTTGGATTTGGCAATCTCATTAGTTATTGCATATTAAATTAGCTTCCATGCTAAATTTGTTTTTAAGCTCTAGAGTTTTAGTAATCTGCAATTGAATCTTATGTAGTCTTTTTATAATTTAAACCTTTATTACGTGACATGTCATGTAGGTTTCATCCTGTCTTTTTGCAATTATCCACGTTGGACATAGATGTGAATTTGTTAGCTCCAAGGTTTCATAACCTATTATTTTGATGATTATTAACAGTTGATTATGACCTAATGTGTGTATTTATAAGAACATAACACTTAAAAAAAGCTTCAAGATCCAGAAAGTTTGTGCAAGTATTTATTTGTGTTATCATCCTCCAGAGCATAGATATGCATGTGACTCCAATTTTATGAAATTTAAAAAATTGGATTGTGCTCAAGAGCACACTGCATTTTTCTCTATGCCTATTACTCATTTGAGTTTAATTTTAATAGCTTCATGATTAATACTTAGTAGGTATGATGACTGATTTGGTTAAAGAAGATTTGGGGAAATCCACACCAAATTTGAAAAAAAAAATTTCACATTTCGGTACGAATGTGTACGCACTTGTCTTGGGCTAAACCTACAACCATCCGTGTGTAGTGGGATCAAACTATAGGGTGTTGACCGTTCACTGGATTAGGCAGTTATCTCTCCTTGATCCTAGCAACCTGTATCCTATGCACAGTGAACAACAAAGAATGTGGGTGATCTTAACACTGGTGGGGTACCAGCCAAAAACACTACGATGTTGAAGTCAGTATGGAATTGAAATAGGTGGAAAATAAATAAAAGAATTTAAAATACGTCTTTCGATAGATTCTAGGTTGACGAGTATATTATAAGATTATAGATGATAATAGCGAATGTCGATTGTAGGATTGCAGCCGACAATGTGGGTTGCAAAGATTGTATTTGAGCTTGGCTGAGTGCGATTAAATGGGGAGAGATGAATGGATATCTTGATTGGAGGGGAAGTATGGTGGCCAAAGTACTCTTCCGGAGTAATCTTCTTGGAATTTGTAAGGGAGTAAGTTTGGGGGAGAATTTCGTGTCTCCTTTATGCTTTCCACACAACTATTTATATAGGACATATGAGACATCATCTAAGTCTGAATCTATTTGCAACAATTATTATAGCATTCACTCTCATGCCCGTTTCACCATCACTCCACTTTACAATGTTCGTTTCGGTCAACCCTTATAAACCACCATTATTGGGCTAGTAACTCATCGTCATCAAATTCTTGGCTTTACTTGGGCTGGACTACACTAGGGGTTGGTCAACTCACTAAATCCTTTGGGCTTCCACATAATGTGCTAATTTATTTATCCACTACACCATGTTAGAGATTTTTAACATTTCCTCCATAAATAATTGCATAACAAACACAAATGATTTCACACTCCTCAATAGTTCGATAATTTCAATCAAATAGTTACTTATTTGTATAAAAACTTAGATTATTTGTAATTTTAGAATGAATTCTCGAAATTATATCACAAATTTGACTATAGTTATATGTATGTGTGTGTGCATGTGTTTTAATGTGTTATATATTTTTAGGTTTGTGGATTCAAGTGTGGGTGCAGTATATGTGTCCATCTCAAACCCACATCATCACGTTGGAAAAATCATAACCAACCAACCCATGACCCTCCCCATGCTCTCTATTTTATTTGGGCCCCCATAAACTTAAACCAATGAAATGCTTTAAACTTTGTAGTTTATATATGTTTAGGTACTATAATAAAAGTAATAGAAACATATTGACCTCTTAGATTGAATTGGGATAATTTTTCTAGACACATCTCCAAATAGATCACTAAAATAAGGAAAACAACTTGCATGTCACGTGTAGTTGCCAAGATGGGATTTTACATTATGTTAGGCCATCACAAACATGTTGAGTTTGCCTTAATACATGTTTTTTATCGGACATGATTGATAAGAGTATTTACTAGTAAACCTGAATAATTGTGTAGCCATTGAAGGTAAATATTCTTACCACGTATAAACCCTTGAAGAGTTGTCATACATACATATATATATGTATACATACATATATATAGACACATTCTAACATATACCTAGGGTATAAATACACTTGACAAAAACAATACATGATTGCATTTTAAAATATGTGATTGTAATTTATTATACATTATTACAACTAAACATGTGTGATTATAACTAGTAAATATGATCACATTTACTAATTGTAATCACACATTTTTAGTTGTAATCATATATAATATATTACAATCACAAATTTTAAAATATAATTATGCTTTTTTTTTTTTGAAAACAAGTTGTATTAAATGAAACCAGACATAATACAAGCTTCGGTGACTCCATGCCATCGATGGACTTCATTCGAGGACAAGACAATCGAGGCGAGCTTATGCGCCAAATGGTTACCCAACCTAGGGACTGCTTGACACACCAACACACCCACCTCAATATATAAAGCCTTAATATAACTAATAATGAAGTCATTATCCCCCTACATCTCACAATGAGAGTTAATATCCCCAACGGCGTTAGTGGCGTCAAGCTCAACTGTGTGAATTGGCAGTCCCATCCTTCACGCCAACTCTAGCCCCGCTCTCACCGCAGGAGAAAAGCGCCCTATCAACGACCTGGCCTCAGCGACCACAACCAGGCCCTCATGGTTCCGAATAGCCACCCATATCCCATACCAGCTTTTGTCAGAGTGTACTGCCACATCAGAATTCAGCTTCAAGCCCCCAGGAGGAGGAGGGAACCAGACAGGATTCAGGCTGCGCCTTGGAAGATCGGGAGGGGGGGTGGTGGGGGAACAAAGCTGCACTGGACTGGAACTCCCTGAGGGCACCTGCTACCCATTCTGCAACATCTACTGGGTGCCTCATTTTGCGACCTTAGAAGGGAGCATTTCGGTTATTCCACAGGCACCACACGATCATGCATGCCAGTTCGAACGCGTCCCTACCCCCTGCCTGCCTAACAGCAACCAAGGCATCAATGAATGACCCCATTTTGAACGCACATGCTCCCAGGGAGTTCTGAAAGTCCTCCCAGGTCAGCTGAATCGAGCTACAGCGGAGAAGGACGTGCTCAACCGATTCAAGCTCCTCTCCACATAGCTGGTAGTAGCCATCCGCTAGGATCCCCCTTTTAACTAGGTTCACCTTAACGGGCAGAGCATTCTTGCAAGCCCTCTAGGTAATGATCTTCACTTTCGAGGGAATATTAAGGCTCCACATGAATTTCCACCAACCTTCGCCCTCCTTACTACTGGAGGGGGAGCTTAACTCGAGGCAATTACAAGCTAGCTGATGCCCACTCTTAACCGAATAGAATTCTTTCTTGTCGAAGTGCCATTTAACCTATCACTGACGTGCCTTGCACTGAGAGGGATTCCCATAATCACATCCACATCCACCGGCATGAAACATTGGAGAAGGGACCTCAGATTCCAATAATGGTTAACGCTGTCAATCAAGTCCGACACTCTAATAACAATATCAATGCACCTGGAAACCGGCAAAAAGGAAGCTGGTCTCGGCAGCCAAGGGTCTTTGAAGGCCCTGATCAAGTGACCATCTCTAACCTGCCATCTAAGCCTCTTACAGGGCAGCTCCTTACCCCACAAGATGTTGTTCCAGACATAAGAGCCACCTCTCTTCAGCCCCACCTGAAGAAAGACGCTAGATGGGAAATATTTGGCTTTCAGGAGTCTCGCCATCAAGGATTCCGGCTCCCTCAGGATTCTCTAGGCCTGTTTCACAAGTAAAGCCTGATTGAAAGACATAAGGTCCTTGAACCCCATCCCACCTTTTGATTTGGATTGACACATCTTCTCCCATCCCGCCCAACTTATCTTCCGTCTATCACCCTTAACTCCCCACCAGAATTTCGACGTTAACGAACTGAGCTCCTTACATATGCTAACTGGGAGGCGGAACAAGCTCATCACATAAGTGGGTATTGCCTGAGCCACCGCTTTGATCAGAATCTCCTTGCCCCCGCAAGAGAAGAGACAGCCCTTTCAGCCTTGAAACTTACCCCAAACCCTCTCCTTGATTGAATTGAAAGTGCGTCGCTTTTGCTTGCCCACCAAAGTAGGTAAACCCAGGTATTTATCATGACCGCTGCCATTCCCCACCCCTAGTCTCTGCTAAAGAGTTCTCCTAACTCGCCCATCCACATTAGGACTCACAGCAAGGGAGGACTTTTCCAAGTTTACACGCTACCCGGAGCCCCTTCCGTAGGTCTGAATCACCTCTTCTATTAATGCACACTGATCCACTGAAGCCTTGCTAAACAGAACGTTGTCATCTGCAAAGAATAGGTGGCTAACGAGTGGGCCGTTCCGCACGCTCTTGATGCCCAGCCCTCTGCCATTAAGCTCCACCCTCCTAATCCCACTCGAGAAAGCCTCCGTGCATAACAGAAAGAGGTAGGGTGATAAGGGGCAGCCCTGTCGAATACCCTTGGACAGCACCAACTCAACAGCTGGATCACCATTGAGCAGAACCGCCAGCTTGGAAGTAGTGACACAATTCAAGATCAGCTTGATCAAGCTTATCGAGAACCCCATCCTTACGAGTACAGCCTCAAGAAAAGTCCACTCTACCCGGTCATACGCTTTAGCCATATCTAATTTCAGTGCCATCCAGCCTTGCCTTCCCTCTTCCTCATTTTGATAGAGTGGAGCAGCTCAAAAGAGATGAGAACATTATCAAAGATCTGCCTACCTGGGACGAAATCGAACTGGTTAGGCGAGATCAACTTCGGAAGCACTTTCTTGATTCGACAAGCGATGACCTTCATCACAATCTTGTACACTACGCTACTCAAGCTGATTGGTCTAAAGTCCGTTAGAGATACTGCAGTCTTCTTCTTTGGGATAAGGTCCACGTTGCTGTGGTTGAAATCTTGGACCGAACACCCCCCTCCTAGAATCTTAAGGCATACATGTGTTAAATCCTGACCCACCACATCCCAGAATTTTTGGAAGAAAGCTGCATGGAAGCCGTTTGGACCAGCGGCCTTAGAGGGACCCAGCTCAAACACAGCATTCTTAACCTCCTATTCCTTGTAAGGTGTAATCAGTTCGGATACATCTTCCTTGGACAGTTTGGATTGGATTGGCTCACAGGCCTTGGAGATTTCCGATGTCGATGGCGATGATGTTTGAAACATGTTCAAAAAAATATATATAGATCAATCTCACCATACCTTCCTTGGATTCCTCAGTCCTCCCATCTGAATCCTCTAACCGTAAAATCTCATTCTTCTTCTTACGCGCGGATGCTCGTGCATGAAAAAACTTTGTATTTCGATCCCCCCATGCCAGCCAGTTCGAGCGAGCCCATTGTTTCCAATACATTTCCTCTTTAGTCAGGAGGTCCTCGAGGTCAGATTCAGCTACTTTGATTTCCTCCATCACTCCCCTTTTACTACGCACCTCATACAACCTTTCGATCCTACATTTCTTCTTGTCGATCGTCCTTCGCAGAGATCCAAACTGGGACTTACTCCACCCTGCCAGCCTATCCGCGCATTTTGTGAGCTTAAGTTGTAGCTCCCTTGTGTCTTGCGATGGACCCAAGCTCTCCCACGCCTTCAAAACCACTCCTTTGCACGCCTCCTCCTTAAGCCAAAAGGTTCAAACATGAATCGCCGTCGGTTTAGATAGCCTTGCCTACGACTACCTCCCAAAGTTAGCAAGATCGATCTATGATCAGAGCCATTAAACCCCAAGTGATCCACTTTCGTACTATTGAAGGCATCCCGCCACTGTTAGTCTCCTACGAACTGGTCCAACCGCTCTTGCACATTTGCTTCCACATTCCTCCTATTGTTCCACGTAAAGCATGGTTCGTTGGAGCCTAAGTCCCATAAATCACATTCGCACAGAGTTTGTCGAAACCGCACCATACCGCTCACCCCCTTTTTCGGCCCCCCACATTTCTCAGTAGCTTTCAGAATCTCATTAAAGTCACCCCTGACCAGCCAGGGGAGAGAATCAAAATCCTTCAATCTCTTCAACAATTCCCACGAAACTTGTCTTTTCTTCGGCTTAGGATTCTCGTAAAAACCAGTGAACCGCCACCTGCACCCACCCACCAAGCTAACCCGCACATCTATATGCCCTCGGGAGTAAGACGATAAACTAACCATGTCCCTTTCCTGCCATAGGAGAGCTAACCCCCGCTCTTGCCATCACTTTCCACCACTAGGGTCCCTTGGTACCCCAGCAGCTCCTTTATTCTACAAACCTTGTCTCCGTAGAGTTTAGTCTCACTTAGAAAAACTAAACTAGGGGAATGTTGTCTAACGATTCTTTTCAGGGCTGTAAACGTATGAGGGTTCCTCATCCCCCGAACGTTCCAACATAAGATACTCATTGCTCCCAACGGGCCTGAATCTCAGGCTCCACCGATACACCAGACATCTCCACATCCCCCACAACCACTGTCTTAACTTTCTTTATCGCCCCACCTTTCACATTGATGAAAACTAGCTTCTTCCTTTTGACCCACCCCCCCCCCCCCCCTCCCCCGCTTTTCTACCGCACTCTTCAAACCCGACTAATTAGCTAAGGGGGATCGATCCACAGTCTTACCTTTGGTTGTTGACCGCTGCCTTAGGGAGGCACTGTGGCTCCTACCAATAGCCAGCATTCGCTTCGACGAGCTGGATCCCTTCTCTAGCGATGCCTCTGCTCGAGCCGCCCTCTTCCATTTATGTTGTTATGTTTTGCATGGGCTCCCTTTTAATTTATCTGCTCTCATAACCTCTGGCGACCCCACAACCGCACATGCCTCAACTGTAACCCCTGTCTCAATTTGTACCATAGATTCGTTTACCTGTCTATCTGTACACTGCTTTGAATTTGAGCTATTACTGGACACTAATGCCCCCTCCATTGGGTTCACAACTATAATCTCACCTTGTTCCCCACTTTGGGTACCATTATTGGGACTAGGCAAGACCACTCCCAAATTCCTTAGCAAAGATTCCTCTTCCACCCCTTTCAGTTTGGAAATCGAGGCCTCTTCATTCTCTTGCCTATAAAGGCATTGAACTCCATCAACTTGTATCTTCGGGTGCCTGTTTAAGACCCTCATTCTCTCCTCCCCCCGCATTCCAGAAACTACACCCATCTCACTCCTTCTTCCTTCCCTGTCTACCTTCGGATTAGGCCTCTCATTCTTCTTCCTTCCCCAAGCACTCTGGTTAGCCCGCAGCTAAGATCCAAACTCTTTTTTGGCTTTTCTCTGCCCCTCTTCTATTGTCATTGCGTCCCTGCAATCACTCCCACCATGGCCCAATCGCCCACACGTATAGCAGAACTCGGGTAAGTTTTCATATGTAAGGACCACCACTTTCGTATCCTCCAACCCACCCAGATTCAGTTTCGGGGCCCTCTTTAGCGACTTGCTTATATCAATGCATACTTTCACTCTCAGAAATTTCCCTTTACACTCTCTCGCTTCCTTAGGGACCCAAACAATGTCGCTGATCTGTCCAGCCAACACTCTGGCTACCTTAGGGTTCATACACAATAGCGGGAGCTTGTGGATCTGAAGCCATATTGGCAGCTTATCAAACCCCATCTTAGATACATCACCCACTCCATCTGGTCTCTCTAAAACTATAAGGTTATTTTCAAAATGCCAGGGGCCACGGTTCCAAATCAGCTCCTTAGTCTCCATTTTACCAAAGTAGAACATAAAGATGTTGGTTCCGATAGCTTCCACTTCCATTTTGCCATACATTCCCCAAATCTGTTCCAGCACTGTTCTAAAGCCCTCTCGGTTCACCCTCTTAGCTCCTAATACCTTGCCCACCAAACAATGCTTGACTTCTTCAAAACCTTCGTCAAAGACCGTTCCTTCAATCTTGCACATCCTCCTTTCCTCCTCTGAGAGATTTACGGATTTACATAACCTTGTTATCTTTTCGTCCTCCATGCCTCTACTCCCCCTATAGAAAACACACTAGCCTAAACTTGGAACACTAAAGAAGAGACGCGAATCTAATCTAATCTCGGCTCCTTGAAGGAGGTACAAGTCAACACCACACAATTCCTCTTGTGAGACTGACTACCTTGCGGACAACTCCCTCTATCTTAGTCGCTCGCCTGGAGAGCGCCAAAAGAGGACAATTATGCTTTTTTTTTTTTATCAAGTCAATGCATACATATATGATATATACATATATATATGTATATAGGCATATTCTAGCATATGTCTGGGGTATACATGCACTTGACAAAAACAATACATGATTGTATTCTAAAATATGTGATTGTAATTTATTATACGTTATTACAACTAAACATGTGTGATTACAATTAGTAAATATGATCACATTTACTGATTGTGATCATTGTGATTACATTCACTGATTGTAATTACAAATGTTTAGTTGTAATCACATAAAATACATTACAATCATAAATTTTAAAATCCAGTCATACATTTTTTTTTTTATCAAATGTATGCTTACCCCAGTTGTACACAAGGGGAGCACATACACATCTTTCAAATATATATATATATATATATATATATGAGTTGTACATTTTGATTTGACAATAATTAAATTTGATTCCTTCTTTTGTAGTGCTTGGTTGTGTTCATTAACTCAATTTAGGTCTATCAATTGTAACACATTTTAGATTAACCTAAGGAATGATTAAGAATATTCCATATGGTTGGGAATATTTATTGACGATTATTAAATAATCTATGAGATCTAGCTCTATCCAGCCTTGTAATAATATTGTCTAGATCATAGCTGTAATTTTATATTAGAGATTTGGCATGTAAATTCAAAGTACACAGTGGCTGATAATAAATATTTACGTTATGTGCATGCATTGGTGGACATTACATCTGGTATCTGATCTCGATTGATTCAAATTTGTTCTTACTAATCCTATTATTGTTACTGAATTATGTTTACAACCATTATCTTATTAGCATTGTTGCTTTGTCATTTTCAAATTCAATTGAAGTACCATTTTCTCAAAATTTAGCTGATACTTGTTTTCTCAATTTAACCTTTTTGGTATGCATGGTTCGTTATGCATAGTAGTAAAATTATTCACTTGAAAGTAATCATGCTAAGAAATTTAATATTATTAATTTCTTGTCACCTGGGAGATTCAATGTCCAAAAGGATCCAAATAGAAAGAAATTCTTCAGGAGTTTAGGTTTAGATTATTCAGAACCACATCCATTTAATGATGCCAATGAAGTTTAGTCAATATGTATATGTTTGTATGATTTATGAGTGAGTGGAGTTGTAATAAGCAAGAAAGAAAAATAGAAAGAGGTTATAATCAATATTATCCGGCAAAATTTCTTTGCTACTTTATTCATCTTTATAACAATATTGTCAGACTGAATGAACGTTTTCTCCCATAAAAATATGTTAGGCAGTGGTGCTACTAATGACAATTTGAACTTTGGAAAAAATAGTGATATAATCTGACCACACCCCTGTCTAAATCGTAAGAGTCTTTGTGCAATCTAAAAGTTATAGATTATAATAGATTGCTGCAAAATCAAATTATCATACTTATTAGCTTGATAGAAAAAAATTCTCAAAACAAAAACACACTAGTACATTCTCTCTCACTCACTCTCTCTCGCTATCTCTCTCTTAAAAACAATTTCAGAAGAACCGCCTAGCTTTCTAGCATCCTTGAATGTATAGACAATGGGGCAAAAAATTCAAAATCAAAAGAAAACCAATACGGTAGATTTCCACAATCAAGTTCTTGGAATGAAAATCAGTCAAGTGATGAAAAAAATTCCACAGTCGAAGTTATGTATGGTTCATCCATGGATGGATGGTTTTTTAAAATATCCCAATATTGAGTTTTTCTAAGAAAATCCGTCCTCTAGCTCATTGTTCCCTTCCACCAGATTCTCCAGCTTGTTGAATATCTTTTACAAAAGCTCAGGTCAACCATTTAATTCACGCAAATGTATTAGCAAGGAGAAGAAGTACGATTGCACAAGCAGTACCACAAAATCGAGTCTTCCGTTTCCTTCTAAGCACTACAATGTTGATGTTGAGAAGACAATCCTGGTGAACAATAACAATCAAGTTGAAAATTTTTTTAATTATATATTAACTTAAAATTTCAAATTATTGTTCATAGAGATAAACATCATAAGTGGAAATACCAAATAAATAACCCTCTAATGTTTTATCAAAAGTTATTATTTTTTTAATTTTTAAACCTATTTTACTTACCTTGCGAGATTTATATGCATGTTTAATATATATTTCATTAGTTAATCTTACGGAAATGAGTATATAAGTTAGACTTTTTCAAATCTTGAGGAATTTAGTTTACAATAAAAGAGTTAAGATTAAACGTATATTTGAGCATATTTTTGGATAAATGCCCTCCATATTAAGGCAATATCTTTCTTTTAATTTAAAAACAAAAACAAAAAAAACAAAACAAAATAAAATAAAACAAAACTTTTTAGTGTATTACTTATTAGATGTTGCTTTTAAAAATTAATCAACTATTTTAATCTATAATTTTGAGGGTGTAGTTATGAAAGGAAATTATATATTGAGCCAACCTTATAAGTTTGGAAGTCATAAATTACCACTTGAAAAAAATATAAACAATTCTTATATAAACTTATTTAAAAGGTTGTTTAGTAATCGAAAAGGATCTAAATGTGCTTCTAAGAAACCAAAAGGGCTTAGTTATAAATTTTACTCAAATTTATAGGAAGTGAAGTTGAAATACATACATTTCTTCTCACGTTGGTCGCATGACTGTAAGTTTTCACGGTGCATTAACTTCCCACCGTCAGCACAAAGCATACAGGTATCCTCAATCCTCTGATTGGAATCGATTATTGATTGCTCAACACAAAAAATAATAACAACAATAATTAAATAAAAAACCACGTCTAGCCTTTTCATCTTTTCTATCGAAAGTCATTATACAGATTAACATAATAACAATGAGCATTTTGTAATACCAACAAAGAACCAATGTCATATGATTCATTTATGTTTTTAACATGTTGATTCAAGTTCTTACCTATCTTTATTTTGATTTATAATGTTAATATCAAAATCTAGAATCTTAAGTCAAGCAATATTGGTGGTAAATAGTTATAAATTATTATTTGTATTGATTTAGTAACATAAGTACAACTTTTTTTTTTTTTTCTGTGCTAGTGAATATATGTCACGGAATTCATTCTCTACTTTTTTGCTAATTTATTATTAGATGTTGACCTGATAACCCTAGACTGTCTCCAAATTGGGACTTTCGTGCATGAAAGTGTGTGTTTATATTTCTAAAACATTGAGAGGAGTAAACAACCAATCAAGTCTAGGCTCCACTTTTAAAAAATAGAAATAAAAATAAAAAAAGGTTTATTTTATTCATTTTCTTGGCTATTTGATGCGATAAAAAAATTTAAAAAATTCATATAGGTTCCATTACTTTTCAAGACATCCACTAAATTTATTAGTATGTGTCTTATCATTAATCAACTATCATCAATCTATCATCAAATTGAAATCTTATAAAAATCCAATAAAATCTTTTACCTATGTACAATCAAGCATCATCATGCCCATTCAAAATCACAAAGTCATTAACGAACATGCAAACATCATTAACATTAAACTCTTAAAATCAACTATATCAATGACAATACTAATTTCTATTACCATAATCATTCATATGCCATGATAATCATTATGGCAGCCATCATGTATAACAATGATCATGACAAATCAATGCAATAATCATCAACTAAATATTTGTTATCAAGTATCGAATCACTGTCCTTATATGTTAAATATATCACCATTAAGCATCCATGTCACTTAAAACTTTGCAAAATTTTTATTTGACAGTGTAACAACAAAAACATATACGGATGAAATCGCTTTTTTAATTTGAAAAAGTAATTTATTTAATATAAGAATTATTACTCTAATGAAACAAACAAGATCTTAAGTTTTTTTGAATTTGAATCGATAAAAGACTTTCGTACTTTTATAAAAAAGAAAACGAGTTTCATAATGAATGACTGTTAAGATCTAATTCTTTTTTATTTACTTTTCTTTGTGAAACATTTTATGCTTTGTTACCTCTTCTTAATAGTAAAATGTCATAATGCTTCATAATAAATCAACTCAAGGGAACCATTTGATTAAGAATCAAGATGATGAAAAATCTAGTGCATTATGAATGTGTAGATTACAATAAAGAGATGTATATGGTACATATAACCTAATGCACAAATGCAACCATCTTAAAAATAGTAAATCTCAAACCTGATGTTGCTACCGTGGGCATAGTTTTTTGGTATCTTGTTGATCCAATACTTTCTTGATTCTCCCAATGGAATATGTTTTGAGAACGCTTTGTTCTTTCCTCTTAACAAAGGCATGTCATATTGTTTCATAATGGATAAGAAACTAAACCATTAGATCAAAAGGAGAAGAGATTAATTTCACTATCAGAAATGGATGACAGTGATCTTATTAATAAGATGAAGAAGATGAAGAAGATGATGATGATGAAGAAGAAGAAGAAGAAGAAGAAGGTATAGCCCTAAGGGTAAGAAGATTATTTTTGTGAGTAGAAATGATGACAATGAGCTTATATTTATAGGATTAAGGTAAAGCTACCTTTTTTGTTTTGGTAGTCTTATTTTATAAATGACACGACACAATTTTATGCTATAAGTTATGATGTAATATTGTTAACTTAAACTAGATGCGAAATTATTTATTTTCTTAGTTGATTTAAAATTTTTATTATAAAATTTTATGTTCCAATCGTACACTCACTACAAGAAAACAGCTCAACCATACCGGTATGGTTGACTATCCATACCGGGCGCTTCGTTCGGTATGGATATGGCCGGTATGCTTAGTCAATATCCATACCGGGCACCAACCCGGTATAGATAAAAGTATCCATACCGGGCGTGTGCCCGGTATGGAAACTATTTGAATATATAAAAAATATATATTTATATATATATATATATTTTTTACAAAAATATATATATAATTTAATATTAAAAGAAAATTTCCAACATATAGTAAATCCCATTTAATCAAATTTTATCATACATCTAAAATTCTTAAAAATCCATGTAACACAAACTCAAAATTCCACAATTAGCTTCATATAAAAATAAAACAACCAAATGAAAAATAAAACACAAAAAATAAAATAAGCTACAAAAATAAATCAAACCCAACAAAAATTCAAACAAAAATGCAAGAACCAAATCAAAAATAAAACCATCACTCACATCTAAATCAAATTAAATAGATCAAGTGTTTTTTACAAAGCTCAGATCTCATTGACAAAGAATACAACAGAATAAGAGTAGATCGGCGAAGAGACGTCGTACCGTCGTTAGCTGCGAACGGCAATCGGTGGCAGATCGGAGGGAAAAAGAACAAGAAGACAAGGAGAACAAGAAGAAGAGAAGAAGAAGAAGAAGGAGAAACCAAAAGAGGCGGTCGGACGGCCAAAGGGAGGAAGCAGAAGAAGATAATAATGAAGAAGAAAATGAGAAGAAGAAGAAGAAGAAGGGGAGAGAAGAGATACCGAGCAAGGTGATCGGCGGCAATGGAGCGGCGAACTGCGTGTTGGTCGGCCGACGAATGGTGTGTTGGTCGGTCGACGAACGGGGGTGGCGGCTAGGGTTTGGGTGAAAGAGATAGTGAGAGAAAAAGAAAGTAGAGAGAGAGAGAGAGTACAAAATGATGGGTGTGGTGACTGTGGCCTGAGTGTGGTCGACCAAATTAAAAATTTTCTATACCGGGCATCTATGATGCCCGGTATAGAAAATGTTGGTTTTATTTTTTATTTTTTATTTTTGTTTTCAGAATTATCCATATCGGGCCATATCTTGCCCGGTATAGAAAATGTTAATTTTTTTTTAATTTTTTTTGTTTTTAGAATTATCCATACTGGGCCATGTATGGATATTCAAACTATTTTAATAAAATTAATTAATTTCCATTATCCATACTCGGCAATCAATGGCCCGGTATGGATACCAAAAAATTTTTTTAATTAAAAAATAAAGTTTAATTATCCATACCGGGCCATTAATGGCCCGGTATGGATAATTAAGTTTATTATTTTTTTTGAAATAAAAAATTGTTATCCATACCGGGCTATTAATGGCCCGGTATGATACTTCAATTTAATTATTTAAAAAAATTATCCATACTGGGCCTTTAATGCTCGGTATGGATACCTTGGTGTGGTTAGACTGTTTTGTTGTAGTGACTTAGTCATATGATTGGCTCATTTGAATTAAGAATTGATAGAGTCCTCAATTCATAAAATAAGTCAACTACAAAAAACTATTGTAATATTTCTTTTTATTTTTTGTAATTATTAATTAGTATCCCAATGTCCAGATATCGTTTTAATGATAGCTATAAAAATATTAAATGCATTTCCATATTTCAATAAAACCTAAATTTAATGCAATTTTGCATTAAATGGTATAGAAACATAAGTCTCACATGAGATTGTATCATTCATTACATGTCATAATTAACGCGTTAACTATTAAGAATTTGAGAGACACTTATTGATTGTGAAAATCTTACTATTGGTAGAATATATTTTTTATTTTTTATGATTTTATTGAATTTTCAATCACGATAAACAAGAAAGTTTGATCTCTAGATTTTATCTAATCTCAATAATAAATTCATAACAAGTTGACTTCCATATTAAGTTAAATCTAGTTTTAATATTCTTTAGAGATTTTCTAATCCCAGTATTGAATGTATAATATTGATTTTTATATATGTTAAATTTGCTTCAAATATTTGGATTTTGCAATCTCATTGGTGATTGTATATTAAATTAGCTTCCATGCTAAATTTGTTTTTAAGCTCTAAAGTTTTAGTAATCTACAATTGAATCCTATATAGTCTTTTTATAATTTAAACCTTTATTATGTGACATGTCATGTAGGTTTCACCCTATCTTTTTGCAATTACACGCCTTGGACATAGATGTGAATTTGTTAGCTCCAAGGTTTAATAACCTATTATTTTGATGATTATTAACAATTGATTATTAACTAATGGGTGCATATATAAGAACATAACACTTAAAAAAAGCTTCAAGATCCAGAAAGTTTGTGCAAGTATTTGATTGTGTTATCATCCTCCAGAGGATAGATATGCATGTGATTCCGATTTTATGAAATTTAAATACTTCGACTCTGCTTAAGAGTACATTGCACTTTTCTCTGTGCCTATCACTCATTTGAGTTTAATTTTAACAACTTTATAATCAATACTTAGTAGGTATGATGATCGATTGGGTTAAAGAAGATTTGGCGAAATCCGCAATGAAGTTGCAAAAAATTTTTACGTTCTGGTGCGGATATGTACACATTGGTTTTTGGCTAAACCTATAACCATCTGCATATAGTGCAATGAAACTATAGGGTGTTGCCCATTGACTAGATTAGGCGGTCATCCCTCCTCAATCCTGGCAACTTGTATCTTACATATAATGAACAACAAAGAATATAGGTGATCTTGGCACCGGCGGGGTGTCGGCCAAAAACACTTTAACATTGAAGTCAGTAATGGAATTGAAATTGGTAAAAAATAAATAGAAGAATTTAAGAAACGTCGTTCGATAGGTTCTATCTTAACAAGGATGTTATAAGATTATAGGTGATAATAGAGAATGTAGATCGTAAGCTTGTGATCGGCACTATAGGTTGCAAACATTGTATCTAAGCTCGCTGAGTATGATTAAATGAGGAGAGATAAACGGATCTCTTGATTGAAGGAGAAAAATGGTGGCTGAAGAGCTCTTCCGGAGTAATCTTCTTGGAATTTGGAAGAAAGTAAGTTTCGGGGAGAATTTCGTGTCTTCATTATGCTTTCCACACAGCTATTTATATATGGGACATATAAGACACCATTTAAGTCTAGATCTATTTGCGACAATCATTATAGCATTTACTCCCACTCTTGGTTCACCATTACTCCATTTTATGATGTCCGTTTCAGTCAACACTCATAAACCACCATTATTGGGCTCGTAACTCATCATCAAAATTATCTCACAAATTTAACTATAGTTATATGTATGTGTGTATGCATGTGTTATAATATGTTATATATTTTTTAGGTTTGTGGATTCAAGTGTGGGTGCAAAATATGTGTCCGTCCTAAACCTCCATCATTAGGTTAAAAAAATCATAATCAACCAACCCACGACCCTCCTCGTGCTCTCGATTTTATTTGGGCCTCCACAGCCTTAAGCAAATGAAATGCATTTAACTTTGTAGTTTATGTATGTTTAGGTACTATAATAAAAGAAATAGAAACATATTCACTCTTGGATTGAATTGGGATAGTTTTTCTAGAGACGTCTCCAAATAGATCTCTAAAATGCGGAAAACAACATTCATGTCACATATAGTTGCCAAGATAGGATTTTACATTGTGTTAGGCCATGACAAACATGTTGAGTTTGCCTTATTGGATATGATTGTTAAGAATATTTGCTAGTAAACCTGAAGAGTTGTGCAGCCATAGATGGTAAATATTCTTACCACATATAAACCCTTAAAGAGTTGTCATATATATATATATATATATATATATATGTGTGTGTGTGTGTGTGTGTGAGTGTGAATGAGGTGGGGGGGGGGGGGGGGGGGGGGGGGTGGGGGGTGGGGTGGGTGGGGAGGTGGTGTGTGGATTGGGTTCGCGCTGTGTGTGCCAAGTGTATGAATACACTTAACTAAAAAAAAAAAAAAAGTAATTGCATTTTAAAATGTATGATTGTAATTTATTATATATGAGTACAACTAAATATATATAATTACAATCAGTAAATGTGATCATATTGATCATAATCAGTAAATGTGATCACATTTACTAATTGTAACCACATATGTTTAGTTGTAGTAATATATAATAAATTACAATCACACATTCTAAAATACAATCACGTTTTTTTTTTTTTTTTGTCAAGTGTATACATATATCGGATGCACCTTAGAATGCGCTTATATGTATGTATGTATGTATATATATATATATATATATACATATATAGGTACATTCTAGTGTACAGTTGGAATATGCATACACTTTATAAAAATAATGTGTGATTACATTCTAAAATGTGTTATTGTAATTTATTATACGTTATTACAACTAAACATATGTAATGACAATCAGTAAATATGATTACATTTACTAATTATAATCATATATATTTAGTTATAAACATATATAATATATTACAATCACAAATTTTAAAATGTAATCATGTATTTTTTTTTTATCTAGTGTATGCATACACCGAATATACATAAAAGGACCAAAAATTGATGAGTTGTACATTTTAATATTACAATAATTAAATTTGATTCCTTCTTTTGTAGTGCCTGGGGGTGTTCATTAACTCAATTTATGTCTATCGATTGTAACACAATTTAGATTAACCTAAGGAATGATGCTTAAGAATATTCCATATAGTTGAGAATATTTTTAGATGATTATTAAATAATCTATAAGATCTAGGTATATCCAGCCTTGTAATAATATTGTCTAGATCATAGCTTGAATTATATATTAGAGATTTGGCATGTAAATTCCAAGTACATAGTGGCTGATAATATATATTTACGTTATGTGCATGCATAGGTGGACATTACATATTATATCTAATCTCGATTGATTTAAATTTGTTCTTACTAATCCTATTATTGTTACTGAATTATTTTTACAGCCATTATCTTATTAGCCTTGTTGTTTTGTCACTTTCAAATTCAGTTGAAGTACCATTTTCTCGGAATTTTGCTGATACTTGTTTTCTCAATTTAACCTTTTTGGTATATAAGGTTCGTTATATATAGTAGTAAAATTATTCACTTAGAAAGTAATCATGCAAAGAAATTTAAGATTATTAATTTCTTGTCACCTGGGCGATTCAATGTCCAAAAGGATCCAAATAGAAAGAAATTCTTCAAGAGTTTAGGTTTAGGTTATTTAGAATTACATCCATTTAATGATATCAATGAAGTTTAGTCAATATGTACCTATGTGTATGATTTATGAGTGAGTGGAGTTGTAATAAGCAAGAAAGAAAAATAGAAAGAAGTTATAATCAATATTATTCAGTAAATTTCTTTTCGCCTTTATTCATCTCTATAACAATGGTGTGAGATTGAATGAATGTTCTCTATGATCAAAACACATTAGGCAATGGTACTTAATTTTGACGACAATTTGAACTTTGGAAAAAATAATGATATAATCTTACCACACTCCCATGTAAATCGTAAAAGTCTTTGCACAATCTAAAAGTTATATATTATTATTGATTGCATCAAAGTCAAATTATCATATTTATTAGCTTGATTGTAGAATATTAATTCTCAAAACAAACACACACTAGTACATTCTCTCTCTCTCTCTCTCTCTCTCTCTCATAAAAACAATTTCAGAAGAACCTCCTAGCTTTCTAGTATCCATGAAATGTATAGGCAATGGTGCAGAAAGTTCAAAATTGAAAGAAAACCAATATCGTAGATTTCCATAATCCAGTTCTTGGAGTGAAAATCAGTCGAGTGAGGAAAATCAATCAAAGTTATGTATGGTTCATCCAAGGATGGATGGTTTTTTAAAATATCCCAATATTGAGTTTTTCTAAGAAAATCCGTCCTCTAGCTCATTGTTCTCTCCCACCAGATTCTCCAACTTATTGAATATCTTTTACAAAAGCTCCAGTCAACCATTTAATCCACACAAATGTATTAGCAACGAGAAGAAGTATAATTGCACAAGCAGTACCACAAAAACGAGACTTCCGTTTCCTTCTAAGCACTACAATGTTGATGCTGAGAAGATGAACCTGATGAACAATAACAATCAAGTTGAAATTTTTTTAAATTATATATTAACTTAAAATGTCAAATTATTATTCGTAGAGATAAACATCACAAGTGGAAAAACCAAATAAATAATCCTCTAATGTTTTATCAAAAGTTTGTTATTATTTTTTAATTTTTAAAACTATTTTACTTACCTTTTGAGATTTATATGCATGTTTAATATATATTTCATTAGTTAATCTTACGGAAATGAGTATATAGGTTAGACTTTTTCAAATCTTGAGGAATTTAGTTTACAATACGAGAGTTGAAATTAAATGTATATTTGAGCATATTTTTGGATAAATGCCCTCCATATTAAGACAATATATTTCTTTAAAAAAAAAAAATTAGTGTATTATTTATTAGATGTTGATTCTAAAAATTATTCAACTATTTTAATCTACAATCTCAAGGGTGTAGTTATGAAAGGAATATTATATATTGAGCCAACCTTATATGTTTGGATGACATGAATTGCTACTTGAAAAAAATATAAACAATTCTTATATAAACTTATTTAAAAGGTTGTTTAGTAATCGAAAAGGATCGAAATTTACTTCTAAGAAACCAAAAGGGCTTAGTTATAAAATTTACTCAAATTTATAGGAAGTGAAGTTGAAATACATACATTTCCTCATACACTGGTCGCATGAGTGTAAATTTTGATCAGCAATCCCACAATATCCAAAAAGGTAGTAGTTGCACAACCACGCTTATGTTGTATGATCTGCACCAAACTTCAACAACTCCAAAATTAAATTATAATAACATCTAATATATATTTAATATGTATGTATACATATCTTAATCAATTAAAAAAGAAGAAGAAAAACCTTCATGCCTATGCATTCATGATGGACAGTAGTGGGACATTTTTTATGATGCATTAACTTCCCACCATCAGCTCAAAGCATATGATTGGAATCAGTTATTAATTGCTCAACACAAATAATAATAATAATAATTAAATAAAAAACCACATAGATCCTTTTTATCTTTTCTATCGAAAATCATTATGCAGATTAACATAATAACAATGAGCATTTTGTAATACCAACAAAAAACCAAGGTCATATGATTCATTTATATTTTTAACATTTTGATTCGATTTCTTATATATCTTTGTTTTGCTTTATAATATTAATAACAAAATCTAGAATCTTAGGTCAAGCAATATTTGTAATAAATAGTTATAAATTATTATTTGTATTGATTTAGCAACGTAAGTACAACTCTTTTTTTTTCTGTGCTAGTGAATATATGTCATAGAATTCATTCTCAACTTTTCTGCTAATTTATTATTAGATGTTGACCTTAACCCTAGACTGTCTCCAAATTGGGACTTTCGTGCATGAACGTTTGCGTTTACATTTCTAAAATATTGAGAGGAGCAAGCAACCAATCAAATCTAGGCTTCACTTTTTAAAAAATAATAATAATAAAAACGGTTTATTTTAACCTTTTTTTTTTTTTTTTTGGCTATTGGATGCAATAATAAAATAAAATAAAATTTCATATAGCTTCCATTACTTATCAAGACATCCATTACATTTATTAGCATGTGTCTTATCATTCATCAACTATCATCAATCTATCATCAAATTGAAATCTTATAAAAATCCAATAAAATCATTTGCCTATGTACAATCAAGCATCATCAATTCCCATTCAAAATCACAAAGTAATTGACGAATATGCAAACATCATTAACATTAAACTCTTAAAATCAACTCTATCAAGGACAATATTAACTTCTATTACCATAATCATTCATATGCCATGATTATCATTATGGTAGCCATCATGAAAAACAGTGATCATGACCAATCAATGGCAATAATCAACAACTTAAGATTTGTTATCAAGTATCGAAGCACTATCATTATATATTAAATATATCACCATTAACAATCCATGTCACTTAAAACTCTACAAAATTTTTTAATTGATTGTCTAACAACAGAAACGTAAACAGATAAAATCGCTTTTTCAAATTGGAAAAGCAATTTATTTCATATAAGAATTATTATTCATATGAAACAAACAAAATCTTAAGTTTATTTGAATGTGAATTAGTAAAAGACTTTCGTACTTGTATAAAAAGAAAACCAAGTTTCATAAGGAATGACTGTAAAGATCTAATTCTTTTTTGATTACTTTTCTTTGTTAAATATTTTATTTTTTGTTACCTCTTCTTAATGGTAGAATGTCATGGTGCTTCATAATAAATCAACTCAAGGCAACCATTTGATTAAGAAAAAAGATGATGAAAAATCTAGTGCATTATGTCATATGTGTAGATTACAATAGAGATATGTATATGGTACCTATAACCTAATGCACAAATGCAACCATCTTAGGGACAGTAAATCTCAAACCTGATGTTGCTACTATGGGCATAGTTTTTTGGTATGTTGTTGATCCAATGCTTTCTTGATGCTCCCAATGAAATATGTTTTGAGAACGCTTTGGTCTCTCCTCTTAATAAAAGAAAATCGTATTGTTTCATAATGGATAAGAAACTTAAGGAAACCATTCGATCAAAAGGAGAAGAGATTAATTTTGTTATCAGAAATGGATAACAGTGATCTTATAAATAAGATGAAGAAGAAGATGAAGAAGAGGATGAAGAAGAAGAAAAAGAAGATTATTTTTGTGAGTTGAAATGATGACCATGAGCTTATATTTATAGGATTAAGGTATGGCTACCTCTTTTGTTTTGGTAGTCTTATTTTATAAATGACATGGCATGATTTTATGCTATAAGTTATGATGTAATATTGTTAACTTAAACTAGATGCGAAATTATTTATTTTCTTAGTTGATTTAAAATATTTATTATAAAATTTTATGTTCAAATCGTACACTTAGTCATATGATTGGCCCATCTGAATTAAGAATTGATGTAGTCCTCAATTCATAAAATAAGTTAACTACATAAAACTACTGTAATAGTTCTTTTCATTTTTTGTAATTATTAATTAGTAGCTCAATGTCGAGATATCATTTTAATGACAGCCATAAACATATTAAATGCATTTCGATATTTCAATAAAACCTAATTTTAATGAGATTTTGCATTAAATGGTATAGAAACATAAGTCTCATATGAGATTGTACCATTCATTACATGTCATATATAACACGTTACCTATTAAGAACTTGAGATACGCCTATTGATTGAGAAAATCTTATTATTGATAGAATATAATTTTTTTTTTTATAATGTTATTGAATTTTCAATCACAATAAACATGAAAGTTTAATCTCTAGATTTTATCTAATCTCAATAATAAATTCATAAGAAGTTGACTTCCATATTCAGTTAAATCTAATTTTAATTTTTAGATATTTTATAATCTCAATATTCAATGTATAATACTGATTTTTGTATATGTTAAATTTGCTTCAAATCTTTGTATTTGGCAGTCTCATTAGCGATTGCATATTAAATTAGCTTCCATGCTAATTGTTTTTTTTTTTTTTTTTAAGCTCTAGAGTTTTAGTAATCTGCAATTGAATCTTATATATATAGTCTTTTTATAATTTAAACCTTTATCATGTGACATGTCATGTAGGTTTCACCCTATCTTTTTGCAATTACGCACCTTGGAGATAGATGTGAATTGTTAGCTACAAGGTTTCATAACCTTATTTTGATGATTATTAACAATTGATTATGAACTAATGTGTGTATTTATAAGAACAGAACACTTAAAAAAAGCTTCAAGATTTAGAAAGTTTGTGCAAGTATTTATTTGTGTTATCATATAGATATGCATGTGATTCCAATTTTATGAAATTTAAATACTTGGACTGTGCTCAAGAGCACATTGCATTTTTCTCTTTGCCTATCACTCACTTGAGGTTAATTTTAATAGCTTTCTAACTGATACTTAGTAGGTATGATGACTGATTGGGTTAAAGAAGATTTGGCGAAATCCACACCGAATTTGCAAAAAATTTTCACATTTGGGTGCAGATGTGTATGCACTAGTTTTGGGCTAAACCTACAACCATCCGTGTGTAATGGGGTCAAACTACAAGATGACCGTTGACTGGATTAAGCAATCATCCCTTCTCGATCCTGGCAACCTGTATCCTACACACAACGAACAACAAAGAACGTGAGTCATTTTGACACTAGTGGGGTATCAATTAAAGACACTGTGATGCTCAAATTAGTAATGAAATTGAAATTGGTGGAAAATAAATAAAAGAATTTAAAATACGTCGTTCGATGGGTTCTATCTTAATAGGGATATAATAAGATTATAGGTGATAATAGAGAATGTCGATCATAGGATTGCGGTCGACAATATGGGTTGCAAAGATTGTATTTGAGCTTGGCTGAGTGTGATTAAATGGGGAGATATGAACGGATCTCTTGATTGGAGGGGAAGTATGGTGGCCGGAGTGCTGTTCCGAAGTAATCTTCTTGGAATTCGGAAGAGAGTAAGTTTGGGGGAGAATTTCATGTCTCCCTTATGCTTTCCACACAGCTATTTATATATGGGACATATGAGACACCATTTAAGTCTGGATCCATTTGTGACAATTATTATAGCATTTACTCTCATGCTCGTTTCACCATCACTCCACTTTTTTATGTTCGTTTCAGTCAACCCTTACAAACCACCATTATTGGGCTCGTAATTGAGCATCATTAAATTCTTATCTTTACTTGGGGTGGACCGCACTATGGGCTGGTCAAGGTGCTTAATCCTTTGGGCTTCCACATAATGGGCAATTTATTTATCCACTTCACCGTGTTAGAGATTTTTAACATTTCCTCCATAGATAATTGCATAACAAACACAAATGATTTCACACCTCCTCAACAGTTCGATAAACTCAATTAAATAGTCACTTATTTGTATAAAAACTTAAATTATTTGTAATTCTAGAATGAATTCTCAAAATTAGATCACAAATTTGACTACAATTATATGTATGTGTGTATGCATGTATTATAATGTTTATATATTTTTTAGGTTTGTGGATTCGAGTGTGGGTGCAATATATGTGTTCGTCCTAAACCCACACCATCACGTTGAAAAAATCCTAACCAAACAGCCCACGACCCTCCCCGTTCTCTGGATTTTATTTGGACCCCCACAACCTTAAGTCAATGAATTGCTTTGAACTTTGTAGTTTATATATGTTTATGTACTATAATAAAAGTAATAGAAACATATTGACATCTTGGATTGAATTGGGACAGTTTTTCTAGAGATGTCTTTCCATAGATCACTAAAATAGAGAAAACAACTCGCATGTCATATGTAGTTGCCAAGATAGGATTTTACATTGTGTTAGGCCATGACAAACATGCTGAGTTTGCCTTAATACATGTTTTTTATTGGATATGATTATTAAGAGTATTTGCTTGTGAACTTGAAGAGTTGTGTAGCCATAGATGGTAAATATTCATACCATGTATAAACCTTTGAAGAGTTGTTTAACTAAATTTATCCATTGTATTTAAATTGACTAGAGAGAAAAATTCTTTTAAGAGAGAACATGTAATTGATGAATTTGAGTGATGGTCCTGACAATTTAAATATTAGAATGCACTAACCATAGAAACTATATATATATATACATATATATATGAGTAATTTTACTATCAATATCTCCTAACTTTAAAAAATTAAAACGAACCAATCAAATTCATCCATTACATTTAAATTAAATAGGAGAAATAATTTGTTTTAAAAGAGAGAATACAATGAATGAATTTAATTGATTCATAAAGTTAGGAGGTATTGATGGTAAAAACACAAATTTTGGCACAAGTTTTGACAAAATTTTTCAACCATTGGATTGCAAAGCAATTAATGTTGTAGATTTATTTTTTTTTAAGGAAAGGAGAGTTGTTAAAGATGTGTGCTACACTACTACACGTGCATCCATTTCTCTCTCTTCACTCATGTTTTTTCATATTTTCTTTTTCCTCTCTTTATTTATTTTTTAATTGATTTTTTATTTTGGGTTATTCTGATCAATATGTTTGTTTAAACATATACAATATGGATCTTATTTGAAAATTTATGTTGAGATCTTCAAATTCATATATTATTTACATGATTTGACTAAATAAAGAGAAAATATAAAATGAAAATTGAATTGAAAATTTTTTTATTTTATTTAAAAGTAGAGATACAATAGGATAAAGTATACAAATTCAAACTAAAAAGCTAATCTACATTGTTAATTTCCTTTCAATCCAATGGTTGAAAAATTATGTTAAAACTTGTTTCAAAATTTTTGTCCACCGATCCGGCCCAATATATAGGGCTTTTATAATCAGGTATATCAAATTTTAAAAAATAAGGACCAACCAATTAAATTTATCTATTATATTTAAATTAAATAAAAGAGAGACTTTGTTTTAGGAAAGAGAATACAATGGATGAATTTGATTGGTTAGTCCTTACTTTTTAAAATCAAATATAACTTATTATAAAGGCCTAATATATATATATAGTGTTTTTAAAATTAAGACTCCCTTACTTTAAAAAATAAGGATCAACCAATCAAATTCATCAATTACATTCTCTTTCTCTTAAAACAAATTCTCTTTCATATTTAATTCAAATACAATTGATAAATTTAATTTGTTGGTCCTTATTTTTTAAAGTAAGGTGTTCCTCATTTTAAAAGCATTATATATATGTATATGCTAATTGATGAGCTGTACCTTTTAATTTGACAATAATTAATTTGATTCGTTTTTTAGTAGTGCCTTGTTGTGTTTATTAACTCAATTTATGTCTATCAATTGTAACATATTTCAAATTAATTAACCCAAAGAATGATGTTTAAGAATATTCCATGTATATATTTGGGAATACTTAGTGACGATATTAAGAAATGGTTTATACAATCTTGGTTTATCCACCCCTGTCACAATAGTCTAGATCATAGATTTAACTTTAAATTAAAGGTTCGGCATGTATGTTCAATGTATACGGTGGCTGATCATATATATTTACGTTATGTGCATGCATAGGTGGATATTATATATTGTATCTGATCTCGATTTATTCAAGTTTGTTCTTACTCATCCTATTATTGTTCTTTTTTTTTTTTTTTGTGAAATAACTAATCCTATATATTATTGTTATTGAATTGTGTTTACAACCATTATCTTATCAATGTTGTTATTTTGTCATTTTCAAATTTAGTTGGCGTACCATATTTTGGAAAATTAGTTGATACTTGTTTTCTCTATTTAACCTTTTTGGTATATATATTAGTAAAATATATTATTCACTTGAAAGTAATCATGCTAAGAAATTTAAGATTATTAATATCTTGTCACCAAGGAGATTCAATGTCCAAAAGGATGCAAATGGAACGAAATTCTTCAAGAGTTTTGGTTTAGATGATTTAAAACCGCATCCATTTAATGATGTCAATGAAGTTTGTTGGATTATTAATTATCATTATTTTATATTCATTTTATCTATTATTTATACTATGTTTTTTAGTAGAATTGGTACGTACTTTTATATTGTTTTGTGTTTTTATATTTAATTTTAGGTTTTGAGAAAAAAAGAATGGAATTGGTAATTTTTTAGAATTAATTGCAACACAAGAAAGTTAGAGAATTGACTCAAAGAAAGCTTGAAAATAAAAAATCAAAATAGGGATCAAATTATAAAAATTCAGAAGTTTTGAGCTATAGTGAAAAATGGAAGAAGCTGAGAACCAAAATGCGATTTACCAGGCCAATTCACATGAAACGGCAGCCAAGCCCGCGTTTCGGAGAAGCAAATCCACGGGTTGCGAGAGCGAGTTCGGATCCCCTGCCGGGTCGTAAAAAGGATCCGCGTCTTTTGAAGAATGTTGCCGTTTCGGATCTGGGTCGTACGTATGGTCCAAGCAGCTCCCATGGATCCGGGTCAAGGGGGGTCAGAATCTGCACGTTTCTCTCAGTTTGTCGCGGTTCCGGTCGGGTTTCAACCCGCATGCATATCCATGGGTCGAGTTGACCCGCGTAAACCAAATTTGTTATTAAAATTTCCTAATCCTTTGTCGTGGCCTTATAATATTTTGCCTACAAATAAGTGCTTTCACCATTCATTCAACGCATCAAAGAAGAGAGAGAGAAGTAGAGGAGCAAAGTTGAAGCCTTCGGTTTTGTTGTTTCTTTTCTTTAGTTTAGTTTTTATTTTATTTTTATTTTTATGTAATTAGTTTATTAGTTAGGGTTAACATAAAGTCCTAGACATAAACTCGATTTATTTATCTTTTCAATAAAGTTTTATGTTTTACATGATGAAATTATTGTCTCTAATTTAATTTTGTTTTTATTAATTATGTTTCTTTGATTGATCACCTTAGAGGCATATTTTTAGAATTATATTATAAGAATATAAACCGTACACCAAACGGACATATTCTTTTTTTATAACAATCAATTGTTTATGAACTAATTGAATGACATTAATTCTTAAATACCTAGGATAAATACTATGCTCTAGGATTTGTGTGACATTCATATTCTTTTAGTGCTTAATGGATTTATATTATTAAACCTAAGTAAACATCATACTAGATTATAATTAGGAATACACGTATCTACATAAACACCATGCGATTTATATATTAACTAAGAAAAAATCAATACAATATGTAGTATGATCATTACCTTGTCGTGAATCTCTTCATCATGCAATATCATGAACTTGCTTTATTAATCTTTATAACAAATTGAGAGATTGTTTAATGGTGGATAGAATGTCTTAGCTAAGTTTTCATCCATTGATTTTCTTTAATTTAATTTTATGCATTAATTTAGTTTAGTTTAATCTTAATTCCAAAACCTTTTTTTTTTTTATTTTAATTGTTTTTTTAGTTTAGAATTTAAATAAACTTGAAACTAAAGTAAGTTGAAACTCCTCGTGGCATCGACTCTTGCTTGTCTACTATACTCGATAAACGATTTGTACACTTTCAAAATTTTAATAAATTGATTTATTAAAAAATTAACCAACAAAGTTTGTCAATATATATCTGTATGCATGATTTATGAGTGAGTGGAGTAGTAATAAACAAGAAAGAAAAATAGAAAGAAGTTATAATCAATATTATCTAGTAAAATTTATTTGCTCATGTGTTCATCTCTACAATAATGATATCAGGCTAAATGAATATTGTAACACCCAAATTATTCCTTAAGTGTTTAAGTAAAACTAAATAAATGATATTTTACTAAAAAAAAAAACAATATTTAAATTTGTAGGAGTTATATTTTTATAAAAAGTTGTATTTGATAAGGTTTCAAATTAGATTAAATTTTTAAATTTATTTTATTTAAATTAAAAAGGGTAAGGTGGTTTGATAAGAATAGGAAACTACACTCTATAAAACCCTTTCCCTTCCTCATTAAATGTCCAACACAAATGTTTTTAAAAGAAAAGATTTCTTTGCTTTTGACAAATAACTTCTACAGAGTTCTATGAAAGAAAATTTAGTTTAGAAATCAAGAAGACTTTATAAGGTTTGTTATCATATTTCCTTTAATGAATTTTATTTAAACACTTAGAGAATTAATTCTTTGATTAATATTGCTTAGGAAGAAAAAGAAACCCTAAATATATTAGTTTCTTTTTATGTTAGTAGTGGTTTATGAAATTTATATAAGTATAGACTAACTAGTGTTTATTTCGAAAATTATAAGTTGTGTTTGTGTTTGATTTTGATATTATGGTTTTTTGTTTTGAAAACTAGATCTTCTGGCCTTTCAAAATAAAATTGGTTTCGTAAAAATATCATAAGTATATGAGTTTTAATAGATTTTTCTTTCTAAGAAAAGAGTGTTGAAATTTTGTAATATTCTGCACATGGTCTGGTTATGAAATACGTTTTATTAAGTTTTACTTCTCTTAAAATTTTCAAATTTTATACATTGTTTATAAACATATGAGGTATTAACTTGTAAATTTTTATAATTTTTTAAGTCATATTTTAAAAGTTATGATTTTTCTTATTCAAAGTATTGAATCTTTTTAGTACCAGATAGCATGTGTAAATTCGAATATGAAAATATTTTTAAAATATCTATTCATGTTATTTTCCTATCAAAATTTTATTTTAAACTCCTATATAAGTTTATTTTACTTTGACAAAATTTTAAGTAAAACGAAGGTCTATAAAATATTTAAAAAAATTCTGAATTGAAGCATATACTGGGCTGTCTACTGAAAGACAAACTAAGATACTTTAGAAAATAAATTTGGTTAGGGCACTTCCAAATTTTATTTATTTCCGAAAATTTGTATGGTGTGAGATATGTATGTGTAGCATGTTTTTGGAAATTTTCATAATTTTTCAGATTGTTTAAAATTTATTGAAAATCATAAATCAAACATTGCACAAATTTCAAAACAGCACTAATTAGCTCTAATTTTAGGTTTTCAATTAAGGGGGATGTTCGATAATTCTAATTTCAGTCCTAAAACACTATTTTGAGTTTGATTTATATGTGATTATTTTAATTTAGGCTAAGGTTTGGATCGTTTGATTCGATAAAGAGTTTCTTTGATTTGGATTTGTTGGAAGATAAGTATACTAAACTATTTTCAAAACTGGAATCACAACAATATGTATGTTTTCGAAATTATATTTGAAAAATTATTGTGCTATGAAAATTTATGATTAAATGGTACCATTAATTAATGTGTGTCTAGGCTTACTTTTATTCTTTGCTATTAGTAGACACCTCTGTTTTATGTGTGCGCCTTATGTGATATGTGATTTGTTATGTGTATGTAAGTATATGGGAAGTGTCTCCGGGGTACCTTGGGGACTAATGAGTCTTCACATTTGTGTGTCGATGAATCAGTGCATGTAGGAGGACTCGTTCATGATTACAATGAGGGTTTGGCTTTTACCTTCGGGCATGAGTGTTCTATTTTTGAAAATTTATTCCTCACTTGCGCTTGCCCTGTATACATTAGTTGCCGACTGATGACTTTGGCTCTATTATATGTTATGAAAGTCCTACTATGTATTAAAGTATAAAGAGAACCTAGAAAATCTATTATGATGTTCGATAAGTTTTTGATTTGGTAAATTTGATTATGAATCTGAAATTTATAGTTTTTATTTTTGTGAAATGTATATTTGTTTATATATATGTTATGTAGAAAAATTAAATATTGTTTAGTGTGCTTACTAAGTATCCAAACTCATTTAGTATGTTGTGATTTCAGATGACTGAGATTCTTGTCACTTATATGATGGATTGACATTTCAGCAATGGTTCTTGGTTCCTTAGGAAATAAACCTATATGTCATTCGAATATTTTTAAAGACTTATTATTTTTGGTTAAGAACTTTATAGTTATATTTATTCATAAATATATTTTTCTTGGATTTTTAGTGATTATTTGTTAGTATGTTAGTTCATGTCTTGATTTTCGAGTTAGGGTGTGACAAATATTCTCTACACATTAGCAATTGTATTATTGATGACAATTTGAAATTTGAAAAAAATAGTTAATATAATCTGAACACACTCTCATCTAAATCATAAGAGACTTTGTATAATCTAAAAGTTATATATTATAATAGATTGCTTTGAAATCAAATTATTATAATTATTAGCTTGATAGAAAAGTATACTCAAAACAAACACAAACAAGTACATTCTTTCTCTCTCTCTCTCTCTCTAAAACACTTTCAGGAGAACCACCTAGCTTTCTAGTATCCTTGAAATGCATTCTAGACAATGGTGCAAAAAGTTCAAAATCAAAAGAAAACCAACACAGGAGATTTACATATCAAGCTCCTGGAGTGAAAATCAATCAATTGATGAACAAATTTCCAAAGTAAACGTTATGTATAGTTCTTCCATGGATGGATGGTTTTTTAAAAGATCCTGATATTGAGTTTTTCCAAGAAAATCTATCCTCTACCTCATTGTTTTCTCCCATCAGATTCTCCAACTTGTTGAATATCTTTTGCAAAAGTACTTCATGACATTTGATTTGACAATCCCCACCTAGCATTTAATGGGTGCCCTCCACTAACCCTGAGGAACTGACGTCCTTTGCTTCCCAAGGCAAGAGTCATTAATATTGCACATTCGTTCAACATTAGGAAAGAGTGCCCTTGGGTCTAGATACACGAAATTAAAGATAGTGATCGACAATCAATCCTACGGTCAACATGTCGAGACTGGTTGTAGTTCTAAGTTTAGGAAACCACAAGAGCATGGATGTTGTCTATCTCCCTTTGGTCGCTCTGGACATTCAACCATTAGGATGCTATAGTCAACACAATAATGGGCCAGTCTGCAAAATATAGAATGACGTTCCGTTTCAACCAGTCAGGGCAGTCGACTAATGAATTACGAACTACGCGTTGGACCCGTGAGATGGTTTGATGCAGTGTCAAGATTGTTGATTTGGGGGAACCTGGCTTTTAACTGTTACACACTCCTTCAGTATAAGATGTCAATCAAAAGAGCGGGGGATAAACTATAATAGCCACAATCAGCAAGTACAAGCCCAATAGATGGGTTGTAGGTAAAGTCCAAATAGAAACCCAAATGTTGGACCAATATCCAATCCAATCCAATTGAAGTCTAGAAGCTCACGACCAAGTGTAATGCCGGTCAAATCCGACCACTTTAATGTGAAGACTGACCAATTAAATGTAAGGATTGACTAATTGAGTGTGGAAAAGAAGATCAAAGGAACCAATCCCTTGATTTTAAAAGCTGTTACAGCTTGACAATTGTTAACTCCCCTCTTACATAAAGGAAGCAACTAGTGAGCAGAGGAGATATCTTGCTACCTTACTATGACTCTGTCAAATTCTTCACTAGCACTCAGTAAAAGCTTCAGCATTCCCTATCATATGACATCCTACTTTGATTTCAACCGTCCATCATCATCACTTGTCGTGCGCTTTACTCTTAAGTATTTAGTCATTATTAGTCGTATGATTTATTTTCAATATTCTTATTTCTGTCAACCTACATTTCATATTTAAGGGTCGGAGTGCTTTTGATTGGCACTAACTCAGTGTCAAGATAACTTGTCCATTTCTGTCGACTTTTTTGCACCATGCTAGATCCTAGAAAGCTGATAATAAAGCTAAGCCCCTACGTCGGCAAGAAATCAGCCCACTACATTCACCAAAAGGTGAAATCTAAGAATGCGTAGATGAAGAGAGGTCATCCTTTCTCGATCCTTTTAACAGCATAGTCTCCTTTGTCAACATACATCAGTAAATCTTCCACTATCAAACTCGGTGTGACCAAGCAGTGCTCCTATGTGCAGTGGACTGTTTGAAGGTTCAAGAGCAGCATATAGAATAGAATCAGAGGATCAACTCTCTCTGATTCCTGTAAAGTTACAACAATATTTCCAGTGCAAGTAGCTATGAGCAAATTCTCATCCATATTTAGTCACCCGATTAATGACGGGACACTGGTTCTACTACTGATTTTCATACAAAAAAGGTGTACATTCTTCAGACAAATTTTGGGGAAGAACGCTTGACCATCTACATGTTTTGACTTATGATTGTATTTTTAAAACTTATTTAAGGTTCTGGTTTGGTTAAAACATCAACATTGACTGAATTTTGTAAAGTTGATATATTTTAGCAGTCCAGAGCTAGAGATGTTTTAAACGAAAGAAATATGTATAATAATCAATGTGAAAGCGCAACACCCACCAGGCAACCATCATGAACTTCAACAACTTGTGTCATTATTTCAAGGATACATTTTAATGAGGTTATGTTTTTGAAATACTACTTACAGTTGGCGACTTGAACAGGGCGCATCATTAACTTGAGTAAGCACTCTCACCAATCTGTACTTGGCGGTGCTACATTTTAATAAGATTTTCTTATCTTTATTATTTTGCTTGAGGTTGGGGGATTGAACTTAGGACCTTAGCTTGGTTAATAAGTATGATTATTAACCAAATTATATTTGCGACCACCTTTGATTTTATGTAAATATATAAATTTAATTGGAAGACAAGCTATTTTTTTATTGAAGTTTTATTTGAAATAAGAACATTATGGCCAAATAAATGCATGTAACTTATAATTTAAGTGCAGTACATTTTCTCTTTACGTTAAGTCTCACTATACATATTTATCAATATCTAACATGTTTCTATAAACATACGGTAAGGGTTTGAGGGTTTGAGTCGTATCATATAGTAAATCTCTCACTATCATAGCAGTAGATTAGTGGATAAAAGTTGATTTTCGAGCTGCACATAGAGTTATTAATCTTTAAAAAAAAAAAAAACAGACTTAAAGGATCTTTACTGAAACTGAACAGGAAAGATGCAAGCAACGGTGACGTGATGCCATCAAAGATCATCATTAAAGGACAAGGCTAAAGGGACAATGTTATATGGCAGACGGTTCCCTGAACGAGGAACAGTCTGGCTCTTGGCAACACCTGCCTCAGAACATGGAGCATTAATATCTTTTACAAGTACGAAAGAATCACCACCGTGAATAAAATCAGACTGCACATCCAAGACAGTATTTACAGCATCTACTTCAGCGATATGGACCTGCATAGACAACTGCTTCGCCACCAAAAGCCCTTCCGTAAGAGCCAATAATTCACCTATTGCCGGAGAGAAGATACCACCAACAGTCCTTGAGACAGTTGCGATCACAAGGCCCCTATGATCTCTGATTGACGCACCAATACCAACTCTACATGAAACCTTTACGCACTGCAACATCAGTATTTAGCTTCAGCTTGCCAAGAGGAGGTGGTGACCATGAAAGCTGCATTGCTGAAACAGGAGCGACAGACGTGGAAGAAGGCTGAGGTTGCTGATCCTTTAGAAGCTGATTGATAACCCTGGAAGACACCACTGCAGTGGTGGCCTGGAATTCCAAAAGCAGTTCCTTAGCCCACTCAACAATCTCGACAGCACTCCTCACTCTGTTGTGGAGTGTCTTGTGTCAACCTCTAAATTTTCAATACTGAAGTTGGACCCTTTTCTATCAGCTTAAACTTTCAGATTTTGTAGTAACTAATATAATATCAAAGCTTAGAGATTCCTGATTCAAACTCTCTCTTTCTTTTTTATCTGAAAATTTTCTGATAACACATGTTATATAGTAAGAAGCGTTTAACATATATCCAATATCTGTTATTTGTTCACGTTACAATACGTGAAGGGACGTGTCATATATCAACATCAAATCTTAAATATCATAATTGAATTATTTTCTATCGGCTTAAACTTTTAAGTCTAACGGTGATATGATGACATTTCTGTTAAACCATATACACCAAATTAACAGGCAAAAGAGGGCTAAACTATCCAAACTCAATATCTGCTTCAGGCCCCACACCACTTCCATTAGTGAGAGGCTCTGAAAATCAAGAAGCAAATCGCCTACCTCACTAAACCTCCATATCTGTTGAATAGATGGGCACCATAATAGAGCATGAGCCACTGTTTCAGGCTCCGCATCACATCCCTTACAGCTCCCATTTTGGATAATATTCTTCTGCAGTAAATTAACCTTCACCGGGGGGGGGGGGGGGGGGGTTCTCACATGTGCGCCAGACGAAAATTTTGACTTTCGTAGGAATATGGAGATGCCACAGCACCTTCCACCAGCCGTTCCCGTCCACACACGATGAGGGACAACCAGCCAATTTAGTTCTCATCGCCACTTGATATCCGCGTGCTGCCCTTTTTATCATAATGCCAGCGCAACAAGTTACTCGCAGGCCTTACAGTGAGTGGGACATTGAGAGACTGACTTGACAAGTCCTTTGGACCTCTAACCATAGCTGTTAAATTACTTTTTTATTACATATTCAAAATAATAATAATTAGATAAATAGATCATATTTCATTGGGTAGTAGATTCCAAAAAATATTTATGTAATTTTATGACAAAATTACTAGTGCTGGTGCATACAATATCATCTAAAATCAGGGGTTGTTAGTGCCCTTTAAGTAAAGGAGAATTCCAAAATCCCTGGAGGCATGATAATTGATCATGTTTAAAAAGACTACTAATTCAATATAATCTTTCTCTACCTTTATGCAATTACACAGATCTTACTGAAAATTATACAAAGATCATGATAACAGTAATTATCATGTTACAGTTGAAATACTACCCTTCAACAATTGTGATCAATAAAAGTTGATTAAATTTATGGCAATCTATATCTTTTACAACAGGAGACTAATGTGATAACATTCTATTCTATAACTCTCCCCATTAAAATGTTTATTTGAGAGAATTAAACAATACATTTTAACTGTATATAATTCCTGAATATACTCATCTTCAACAACAGCTCAAAAACTTGACTCCTCCGTTGTAGGTCGCCTCAAGAAATATCGCAAACTGTTAGCGAGAACCTGCAAAGTTTGTAAACCAAATCTTAAATCACTGCTATTGAAGAGGGTCCCTGTCCATTAAAACTTTTTAAATCTCCACTGGCCATTGCTTGTCATTTAGGCCCCAATTGGCATGTCGAACTAGACTTGATTGGATTGTGTTGGCATAATATAGTTTTTAGTATACTGTATGTAGAATATGTAAAATATTGATTTGGGAAAGAAAAAAAAAAGGCTGGAATCCTGCTATATATTGCAGGTTGCAATGTCTGATGAAGAATTCAGTTCAGATGAACATAGCTACTCTAGGACTCAACCATTTATGCACCAATATGTACAACAGTTACTCTCTAGATGAAATTGCTAGATTTACCTGTTGGAGAGGCTTAATGATGGCTTTTCCCTTGTAACTGACATGAAACTTAGCCTTAGCCAACAACCCCTGGAAGCAAAGTGAAAACAAAAATTTAGTATGAAAAAAATATAGATTAAACAATTGGATAGTTCTTTATATATTATCACCTCAGTGTCAAACTCCCCCGATTCAACAGCAATATTGATGTCAGTTACGATCTTTACAAGATCCACCAATAATCCAGGGCGATCAGCCGTCTCCACATAAAGCAAGCTTCAATGAAACAAAAATGAATATGGTATCAGAACCACATTATTTCCTGCTTCATTCCCATACAGAGCTAACATCACAAATGATAAGCAGGGAATTTCTACGTCAGGCTATAGCTGGGCCAAGCATTTTTGGGTTGGAAATGCTCCACCATTCGAGGTAAGAGACTGAATCAAGAATTACCTTCGGTCAGGACCATCATCAGAGACGGTAATGTGAGTAGCTATGTCCACATCAACCTGAGAAATCCCAACAGAGCAAGATTTGAGCCAAGATTGACGTGGGACATAATGTTCCCTCGATAATTGACGATAGACATGTTAAATTACCGCATTCACTTGTTTGAAAATTGTTCTAGTAGAGAGAAGACAGAGTATTCAAAAATTTGAAAATTTTAAGACAGGATAAAGAAATCAAAGACCTGTTGTGTAGGTGGAAGAACACCGAAGGCTGCACCCATTGCTAACTGAGAACTTGATTCCTGGCATCACCAATTCACATAAGCTTTTCAGTTAGGCAAGTCCTACAGGATGAGTTTCAGTAGGCAACACTCGAGCAAGAAACAAAGGTTACCGGGTGGTACTCAATCAGATTGTTTATAATTGTCAAACGAATTGCCTCAAGCAGCTCTGGATCTTCAACTTTCCTACCAGTATCACTACAAAGAAGGGCGGTGACCAAATTAATCAAATTTACAGCTAGTCCAAAGAACTGATGCAAAACAAATCATTATTCTATTCTAAAATTCATTTGGGGGGTGGCTACAGAACTCCTTGTGCTGGTACAAATCTGTTTGAGAAGGAACATCACCAATACAATACA
Organism: Nephelium lappaceum; assembly: GCA_021234005.1. Classification (NCBI taxonomy): domain Eukaryota; kingdom Viridiplantae; phylum Streptophyta; class Magnoliopsida; order Sapindales; family Sapindaceae; genus Nephelium; species Nephelium lappaceum. The sequence continues at coordinate 11,877,663 of CM037997.1, read as the reverse complement.
TTTCACATCAAATTAGTATCATTCTTTCATCAGTCAAGCGAATTGAAAATAAATAAATAAAATCAAACCACCAATTTATCCAGCATCTAAACTAAGTATTTATCACACTCAGCAGTTTGACTAGACAATTTTACAAAAATGAAACAAATCAAAAGAATATGAAATGAGCACAGGCGCAGAGTATGTGAAGCAAGTCAATAATGCAATATCACATAACCTACGCTTTAGTGATGGCAAACTTGTTGTGCTTCCCAGAAGAATCCAAATAGACATTAGCCTTAACAACATTCAGCCCAAGGTTTTTAAGAGCGTTCATCTGCAGCCCATTTACCAAGTCTCAGTAGAGCATTTATCATAACAAAGCAATATTATAGATAACACAAAACCGGAAGTTTCTTTTTCAATAGATAAGATTTAGTTTAAATATGGCAGAGACAGAAGAAAAAATAGCCAAACATGTAAATTTAAACCAGCCAGTAAATAGCAGCATACAGTATCAAGAAGAGCTCCAAGGCGATCGCCAAATGTTATCTCCACCACAGTCGCATCTGGGTCAGAATCTAGGTCGATTATGACCTTGGGAGTTGGAATCGTATCATCCTGTTTACAATATCATTATTACATTTAACAACCAAACGAAAGTGAAGAAATCAACTACTTAATATGCACAAACACTATAAAACAGAATCAAATAAAATGCATACCTCTACAGCAGTAGCTGATGCTTGTGGTATTATCGCACTGGCCGAAGATAAAAACCTGCAAGAACCACACAAGAAGAGTAGACAAAACGTATGCAACAACAGAAAACACAACTCCCCAAATGAAAGAGTATTTTACGCTTAACCATGTAACTTGTTTCAATCCAACTCAGTGTGATTCGTTAACACTACCTATTGATTCTCAACACCTAACAGTCAAATATGCAAAAGATTATATTCTTCAAAGCAGAAAACATTCATCAAAACTATGATCCACAATTACATACTACAAAACCAAACTAATTTGCAAGTGGGCAGTACATGTTAAATGGAACCTAGAAATATGTCATTGATTGATATTAGTACAAAGTAGAAACTAATACACAAGAAAATGCTAACATATATGCTAGTGAATCAATTACATACTTACACCAACAACAAATCTCTAACTTTAAAACCACAAAAATGATGAAATTGACAAAATTAACACCTGAATGACAACTGAGCATCCTATCAGGAGATCTACAAAAACCCCACAGAGTATGATAATTTAGAAGCACAGAAAACAGCAATGAGAGAAGCAATACCTCTTCCTCTGAGCAGTGGAAGGTGGTTTGGCACCAAAACCAAAAGACCCTTTAAGAGAATCAGCAGCAAAGAGGGTTGTTGTCTCCAAAGCTTTGAAGTTTTTGTGGGTAAAAGCACCAAAATGCAGAGAAGAAGAAGCCAAGGAAGCAGCCATTTTGTTGAGAGAGAGAAAAAAGTGAAGATGGGTATGTGAGTAGTAGTAGTTGTAATATCCGCCATGATGAGAGAGGGGTTAATATCTGCATTTATCTCCAACAGCGACGCCTACGGTTACTATGCTTTCTTTTAAACTACCCAGCTTCCAACTCCACTGTGTCACCTTCTAGACAAAAGCTTCGATGCAATAAATGTCTTTTTATTATTATTAAATTGTATTATACAGTTATTACAGTTTATCGACTGACTTTTATTATATTTTGTTAGATTAATGTACGAGTAAATGATTTTTTTTTTTTTTTTTTCACTTCCTGAAACTAAATCAGATTATTATTGGGGCTATCTAAAATAAGATTCTAAAATATTATTAGACTCCTAAAATCAAATAAATTAATGTATTGGAGAACAAGGAAACTTAATAATTCTCTATCTTGGAAATTGAAAAATAAGGGAACTCATTTTTTATAATGAAGAAATTTGAAAGCCCTCATATAAGGCAATTGATGTATGATTAAAAAGAAAGTGCATTAATGGTAATTAATGAGAGGGAGCCTGGAGAAATTTGAGAGCTCACAGATAAGGCAATGGATGCATGAGTAAAAGGTAGTGCTTTAATGGTAATTAATGAAGGGGAGGCTAGAGATGCCTACATGAACATCTCTCCTCTCAATGTTTCAATAATCTCAAAATTGAGAGAAAAAAGAGTAGTATAACTCTTTGAGTAAAAAGTAAGGTTCTCTTAAGTGTTAAAGAATTGTTATTCTCTTAAGTATAATTGTGATTTAGGTTATGAGGATTTGAGTGTTTGTAAACAATTGCTGTTTTTCTCCCTTAATGAAGGTCTGCGATAGCTCTATGGACGTAGCCTATTTTGGATGACTGACGTAAATTTTTTGTGTGTGTGTGCTTTTTTTTTCTCTTTATTATTTTTATATTATTATCATTTCATTAATCTAATGTTTTGTAAGGTTTCTTTTCTAAAAACTGGTATCAGAGTCTAGTTGTGAATTCTACAATTTTATTTTTTTTTCCGATGAGGTTTCTATTCACATGAATAATGAGTTCGTGAATAATAAATTTTTTCAGTGTTGTTCTAAGAGCTTGGTGGTAGCCTAAAGGGATTCTATCTTAGGAGACTAGATTTTAAGTGGGTCATAAGATTTTAAGTGGGATTGTTGTGACCCCTCTAGTCTTTCTTGGGAATTTTTCTAAAATTTTGTCTAATAAAGTTGGATTTTAAGTAAGACCATTGTGATCCCTCCAATCTTTCTTAAGAACTTTCTTGGCAGTTTAAAGCTCCGAGTGGAATTTTATAATATTTTGCAGAAGTTCCATGGAACTAGATTTGAGTGAGAGCGATGGGAGTAGACGAAGGAAAGAGCATTAAAATTGAGAAGTTCAATGATGAAGATTTTAGCTTCTAAAAGATGCAGATCGAAGATTATCTATATCAGAAGGGCATGCATTTACCTCTTTCAGGAAAAAAGCCAGAAGATATGAAGGATGCAAATTGGACTCTACTGGATAGGTAAGCGCTTGACATTATCCGACTAACATTCTCTCACAATGTCGTTTTCAATATAGTGAAGGAGAATACCACGAAAGGTCTTATAGCAACTCTCTCTGACATGTATGAGAAGCCATTAACTTGAAAGAAAGTGCACTTGATGAGACGGTTGTTCAATTTGCGAATGACAAAAGGCGCGTCAGTAGCAATTCCCATCAACGAATTTAGTACTATCACAACACAACTATGTTCAATGGAAATCAATTTTGACAATGAAGTTCAAGCGTTAATCTTTCTATCCTCTTTACCGAAAAGTTGGAACACAATGGTAACGACAGTGAGTAATTCTTTTGGAAGGAAGAATATGGTATTTAAAGATGTTCAAGACCTAATTCTAAACAAAGAGATATGCATTAGAGAATTAAGAGAAACATCAAAATCCAAAGGTAAATCCATTGACAAAAACTCAGATCAAAACAAATCAAAATCGAGACGAAGTAAGTCTAGATCTAGGAAGAAATGGTACAACTGTTGGAACTGTGGCAAGAGCGGTCACTTGAAGAAAGATTGTAGAGCTCTAAAGAAGAACAATGGTAGTGCAAAGGAATCCACAAATGTGGCCGAAAATAATGGAAACACTATAATTCTGAGTATCAATAGTGAAATTGAATCCTAGATTTTCAATTCTAGGGCATCGTTTCATTGCACCTCGCATCGAGAAATGATGGAGAATTATGTTGGCAATGATTTTAGGAAGTTCATCTAGCTGATAAGGAGACCTTGAAAACTATGGGAAAAGGCGATATCCAAGTGAAGCTGCCAAATTGGACAATGTGGAAGTTGAAGGATGTGAGATTTATTCCTGGTTTGAAAAGAAATTTAACCTTAGGGGGTTAACTTGATCAAGAAGGTTAGAGTGCAGCCTTTACAGGTAGTGAATCGAAGATCACTAAAGGAGCTATGGTCATAGCTCATGGAAAGAAAAAAAGGTACTTTCTATGTTACTTCTAACATGGAAAATATTGTAACAGTTGCGGAATCAAATGAAAAGTCAAAAATCTAGTACTAGAGACTCGGTCATATAAGCGAGAAAGGATGGAAGGCGTTTTAAAGCAAAGGTTGTTAGATCTAAAGTTCTGTAGATTGGTTTATGTGAGGACTATATTTTCAGTGAACAGAACATGCTTAGTTTCTCATAGATCGACAAGCCATCAAAGCTAAGAAATTAGAGCTAGTTCATATAGATGTGTGGGGACCATCATCATTTTCATCCATTCGAGGCTTGTTGTACTATGTCACATTCATTAATAACTCTACAAGGAAAGTATAAGTTTATTTTCTAGAAAAAAAAATATATTCATATATATATATGAGGTTTGTGATGTTTTCAGAAAATGGAAAACCATGGTGGAGAACGAGATAGGCTTGAAAGTAAAATGATAGAGGTCGAACTATTAAGAAGAGTATAGGAATGAGAAGCTTAAGGAGTTTTGTGCGATCAGTTGAATTAAATTGGAAAAGACTACTCTTAAGACACCTCAACATAATGGTGTGGTAGAACCTATGAACAAAACTCTGAATGAACATCTAGAAGTATAAGAATACAAGCAGGCTTACCCAAGCTGTTCTGAGCTAAAGTTGTCAGTGTAGTGGCCTACCTTTTCAATTATGGGCCCTCAGTGCCACTAGGAGGAAAGTTACCTAAAAAAGTATGGATCAGTAAAAAGGTAAACTTTTCACATTTGAGAGTATTCGGTTGTATTTCTTATATTCCTATTGACCTATTTGAAAGAAGCAAGCTTATGGAATAAATGAGTTTGGCTACCAATTTTGGGATTTTGAAAGTTGAGAAATCATCAAAAGCAAGGGTGTCATTTTCAATGAAAAAGCAATGTACAAAGATAGATTATCTGTAAAATCTACCAGCACAAAAGTTAAAGCTAAAAAGAAGGAGTTTGTTGAGTTTGAGGAGAACATTGAGAAGAAAGTGCAATCAGAGGACCAATAGAGTCCGGAAAATGAAATCTCTCAAAAAGCACCAAGCACTCTCGTAACAGAAGTAAGACGCTCCTCTAAAACCGATACAACACTATTCACCTTCTTTGTATTATTTATCATTGATTGACAATGGAGAACTGGAGTGTTATGATGAAGCAATTCAAGTTGAAGATTTGATCAAGTGGGAGTTTGCCATGAAAGATGAGATGGACTCACTAATGTCAAATCAGACATAGAAACTAATTAAACTACTAAAAGGGAAGAAAGCTTTGATCAAATAAAAGCATGATGGTAGTAAACATTACAAAGTTAGGCTAGTGTCAAAGGTTTTCAGTAGAAAGTAAGCATCGACTACATTGAGATTTTATCTCTAGTAATGAAACTAACGACGATCAGGTTGGTGCTAAGGATGGTAGCTATAGAGAATTTACATCTTGAGCAGTTAGATGTAAAAACAACATTCTTTCATGACGATTTGGAGAAAGAGATTTCTATGAAATAACTAAAAGGCTTCATGATAGTAGGCAAAGAAAGCATGGTGTGCAAACTGAAAAAGAGTCTGTATGGACTGAAACAGGCTCTAAAACAATGGTACAAGAAGCTAAATAGCTTCATGGGTAGCAGCAGTTTCACAAGGTGTCAAGCAAATAATTGTTGTTATATTAAGTAGTTTGACAATAACTTTATCATCTCGCTTTTATATATAGATGGTATGTTTATTGTAGGTTTTGATATGTAGGAGACAAATAATTTAAGGCAAGAATTGTTAAAATAGTTTGCAATGAAAGATCTTGGTGCTGTGAAACAAATTCTTAGAATAAGGATTACAAGAGACAAAGCAGCAGGAACTTTGATGCTGTCACAAACAAAGTTTGTTAACAAAGTACTCTATAGATTTAACATGCAGAATGCTAAACCAGTTAGCACTTCTTCAAGTGCCTATTTCAAATTTTCAAAAGAGACTTCAACAAAGACTAAGGAAGAACGTGATCACATAAGAAAGGTTCCTTATGCATCAACCATTGGAAATTTAATGTATGTCATGGTTTGTACCAAACCATATATTGCACAAGTAGTAAGAGTGGTGAGCAAGTACATGAACAATCCTAGAAAGATGCATTGGGAATAGATTCTTAAATATCTACGAAGTACCATAAAAATGACACTTTGTTTTAAAAGTGGAGATATGAAACTAGAAGGTTTTTTTTAGGTTGATCTAGCTAGAGATGTTGACAATAGAAAAAGTACTACAAGGTATGTGTATACTCAAGAAGTAACTACAATGAGTTAGGTTTCTTAATTGCAAAAGGTTGTAGCTCTCTCCATTATCGAGACACATTGTATCATAGTTACAGAAGCCAGTAAAGAGATGATTTGGCTTCAAGGTTTCTTGGAAGAATTAAGCATGGAATAAGAGGACAATGTTCTTTATTCTTATAGTCAAAATGCAATCCACTTAATAAAGAATCTGTCTTTCCATTCTAGAACGAAGCATATTTAGACGAAATATCATTTCATTTGGTCTCTTTTGGAGGACAAAACTCTTAAGTCTTGAAAAGATTTGTTGAAATGAAAACCCTAGAGATATACTAACGAGACGGTGATGATTGACAAACTGAAGTTATGTTAAGCTTCAGTTGGCTTACAAGCGAAGAAAAGAAAAGATGAGTTGTTGCATTAATCTTGTGAAGACATGACTGAATTAAGTCTTCAAGTGAGAGATTGTTAGATTCAGAAAAGGAATAGATTCTTAAAATCAAAGAAATTTATGCATTGGAGAAAAAGAAAACTCAATAATTCTCTATTTTGGAAATTGAGAAATAAAGAAACTCAGTTTTGGCAGTGAAAAAATTTGAGAGCCTATATATAAGGCAATTGATGTATGATTAAAAAGAAAGCGCATTAATGGTAATTAATAAGGGGGAGCCTAAAGGTGCCTACATAAAGGTCTCTCATCTCATTGTTTCAATCATCTTATAATTGAGAGAAAAAAAAATGGTATAGCTCTCTGAGTAAAAAGTGAGGTTCTCTTGAGTGTTAAAGAATTGTTATTTTCTCAGGTGTAATTGGGATTTGGATTATAAGGATTTGAGTATTTGTAAACACTTACTATTTTTCTCCCTATAGTGAAAATCTGCAACAGTTCTATGGACGGAGCCTATTTTAGATGAACCATGTAAATTTTTGTATGCGTGTGTGTGTGTGTGTGTGTGTGTATTTTTTTTTTTTGTCTGTTTTATTTTGTTATTATTTCTGCAATATTTATCGTTTCATTAATCTAATGTTTTGAAGGTTTATTTTCTAACAAGTACGATTTGGAACTCTGCTCCTTGAAAATGGAATAGGTCTACCCATACAAAGGTGGGAAAATTGTCCACACCGTAGTGAGAAAAGTGAGTTGCACCCGTCATTTTAAGGTGTGTGACAGGTGGACATAATCATACCACTAGACTATGCCACTTTTCTCTTGAGTAAATGATTTATTGATCTAAAAATAAGTTATTCGTTTTTAGCTCTCAGGTGAAATGTACTACTACATGAAAAATTTTTAAGCGAAACATTTCACATGAATATTATGTAAAATGTTTCAAAGATTGGAAATGGGCTAAAAGCAATTATAATTTCATTGATATTAAAAATAAATAACTTTTCTTTTGGGCTAAAAATTGAATTTTTATATTTATGGTGAGCCCCTTTTGAATATAGGCCTTATTTTTTTCATTTGATTATCTGGTTTTTTTTATTATTTTAATATTTTAATTTGACCTTAATATAAGTAATAAACGCCTAAAGTTCATTATAAAAATTCATTGCATCAAATATTAATATTTCCATGTCATCATTAGTAAGTGAAGATCAATAAATTGCTACCACAAAAGGAGAATAGTTTATTAGAAAATGGAGAAATTAAGAGTGAGTATGGATACGTTTTTAAAATGATGTTTTTTAACAAATATTTTCAAAAATAAAAAACATGTTTTAAAAATAACGTTTTAAAAAATAGTAATACATTTGGTAATATTTTCAAAAATTCATTTCGAAAACGAAAGATGATAGAAGTGGTTTGATATCATTTTGGAAAATGAAAATAATAAAAATAATATAATACTTTCTATCTCGTCACATCCCCCCCCCTTCTTATCTCTCTCTCTCTCACAACCCTCTCTCTCTCTCATTGGTCTATGTCATTCTTTACACACCCCCCTCTCTCTCACCTTACCGCTTTTTCACCCCACTTTTTCAAGCACCTTCCCACTCGCAAGCCAGAACAGGCTCTCTATCCTCGCATTCGCTGCCTTCACCCTCCCCCTCGGCTTTGCGCCTTCAATGATGCACCACCAAAGTCTCCTTTGTCATTGTCATCATCTTCTTCTAGGTCTTCTTCTTCATCGTCTTCTTTTTGTCATCGGAGTTAACTAGGTCGGGATAGTTGGTGACTAGTTTATGACTCGATTTTTTTATTTTTTTATTTGTTTTTTTTTCATTTTTTTTTTTTGATTGATTGTTTTGATCTGGTTCAACTAGATCATTTTTATGGTTGAACTAGATCGATCGACGAAATGTTTTTGTTTTTGTTTTTGTTTTTTTTTTTTTTTTTTGTTTTTTCCTCTTTTTTTAACAATCTAGTGATCATTTTTGAAAATGATGGAAAACAGAAAAAAAAAAAAAAAAAAAAATGGTCTTCCACTCCCATGTTAAAATTTTTGAAAATATATTTTCCATTTCCACAAACATTTTTTTTTTTTTAAAAATGATTGCCAATCGATTTTAGAGCGTTTTTCATTTTTGAAAACAGAAAACCGTTTTTGAAAATATATCCAAACAGATTATCCTTGTAACCAAACATGGGCTATTGTAATTCCCAATAAATAGAGGTCGAAGCTTAGTAAAAGTAGTATGACACAAATTATATTTTCTTAACAATAGTGCTCTCATTCTCCATTCCCTATTGCTCTCATTTCCTAATCAAAGCAAACACACTTAATTTTCCTAATCCCTTTTCCTATTGAATAGTGTTTGGACACATGGTAATCTATTTTCTTGTCCTACTCAATTCCTCTCACTGCTCTCTTGTTTTTAAGCAAGAGACTATTATCTTACATCATGTTTTTATTTTCATCCTCTCAAAAGCTTATTAATCCTATGGAGCTTTCTTTTCTTTTTCTAATGCTTGACTACATCATTTGTGTTAATATATATCAATCAATCATCAATCATATCAATCATCATTATTGACACATTTTTATTACCATTATTGTAATATTTTATTCTAGGTACCATTTTTGTATTATGTCTCTTGGCCTATAAATAGGCTTGATATTGTACATTGTAAATACAGTGACATATATTATTCATATCTATTTTATCACAGTTTATTCATAGTTAACATGGTATCAGAGCCTAGGGTTTATCATTATCCAATAACTGTGCAAAATCGCTGTTAAACATCACCTAAAAACATCACCTAAAACTGCACAGTCATCTGTCTCTGTTCACTATCATCATACCCGCACTGCACCACCGTCAATCTGTTTCCCCTGCTGGTTCGCTGCCATTGCCATCTGTGCTGTTCCGTCACGCTGTTCAACTGGTTCCGCTGCACCATCACAAATCACCATCGTTGTTTCGTTTGGACTATTCACGCTTGATTCAATCCAGATTGTTGCATTGCCGAAAGCTCAAACTGGTCTTAAAATTGTCAACCACATACACTATCTGGCCCACATTGCATCGTATCGTATCACCTACATTGCATCTCAAGCTTCACTGTCTTATTCTGTTTGTCGATTCTTTGTGCCTCACCACCACCAGAATCACCGATTGGTAGAACCTCCACCAACCTAGAACTCGTCCATCTGCAGAACCTTCACGATTCGTCAACCGTCGTCCATCAGAATCGCCTCACATCTCTATTCGTGAACCAACAAACTGTTCCGCATCAAACCTAAAATCTCCACCGACGGCACCATCTCTGTCGAACCACCATCTTCTTGCTGGTGGTCTCTCTCTTCTTGCTGCATCACAATATCAGAGCAGCCACCGCAGCTTCACCTAACCACCATCAATTTTATCTGCTGCCATTGCATCACTCACCATCAATTTTGTCTACTATCAGCCTCACGCCACTGGTCTCTCACTGCCATCTCTGCCGTTGTTCTCACGCCACTATTTACTGGTTTGACTTATCAATTTTAGACCTGATTTTCTTAGACTTGATTTACAACATTAATTATATTTTGGAATTGATTTTGTTTTAGAAGTCATTTTATTATTAAGTTTATTTATTTTGGGCTTATTTATGGAGTATTTACCGAATAAATTTATTTGCCATTACTGCAAGCTACCGGGATATGGTATTCTTTATTGTCCTACAAGACGCTGTAAGCATTGCCACAAAATTAGACCAGGACACTACAATTAGGATTGTCCTCGGAATACTAATAATGGAGGATTTTCAACCATATCTAAGAGTGTTTCTCTCAAGACTCTTGAACACAATCAACAATTCTCTACAAATATAGCTTATAATAAACCGGATGTTGCGGGTTCCTCTTCTATCTCAGTTCATGATCTTGCATCTATGCTTAATCAAATCATTTCAAAATCTGGTCATTCATCCACCTCTGCTCCTTCTGTGTCAGTAGGTAAGTCCTCTTGGTATTTTGATTCAGCCTGTTGTAATTACATGACTTCTGACCCTACACATTTTTCTATACAATCATCATCTTCCTCTTTACCTGTCATTTGTACAGCTAATGGTTCAACCATGTCTGTTCAACATATAGGTCAGATCTCTACCGATAACTTATCCTTACAAAATACATACTTTATTCCTAAACTTACCTTAAATCTTATCTCTGTGGGTCAGTTATGTGAACTTGGTTTTGATGTACACTTTACTTCTTCTGGTTGTCGTGTGCAGGATCCACAAACAAGGAAGATTCATGGGATAGGCCGTAAGGTTGGACGTTTGTTTGAGCTCATTCATCTTCAACTACCTTCACATGTCTCCTCTTTCTATCAGTCTGCTGCTACTTCTTCATCTTTATCATTGAGCCTTTGTCACTCACGGTTAGGTCATGCTTCCTTTAGTCGTTTATGTTCCTTATTGTCTAGTGGACATTTAGGCTCTGTTACTGACGATCACATTGATTGCTTATCTTGTCAATTATCCAAACATCATGCATTACCTTTTCATAATAGTGACTCAGTTTCTCAGACACCTTTTGATTTAGTTCATTCAGATATTTGGAGACCCTCACCAACAACTACCATGGGTGGATCCAAGTATTTTGTTATCTTTGTGGATGACTATTCTCTTTATACATGGCTTTATCTTATGCATAATAGGTCTGAATTATCAAAAATTTATTTTGATTTTATTAAAATGATTCAGACTCAGTTTTCCAAATCTATTAAAGTTGTACTGATAATACCATGGAATATCGGGATACTACATTTCTTAATATGTTGAGTCAAATGGATACTATATGTCATCGTTCATATCCCGGTACATCGCAACAGAATGGTCGTGCTGAACGCAAACATAGACATATTCTTGAAACAATTCATGCACTTTTAATATTTGCCTCTTGTCCTAAAAAGTTTTGGGAGGAAGCTGCATTAACAGCAGTATACACTATCAATCGTGTCTTATCCTCCATCATTAATAATCAAACTTCTTATGAACGATTATATGACACTCTACCAAACTATCGAAATCTCAAAGTTTTTGGATGTGTTTGTTTTGTTCTTCTTCAGCCTCACGAACGAAATAAATTAGAGTCTAGAGCTCGTCTATGTTGTTTTCTTGGCTATGACATTGAGCATAAAGGTTATCGTTGTTGGGACCCTATCTTCAAATCGTCTTCGTGTATCTCGTTATGTTGTCTTTTGGGAACATAAGATGTTTTCATCCATATCCAAATTTCATACTTCACATACTTTTCATAATAAACTTTTTATAGATCCTACCATTCCTTTGTTCCTTGATGATAGTGATTCAAGTACTCATGAGACTCAAACAGATGCATCTGATGATATGCGGTCGATTCCTGAACAATCTTACCCTGTTGTTGATCCTACACCAGAGCCTTCTTACCAAATCTCACATACCATTCCTCCTCCCCGTCGTTCTAATCGAGTAAGAGAACTACCTGTAACTCTTAGAGATTTTCATTGTTTCTCTACTATCCTTTCTTTGCATGAGCCTTAATCTTATAAAGAGGCCAGCACTATTCCTGTTTAGCAGCAAGTTATGGCTGAAGAATTGCACACTTTTGAGAAAACTCATACTTGGAATATAGTTGATCTCCCTCCAAATAAATCTGCTATTGGGTGCAAATGGGTATATAAGATCAAAACAAAGTCAGATGGGTCTGTTGAAAGACATAAAGCCTGTCTCGTGGCCAAAGGTTTTACTCAGGAGTATGAAATTGATTATGAGGAGACATTTGCACCAGTCGCTAGACTTACATCTGTTCGTAGCTTATTGGCAGTTGCTGCAATCAAACGGTGAAATTTGTTTCAAATGGATGTGAAAAATGTCTTTCTTAATGGGGATTTTACTGAAGAGGTATATATGACACCACCACCAGGGTATCCATATTCTCCACATAAGGTTTGTCGTCTTCGTCGAGCACTGTATGGGCTCAAGCAGGCCCCTAGAGCTTAGTTTACCAAGTTCTCTTCCACCATTATGCAGTTTGAGTTTGCCTCCAGCACTTATGATTCTGCACTATTTCTTCGCAAGACCAGTCATGGTTCTGTTTTCCTATTACTCTATGTAGATGACATGATTATTACAGGCGACGATATTGCTGGTATATCTGATCTTAAAAAATAGGGCAAATTGCACAAACCTCCCCTGAGGTTTGACGAAATTGTATAAATATTACGATATTTGGGACACTACCTGAGGTTTCAAAAACTTTGCACAAACCTCTCCTATCGTCAATCACCCGTTAATCAATCACGGGTAACTCAAAAATTTGAAGGGTAAAATGGTCAATTGACATATAATAAATATTTTAATTAAAAATAATCTTTTTAATTACTAAACTAATATTATAATATTAAAAAAAAAAAAAAAAAAAAAAACCAAACCACCATCTTCTTCTACCTCCCTCATCTCCATTTTCTACATTTATGAAAATCATCAAATCATTCATCATCATCAAACCAACCAAATCAATTATCATCATCAAACAATCAAATCAAACAAAAATATATCAAAGTCATGAAAATTGAAAATATTAAACAAAAAAAAAAAAAAAGCTTGATCTCCATGGGAGACCAGATCTGGTCTCCCATGGAGATCGACCGTCTCCATCGCTGGAGACGCTGCCGTCTCCAGCGATGGAGACGACATCTTCATCGCTGGTCTCGACCAGCGATGGTCATCTTTGGAGATTACTCCAGCGATGGATCTCCATCGCTGGTTTACGGCGACCAGCGATGCCGTCTTCATCGCTGGAGTAATCTCCAGCGATGGAGATGCCGTCTCCATCGCTAGAGACGGTCGTCTTCATCACTGGAGACGCCGCCGTCTCCAGTGATGGAGACCAATTTTTTTTTCTTTTTTTAATTTTTTTGTTTTATTTTTAAATTAAATTAAAAAATATATAATATATTAATTTTAAATTTATTGAAGGGTATTTTAGTCTTTTTATACTTTTAACCATTGACCATCAGGATTTAACCATTGTTGACTGACCGTAGGGGAGGTTCGTGTAGAGTTTTTGAAACCTCAGGTAGTGCCTGTGCGAGTTACCCAAACATCGTAATATTTATGCAATTTCGTCAAACCTCAGGGGAGGTTTGTGCAATTTACCCTAAAAATTATCTCCAGCAATAATTTGAGATGAAGGATCTTGGCTCTCTTAATTATTTTCTTGGACTTGAGGTTTCTTTTGACTCTGATGGTTACTATCTTTCACAAGCAAAATATATTTCAGATCTTCTTGCTCGTGTTGGCTTGACTGATAGTAAAATCAATACTAGTCCCTTGGAAGCTAATGTTAAACTAACGTCTTTCGAAGGCATACCACTTAGTGATCCTACTCTTTATCGACAACTTGTTGGAAGTCTTGTTTATTTGACTGTGACTAGACCGAATATTGCTTATGTTATGCATGTTGTCAGCCAGTTTATGTCTATTCCTCATTCCATTCACTTTGCTGTTGTTATTCATATTTTACTAGGGGTGGCAATTTGGAACCCGACACGACGGGTCGACACGAATCCGACACGATAATTACGGGTTAGGGTTGAGCATTAACGGGTTGAGTAAATTAACGGGTCAACCTGTTTAACCCGTTAACTTATCGTGTCGGGTTCGTGTTTTTTTAATTGTGTTACGGGTTGACCCGTTATGGAGGGTAAAATGATAATTTTACATTAAAGGGTCTTTTATGTAATTTTACTAATACTATATATATATATTTTTTTTGAAAGTAAAAACCCTAGCATCTCATTTTTATTTTTGCCTCTCTCTCTCTATTAGTTTATTTCTAATTTTTCTTTCTCTTCTGTAATCTGTTTTCTCTCAGCCGCTGAGTCGCTGACCACCCAACGTCCCAACCGAGTCGCCGACCACCCAACGTCCTAGTTGAGTCACCTACCACCCAACGTCCCAACCCAAGCCTGAGTAGCCGCTGCGTCATCGTGCCGCCGTGTCGCGTAGCTTCTTCCGATCTGCTACTGCCGATCTACTACTGCCGTCGTGTCACGTAGCTTCAGATCTGCTACTACCGCCGTGTCGCGTAGCTTTTTCTCCAAGTAGCTTCTTCTCAACCGCTGCGTCGTCGTGCCGCCGTGCCGTGTAGCTTCTTCCGATCTGCTACTACGGATCTGCTACTGCTACCGTGTCGCATAGCTTCAGATCTGCTACTGCCGCCGTGTCGCGTAGCTTCTTCTCAGTGTAGCTTCTTCTCGCCTGCCGCTTCGTCGAGCTGCTGCCGCCGTGCTGTGCCATCTCCGCCGTCCCGCGCAACTCGTCTACTCGCAAGAGGCAGCGCATCTTGCGAATGATTATATATAATTTTTTAATTGATTATTTTGGATTGTATTTGTAATTTGTGGATGTTTTGGATTATTTTGGATTGTATTTGTAATTTGTGGATGATTATATTTTTAGGTTTTTGATTGTATTTGTGAATGATTATATATATATATATATTTTGAAATATGGATGATTTATATTTTGAGTATTTTAATGTTATTTTTTATTCATTGTGAATTAAAATTTAAATATATTAAATATGATTAAATTCATAAATGGGTTAACGGGTCAGTTTAACGGGTCATAAACGGGTTAGTTAAACGATTCGTTAATAAACAGGTTATCATGTTGTTTTCGTGTTGACCCGTTCATTATCGTGTCGTGTTCGTGTCGAGTGAGTTCAACCCGTTTGCTTATCGTGTCATGTTCGTGTCTTGTCCAACCCAACGCGTCAACCCAAATTGCCACCCCTATATTTTATGGTATCTCAAGGGTACGATGTTTTATGGACTTTATTTTTCTACTCACTCATCTTTAGAGTTACATGTTTATTCATATGCAGATTGGGCTGGTGATCCTACTGATCGATGATCTACCACTGGTTATTGCTTCTTTCTTAGAAATTCCCTCATATCATAGCGTAGTAAGAAACAGACTGTTATAGCCCGATCTAGTACTGAGGTTGAATATCGAGCCCTTGCTGACACTACTCAAGAACTTATTTGGCTGCGCTGGTTACTTACAAACATGGGAGTTCACCATGTCACAGTCACTCTACTTTGTTGTGACAATCATAGTGCTATCCAAATTGCTCATAATGATGTCTTTCATGAACGTACTAAACACATTGAAATTGATTATCATTTTGTTCGGCAACATGTTCATCAGGGTACCATTAAACTTCACTCGATTGCTTCAGTTGATCAACCTGCCGATATTTTCACCAAATCTCATCCTCTAGGACATTTTCATGAATTGATTTCCAAACTCAAGCTTGCATCCATCTCGCCATCTTGAGTTTACGGAGGGATGTTAATATATATCAATCAATCATCAATCATACCAATCATTATTATTGAGATATATTTTTATTACCATTATTGTAATATTTTATTTTACGTACCATTTTTGTATTATATCTCTTAGCCTATAAATAGGTTTGATATTGTACATTGTAAATACAGTGAAATATATTATTCATCTCTATTTTATCACAATTTATTCATAGTTAACAATTTGTTAGAACCTCAAGCTACTAGTAAGTTCTCTCTTTCTCTCTCTCTCTCTTTTTTTTTTTTTTTTTCGATCACATGGTCTTAAAGACGGTGCTAAGTGTAACACACTAATTAGCTATACAATTATAAGAACCGTGAAATGAAGTTAAAGAATTGAGAGAAGAACTATGCTAGTTCTTGTATTCAAGAAATTGAATTGTAAAAATTATCCCAATTTGAATCGGTTACAACCCCAATTTACAGGGAAAACATCTACTGTTGATGCATCTTTCATTTTTGGATACATAGGTTATCCTAACTAGAGATAATGAGACATACACTTATCTTTGGATATCAAATCAAACTCTATTCTTAATTTATTTAACTTATGTGAAGATAAAGATGATATGCGTGGACATAAGATTATTTCCGTTCCTGCAGTAACATAATAAATAGAAAATTGTATAATTCATAGCCACTCGGTGTTAATAATGTTGAAATATATCTTATAAAAGTTTCAATTTGCTAAAAGCAACTTTATATATATACAAGAACAAGGTTGCATTCTATACTTCCCAAGTCCTAACTAACTTCTAATTATGAGTGTGAACAAGGTTCATCAGTTAAAGAAATATTTGTTCAAAAGTTTTTAGGACACAACAACATTATTTTTATGGGAAAGGCTATTCCCACCCAGACCCATTTGCTTCAAACACCCGCCATGAAAATTCAAAAACAACAATTTTACTTTGTACCTCCATTGAAATCCCATATATTGTGATTTTTTTTTTTTTTGCAGTTATATTAAAATTTATAGATCTATCATACTCTATTTTTTTTTTCCTTTTTGCAATGAAGACAAACAAAATAGAGTAACTGATATTTAAAAAAAAAAAAGATTAATTGGAATAAGGGTTTTAGCAAATATATTTTTAATTATAATTACTGAGAAGCAATATACGTGATAATCATTGATGTAGCAAATAAAATTGGAAAAAAAGTTTGGAACCTAACTGGCAACAAAACTGGATTGGGAGAGGTGAGAAAGAAGAATAGGGGTTTAAAGCAAATTTAATTTAGATCATTTAGTAAATAAATCATCTTTATAAATTATGGGCATGGAGTTCGGTATTTTGGGCGGCAATAGAGCCACCTTATTTTTAGTCATCTATAAATAAGCTTGGTTTCATTAATTAGAAACATAAATGGAGAGCATCTTTATGCATCTTAAGCTTTGCTTTAAAGAATATTAGAGTATTTTCAATACTATTATAGAATTTTGATTTTTTTATTCATGAAACATAATTAACATTTTTTAATATGATTCACCCTGACCGAAAAAGAAAAAATTAGGAATATTTATTTTCATCTCCAATATAATAAAATATGCATTCGATTTAGAATAATATGTTTATTTTGTCAAACACTTGTTCTTTTTTCTTTTACATCAAACACACCTATATTCTCCATAGCTTTGACAAGTTGAGAAAAATAATATGTTTTGGCTTTGTTATTAGATGGCGACTTGGGAAAAATAATACGATTTTTAGCTTTGTTATCAAACCATCTGTCATTAACTTTTTTCATTAAATATATATATATATATATATATATATATTGCCATTACCTTTTCTTGGCTTGGAAGAATTGTATAATTAATAATGCATGCTCCACCCATTGCCTACAATGAACGGAGTGTCAAAAAAAAGGAACACAAAAAAAAAATGACGGTGATTGCTCTTTTTGTTATATAAGTTGTAAATAATATTATCCTTTTCAAAAATTTATTTAAAATTTTTACCAAAATGATGTAATAAGCTGATTTATAGTTATCATATTAATTTTAGGATGATGTATTGATGATGTGGTAATTACACATAAATTTGTCACATTATTTGTATAATAAATTTGAGCAAATTTTTGGATAATATAAAATTACTCATAAGTTGTATAACCATGTATTCCTTATTAATTATTCTGGGTAGGGATTTTTTTTAATTAAAATTTTTAATATGTGTGTATTTACCTTTTTTTAACAAATGTGTATGCATTAACTGTCAAGATTTACTAATAAGTGTGAATTTAAGAGTCAAATAAAGAATCTTAATAATGACGTAACTTATAATTTTTGTGTTTACTCAAATCGATTGGAAATCAAGTTAAATAGACTCCACGCCCAAACCATAAATTTGGTTCTTGTAGAAAGTCTTTTTTTTTTTTTTTTTTTTTTATTTACGATTGGAGAGAGAATTTAATTGGTTCATCATAATATTTTAGAGTTAACAAATAATGTTGGTAGAATTACTCTATATACACAGAACGAAGCAGTTAAAAACACGCATATTAATTTATTTTTATTAATAAATAGCCAAGATCCATGAAAAAAGATCATAGATCTTGGTTGAAGAGACTGGAAAATGATCAACGGGAGCAATGTGCAAGATGACAGACACAAGTGTCATTTGGCTGTTGGAATGAGAAACAAAATCCACGAGTAAGCGGTCCATACTTTTTCTGACAATTCTTCTCGCAATGTTTTATAGTGCATCCCCCTCCATACAATTTTTCATCACACTTTCCTACTGGTTGTGCCTCCGCAACTTCATTTCCTGCCACAAGCATTCGGACAGTCATTCTACCATATAGACTTAGACAATGTTGGAATTGCTTCAACTTGTAAAGTAAACATTTATACGTTAATTTATTATAATATGTTTAAAACATAAACAAGTAGATATTTCAAAAATTATTATTAATATTTTTGTCTCAAATATCTTGTTGCTCAAAATTTATGAAATAATTAATTATTTTATTCATGAAAGTGATCTTAATGTATTCTTACTATAGGAAAGAAGTGTTTAATGGAGACAACTACTATATAGTCTCTTCATACTAACAAATTCAAGACAGAAAGCAAATATATATATATATATATTAGATATGAAAAGTATACCAGCAATAATGACCAAAACAAGCAAAAGAAGAGTATAAACTGAGAGGCCTTCCATGGTGAGTGAGAATCTGCTATCTATATATAAATGAAACTACAAAATATAGTTGTTTGTGAAGTCCATGGTTTTTGGAGTTATTTATAAACAGTGGTGTTTGACTAATAATAATTAATGTTTGACAAATGCATAAGCTATTAACTTTTGGAAACAATATCTGAGGAGATTTGCATTTCCATTTAAGCTTCAAAATTACACATTGATATTAAATGTTTCAAATTCAGTGGATCTTGATATTAAACATAGGATTTGGTTACCATATACATATTTTAAATGGGATAATTCCAATTCCCCTTGTTCTTTGATATAATAGCCAATTACCCTCTTATAGTTTGTAGAAATCTCATTTCACTCATTAAGTTAACTTTGTTAGTGAAAAGTGGATTCTGATAATGATAGTGCACTAAAAAACCAAATTGTCCCTCAATTAAAAAATAAATAAATAACGGATAATCCCATTTCCTCCCTTAGTTTGATGAAATAGGCAAAATCCCTCTTTTTTTTTTTTTGAGAAATTACTAATATTCCTCATATTGATTTATGAAATAGATAAAAAAAAAAAAAAAAAAAAAAAAACCCTGTAGGTTATAGAAATGTCTAAAAAACCTCATGCGATCAACTTCGACATTAAAAATCAATGTTTGATGGTTAGTGTGGAGGGGTAAAACCATTAAAATAAGATAAAATAAATAATAACATAAATTAATTACTCAAATTAAAATATTATTTTTTGTAAAAAAGTTAATAACATCTCCATCGTCCATTACAACGATGGACAATGCAAATGAAAAAAAAAAAGAACTGTATGAAAAAAATTATTAAATAACATTATAAAAAATAAAGTAAAATAAAATAGACTTCCTTGATTCTATGCTAGTTGGGTGAATGATTTCCAAAGCCCAATCACAAGTTATGATAATTGGAGTGGCAGTGAATACAGTGATAATTATTGGAGCAGTCATGTGTCATACCATTATGTGCTTGATTTTGAAAGACAATACTATGACCCGAGTTCGAACTTCTACGATCCACGATGGAGTAATCAATCAAATTTCGGATGGGGCAACGATCAAGAACAAGCCTCATATATGTAGCCATCATATCCATTGGATTTTCAAGAGCCCAATAAGAAATTCAAATTTTAATTGGATCGAAATTAATTTAAGAGAGCCCAATAAGAAAAAAAAAATGAATTGAAAATTGATTTGAGTGGGCCGAAGCAAGCTCAGTTACATTGGGCTTTGATCAAGAAAGCAAAAATAGTTGTTAAACAAAGAAAATGAGGTTGAAATGAGTGATGTGAGGCGGTCAGCCAACTAATTTTTGCTAAAGCAAGGTAAAGTTAATTGGAAAATAAATAAATAAAATTAAAGGACAAACTGGTGGGGCGGCCGAGAACAAAGGACAAGTGTCCCATAAACTGTGATTGAATGATGTCAAACAGAGATGGGGAGAACGTCGCATTGCTTAGTAGGTTGGAGCGTATCCGATACTTATATTAATTATAAAAAAATTATATATTATATTAAATAAATAGATATTGAGTTAAAACAATTTTTTTTCAGTGTAATATCATTAGTTGATATTAAGTTGAGGTGACACGAAAAAGAAAATCAATATGGTTATTTATTTATAAAAAGTGTGTTAGATATTAATATTAGTAAATTAATAATTAATTAATTTTAATTTTCAAACCTAATTTTAAAAAAAATAAAAATATTAAATGAAATATATGAAGATATTCAATGGAAATATATAGAAGCATTAGAGAATAATTTTTTAATTTAATAGTTTATTAAATGATAACTATACTATTTGAGAAGCAAATTTATTGATATTGATGGTATATTATTATTGTTTTTTTTTTAAAAAATATATTCTATAAAAGCTTTGGAGATATTTCATAAAGAAAATCAACTAAGACGCTTTAAGAATGTGATAACTTTTAAATAAATTTTTAATTTAAAAGTTTATTAAATGATAACTATACATATTTTAAAACACACAGTTTCTATATTTAAGCAAAAAAGAAAAAAAAAAACGTAAATTCTTTCATTAACTTATGGATCATAGTAGAATTGTCAACAGGCCCTAAATCCTCAAATCGGGATCTCCATTTTGGGAGAGATTTGGGAATGTCAGATTTTGGAGATTTGGGAAATTTGGGAAAATTTCGGAGATTTAGAGGATTGTTATTATTGTACAATGTTGTGCATGTCATATGTTGAAATATTGTAGGTTTAGTATGTTAAAATTTATGAAATTATTTTGTGAAAGCTTTTGATCATATGTTTTTTTTAAAAAAAATAAAAAATAAAAAATTTCTAGTGTTTTTATACATATTGTCACTCATAAATATAATTATATATCCATTTTATAAGTATATCCATATACAAAATTTAAAAATTAAAACCATTACTATAAACAGACACTCTAATGTCAATAATACCCTTATAAATATAAATATAATTATTTTGTTTTCCCTTTGTTGACATTTTGTCAAACACTAGTACTTTTTTCTTTTACATCAAAGACATCTAGATTCTTCATTCTTCATAGGTTTGACAAATTGATAAAAATAATATGTTTTGACTTTGTTATTAGATGGCGACGTGGGAAAAGTAATATGATTTTCAGCTTTGTTATCAAATGGCAGTCAAACCATCTGTCATTAACTTTTTCCATTAAAAAAAGGATAATCCAAAAAAAAATTATTTTAATTTATAAACATATCAATTTTACCATCTATAATTTATTTTTATTTAAAATCCTCTAACATTAATCAAAATACTCAAAATGCCCTATAAAGGCATGCGAAAAAACGATAATGCCTCTATAATAGTCATGGATTAATGATGGAGATAAAATTGATATTTTCTATTAATATATTAACGTCAGAGGAAATTTTGGATAAAAATAAAATAATATATAGTAAAATTGACAAAAATGAGATTATATATAGTAAAATGAATATTTTTGTAAGTTACAATAGGTTTTCTAAGATTATTCCCTAAAAAAAAAAAATTGACATTACCTTTTCATGGTTTTGAAGAATTGTCTAAGAGGTTGCGCCCTCATTACATAGTACCGTTCATTGTCAAAAAAAAAAAAAAAATGACGGTGGTTGTTCGTTTGTTCGTTTTTTTTATGTAAGTTATATAACCATGTATTCCTTATTCATCATTTCATGTATTGATTTTTGTTATTTTTTTAAAATTAAAATTTTCAATAAGTATATTTACTTTTTTTTTTTTAATTGTCAAGATTTACTGATAAGTGTGAATTTAAGAGTCAATTAAAGAATCTTAATAATAACTTAATTTATAATTTTTGTGTTTACTAAAATAGGTCGGAAATAAAGTTAGACTCCACGCCCAAACCATAAATTTAGTTCTTGTAGAAAGATTTTTTATTTACATTTTTTATTAGTGCCCTCTCTCTAAATTTTGGTGCAAAGGACCTTTAACACTAGGTAGAACTTGTGTAGGTGTCAAATGCATGACCAATTGAAAATGAGAGAAGGACATATGTAAGTAGAAGGAGGACTGAGATATGAGAAAATCTTTTATGAGACGTTTAATTGGTGTGTCATACTGATATTGATATGACTTTCTAATAATAATGTGACATATGACTTTTTTTTTTTTTAATAAAAAATTAATATTGGTCTCATATTCTATTAATAATGTGACACATGACATAAATTTTTAAATGAAAATTTTTTCATAAATGAGGAAAGACACCAACATTACTTTTTTATCAAAGACAAATTTCACGTGTCATATTATTATTAAAATGTCACTCCAATATTAGCATTACATGCCAATTAAGCGTCCCATAAAAGATTTTCTCGTATTTAAGATATATACAACCACTCTCACTGTAAGCTCTATATCGTAATTTTACGGATCTCCCCGAAAATAATCCCTAAATAATTATTAGAAACCCTAAATAGTTCACGGAAGCACCTAAGGGTTTAGGAAACCCTTAGAAACCCTTAGAGATCGATTTAGACTCGATCGGGGATTAAACGGAAGGGTAAAATAGTAAAAGAATTTGAGTGATTATTTAATGTTTTAAGAGACTAAATTGAAGATAAGTTTTAATAATTATGGTCAAACTAGGATTAAGCTAAAAGTTAGGGGCGAGACCAAAATTTTTAAGGGACATGACCGTCATTTTTTAAGTTGTTTGGGGAGGAAAACATGAAGTAAAAGTTAGTTGAATCACAAAAATCAAACCGAAGACAGTCAACGAAGTTGAACCAGAAAAAGAAGAAGGGAAGAAGAAGAAGAAGGGAAGAAGAAGAAGAAGACGAAGAAGAAGAAGAGAGGAAGAAGTTACCGCCGACCGAGCCGCTCGCCGAAACCCCATAGAACCAGACCGTTGACGAGCAAAACGACGACAGAAGCACGACCTGAAGCCGCTGAGCAGACCTGATGCAGAACTCGACCCGAACAGACTGCTGATCGCTACCGACGACGACGAGGAGCCGTCGTCCCGATCGACCTGTGCCAACCTGCAGGACTTAGCCAACTCGACGTCGATCTAGTCGCCTGAAGCCGCAAAATCAGACCTGTCGTGATGGAAACCAAGATAGTTATCATGGAGGTCAATGAGACAATTGGACAACGAGGCAATTGGACATAATCTTAAAGGCTTTGGGACGCTAATTGAATGCAATGTTATAAACTTGTTTTAATCTTTCTTGGGGTTGTGTTTCAATTTGATTGTGGGTGTCGTATCTTTATATACGGGGTTCGCATCATGTCGTCGAGCAGAAACGTGACCAGAACTAGACCCATCGCAGACCTCACGCTTATGCAGAACCGACAATAGAATCAATGACGGTGAGTTGCCATCACGACCACCTAATGTCGACGCCGAACCCAGTCCATCCAGCCACTAAGATCGCCCAAAAACGAGCAGAAACAAAGTCAAACCAGCACATAGAAGCGATGGATCGAGGTAGATCGAGCTAGGAAGAAGAAGGAGAAGAAGATTCAATTGAAACCCAGTTATTTCCGCACCAAAACCAGCCTCCAACGCAGTCGTGACACCTTAGAAACAACACCGGAAGCTGCGAGCAAAAACCAAAGCAGAACCGTGTGAAAAAGAGAAGAAGAAAGAGAGAGGAGATCCTGCCCGAATCAGTCCATTTACGCATCCAAAATAGCCTCGAATCAAGCTCAACGCGAAGAGGAAGAGGAGGATTTCGTGAGAAAGAAAAAGAGGTAAGCGTTCAAGTTTTCGAAAGTGTTTTCGTTGAAGATTTTGTTGTGGATTAAGTTGTTTTCGAAACGGATTTTGTTACAATTCGTTATTGATTGATGTTGAGTGAAAAAGGAGTTGAGAAATTAGTAAGTTAACGCTCATGGGGAGCTTAGGGAGCCAAGAAAATAGTGAAAAGTTAAAGAAAAAACGAATCGCGAGATAAACTAGTTTGAGGGGCGATTGTGTAATTTCAAGTTTCCAAAAGTTGACGCGAGCGTAAATTTACGTTTTCATATGTTGTGTAGGTGACGAGGGCGCTCGAGGATCGAGGCGAGAGGAGTAAGGTCTCTGCACTCGCCATTTTCTGTTATCAGTTTTGTGAGTGAGTTTTATTTAAAGATTTTAAAGTATTTTCAAATTATTAAATTTGATTTAATAAGTAACTGTTTGAGTTTATTTTAAATGCATTAATATGAGCATGAATTTAGAGCTTGAAATGATGCTATTTTGTGCTTTTGCACTTATCAAATATATTTTAGTGTTTAATGCACTCAGAAAATGAGTTTTAGTACTTATTGCAGTCAGAAATAAGATTTTTGTGCTTTATGCACCCAAAAAAGAGATTTGTGCTTTTGCACCAAAAAGTTAGAACAAAAAGAAAAATATTTTCAAACCCATAAGTATACCCTCAGAGATTTCTAGAGATTTCGGATCAGATTAGACCCGGCCGGTCTATCCTATATCAGTTGGCACAGTCTTGGGTAGGGATAAGTCACTAACCTGGGGGGACAAGTGTCCGACTCTGTCAGTCGAGTCGCCTTTGCTGATGTGGGGTAGTGTTTCATGTGTTGTGGTTAGCGTTGAGAAATTCCGCACATAGCCCCGAGATGTGTAAACCCTCTATTTTTATTTATTGTACGGATTCCCTAGAATAGTCCCTAAGGAATAATTTGAGACTCTAAATGATTTTGGAGATGTTTAAGGTCATAGAGAACCCATTGGAATTGATTTAAACTCAATTGGAGATCAAACGGGAAGTTAAAATGGTAATTGAAATTGAATAAAGTTTAATGTGATAAGGGATTAAAGTGAAGATAATTTTGAATAATTGTGGCTTTAGTGAGATTAAGTTATAATCTAAGGGATGAGAATTGGATTGTCTTAGGGCGTAAGTGGAATTAATGAGACTTGTGTGGAGGAATATAGAAGCCAATAAGTATGTTTGACTTTTCAAAGTGAAAAGCAATCAAGCAAAACCAGCCCCTCTCTCTCGAGAAAGAAAGAAAGAAAGAAGAAAGAAAAGAGAGAAGAAAGAAAGAGAGAAGAAGAAGAAGAAGAGAAGAAGAAGAAGAGAGGAGGAGGACCAACGCCGACCAGCCGTGCACCATCGCCGAGCAGCAGCTGTCCAGTCGTCGAGATCGTCGCGAACGGAAGCCGAACTTGCAGCAAAATCACGACAGATCAACGTGGAAACTAAGCTGAAATCGCCGACGAAACAGCCCAAGTCAACGCCGATGAGCTACCCCATCCCAACCTGCACCAAGATCAGCTCAAGCTAGACCTGAATGGAGCTGAAACGGAGCTGATCCAGCAGCCAAAACAGCCCCTGCGCGTGCAGATCGGACAGCAGATTGACGGCCAGAACAGCCGCAAATCGCGGCAGAACCAAGGGGGAAAGAGAGAGGAAGAGAAGGGAAGAAAAGAGGAAGGAAACCAGCCCAAACCAGCTCAGATCCATCCCAAAATCAGTCCAAAACCATCCCAAAAGCGAAGCTAGCGCGATAGAAAAAGGGGTGAGTTGTTTGAGTTCGAAAATGATGATTTTTATTGGTATATAAGTTGATTCGAAAGGGGTTTTGTTGTGATTTGTTGGTGGGTTGTTTTTGAGTGAAAACAAGTTGATTAATATGTGATTTAAGTTGATAAGGAGCTTAGAAAGTTAAGAAAATACTAAGGATTCAAAAAGGAAACCAAAACGTGCGTAAACTAGTTTAATGGGCGATTTCGTAAATTGACCTATCCGACGTCCGTTGGGGGTTCGGATGACCCTAACGAGTTTAATTAGGCGTATTGGGACTAATAGAAGTTGGAAATTTAATTAAGGAATCAAACTTGAGAGTTACGCCTAAAAAGGGTCGTTTAGGAGCGATTTTGTAATCTTTATTATTTTGAGTTTACGGAGGTTGACGCAAGCGTAAATTTACGTATATATATGTTGTGTAGGTGACGAGCGATCCGGTGGAGCCAGGGAAGAGCGCTAGAGCGCAGTTTTAGAGGCTTCCGGAAATCCGCTTGGAATTAATAGCGGAAGGTGAGTGTCAAACTGATTTTTATACGCTTTTGTTGATTTAATAAATGAATGGATGTTTCATGCATGTTTTGATATTTTTGATGAAAATGAAATATGATTTAAATGATAAATAGCACGGTAACTGATGTTATGATTTTGTGATTTCATGAAATAATGGTTTCATGTTTGAATTGCTTATATGTGAAATGGATTGAAAATATGAAAATAAAACCGATGGCTTACCCATGATAGTATCATACTAGTACCGGTCTGGGTTGAGTACCCGAAGCGCGCATTGGTAGAGTTAGTACTGTCAGTATGTCACTAACTAAACTAACCGCGGGAGATACCCGCAAGATGTCGTGTCAGTCAGATGTCTGAGAGATTAGCCCAATGCGCGTGAAAGGTATATTATTTGCTAGCTTACCCGAGCGAGACAGAGTTCCGCTCTATAGCGATGCAGGATTCCGCTACATGAACCGGATAGAGAGCGTTTCAGGATCCCGCTCTATACTAGGGTACCATGAGGCACGGGTCACTATAGGTTGACGGGAGCCGGATTGGTTGGCAGGACACCTTCGAGCGGAGTCGGACCATATCCGGTTTATGATAATGAAAACGACTGGTTGGCAGGACACCTTCGAGCGGAGTCGGACCAGTTCGTTTCATTAAAAAGAAAAAGAAGAGTTTTAGAATAAAAACCCCGCAACCATAGGAGATCCCTTTATGAAATTGAAAACCGTGCAATATATGTTTTATATTATTAATGCATGAAACTTGATTGAAAATAAATGAATTTGAAAATGTTTTAGGGAGGTTTTTATAAAGTATGGTTTAAATGATACATTATGACACTCACTGGGCTTTTAAAGCTCACCCAACGTTTTCTGTATTTTTTAAATAAACCTCCCAGGCACAGGTACCATAGCTGCGGAATTCCCCGGACGATACTAGGCAACCGCGGCGTCAGTGCTAATGTGATTTCCCAATTATATTTTTGGTTAAATACTAAGTGATGTATATATTTTGTTATATCCACATGTTTTGTAAATATTCTTTTGTGGATTTAAATTATGTTTTGAAGTAAATGGATGCATGACATGGGATTTTATTGATAATTAGTTCATAAATTGAAACATGAAATTGTGGTTGTGATTGTGTTGGAAAATGAGAGCCTGAGGCTCCGTAGTTTGGGGGAAATTGTTTTTATGATTTTAGAAGTGTTAAATTTTATTATTTACAGGGTGGCAAAGTCCGAAAAACAGACGGGATGCTGCCCAAATTTTTATAAAATATTTTGAAAAGGTTTTAAAATAAAAATGAAAAATTTCCCCTCGTTTCCGCTGTTTTCGTAAATGTTGAGAAAGAATATGGCTTAGCTCTGCGGGGGATTCTTTAGTTGAGCGTAAGGGCTAACTGGAGGGTCACCGTAGGGTGCCAGCAGATCGCCTAGGAAATGGGGTCTGTTAGAGTGGTATCAGAGCCAGGTTCAAGCGCAATTTTAAAAATAAAAGCATAGTATGTTATGTTTTGATAATGAAATACGCAACCACATGTATTTTAATGTCATGCATCGTATTTGGAAATGATTTTCAAATTTTTCATAAGTTTAATGTTTGGAAATCACAGCACTATGGATCGACGTGGACGCGGTCGCGGACGTGGTCGACGGGGTTTCGGTAGAGCTCTCGCAGGAGCTCCAGTTACTGAGACTCCACTTTTTGAGGGGTCCGAGCATGGTACCGAGTCGGTAAATGCCCCAGCTGAGCCACCTACGTTTGAGCAGGCTGGACCGAGTGGCCAGGCTGCGGGAGGTTTTGATCCGCAGCAGTTTGCTCAGATGCTAGCAGCGGCGATGCAGCAGCATCAGCAGCCTCAGCAGCCGCGGGAGGCTCCTGTTGATAGGAGAAATGATATAGAGAGAGTAAAGAAGCTGGGTGGAACGCCGTTTGATGGCAAGGGAGATCCAGAGAATGCCCTAGAATGGCTGGATCGCATGAAGAAAATCTATAGGGTGATGGATTTCTCAGAGGAGCAAAGAGTAGAGTTCTCTTCATTTTTGTTGGAGAATAGGGCTCAGGACTGGTGGGAGGCCCTAGAGAGACGATACCCGGAGGGGATTTCCTGGGCAGTATTTGAGAGGGAGTATAGAGTACATTTTTACCCTCAGACGTACCAGGATGCACGGACGGATGAGTTTTTCAGTTTACAGCAGGGATCTATGTCCGTGGCAGATTACGAAAAGAGATTTTCAGAGTTGATCCGGGTAGTTCCTCTGATTGCAGAGAATGAAGAACAGAAGAGCAAAAGATTCTTTGCAGGTTTGCATGCAGATTTGAAAGTTCATCTTTCATGGGCCCCAAAGGATAGATATGGCAGATTAGTTGAAGCGGCACTGGAGGTAGAGAGAAATGAACAGAGTAGACAATCAGGAAGTAAGCGCAGTAGCTCCAGTCAGCCACAGGAAGGGTCGAGTAAGACAACAAAGAAAGATCAGAAGCCCAAATGGACAGGTTGGAGGAGGATGAGCAGGGGGACATCCTCTAGACAGGGATCATTCAGATCACCAGCAGCTTCAGGAGGATCCCGCGATACCAGGGGTAGTTTCCCACAGTGCAGTATCTGCGGGAGGAGACATGAGGGAGAGTGCAGATATAAGACCAGAGGCCCTACATGTTATCAGTGTGGGCAGGAGGGACATTTTATACGAGATTGCCCACAGTTGATTACTCCCAGTTCAGAGGCTGGATCTTCAGCTACAGCTGCCTCTCAGGCGAGCACAGGTCAGAGACGATGAGGTAGGAGTTTCCAGATGAGAGGACGGGGTACCTCAGTCTCTACCAGGGGTGCAATGGGCAGAGGACCGTCTACTTCAGCAGCTCAGGCTGGTAGACCTAGCACCCAGGCTCGTGTTTTTGCAGTCACTCAGCAGGAGGCCGATGTAGCTCCGGAGGTTGTTACCGGTATGATCTCGATTTTTGACTATTCTGCTTATGTTTTGATTGACCCAAGGGCTACACATTCTTTTGTATCCGTGCCTTTTGCGATGAAAGTGAATGCACTAGTTCTACCATTGGATAGTATGTTGGTATCCATTCCGACCGGAAACTTGTTGATAGCAGACAGAGTGATTAGAGATGGGAAGATTGTGATTGAGGAGAGAGAGTTTCCGGCAGATTTGATTGTATTAGATATACAGGATTTTGATGTTATACTAGGAATGGATTGGTTATCCAAGTATAGAGCTACAATGGATTGTTACAGAAAAGAAGTTAAGTTGGCACGATTAAGGGAGCCAGAGGTAGTATTCCGTGGGGTACGGAAGGCGATTGCTACTAGTTTGATCACTGCAATGACAGCCAGTAGGATGCTTCGTAAGGGTTGTCAGGGGTATTTAGCTTATATGGTTGAGACGGAAAAGAGTGAAGTTTACCCTAAAGAGATTCCAGTGATCAGAGAATTCTTAGATGTGTTCCCAGATGATCTCCCAGGATTGCCACCAGATAGGGAGATAGAGTTTGAGATAGACCTGATTCCGGGAACTGGACCGATTTCCATTACCCCTTACAGGATGGCTCCAGCAGAGTTAAAAGAATTGAAAGTTCAGATGGAAGAGTTACTGGATAAAGGATTTGTAAAGCCGAGTACTTCTCCGTGGGGTGCTCCAGTACTTTTTGTAAAGAAGAAGGATGGGAGTTTGAGATTATGTATTGATTATCGTCAGTTGAATAAGGTGACGATACGGAATCAGTACCCACTCCCGAGGATTGATGACTTGTTTGATCAGCTGCAGGGATCCAGAGTGTATTCTAAGATAGATTTGAGATTAGGTTATCATCAGTTGAAAGTTCGTGCAGAAGATGTTCCTAAGACTGCATTCAGGACCCGATATGGACATTATGAGTTTCTAGTGATGCCATTTGGATTGACGAATGCTCCAGCCGCATTTATGGATTTGATGAATAGGGTGTTTCGGCCATATCTGGATAGATTTGTGATTGTATTCATTGATGATATCTTGGTGTATTCAGGTAGTCCAGAGGAGCATGCGGAACATCTTTGGATAGTTTTACAGACCTTGAGAGAGCACCAGTTATATGCGAAGTTTAGTAAGTGTCAGTTTTGGCTGGATCAGATTGCTTTCTTAGGACATGTGATATCAGCTGATGGATTGAGTGTGGATCCCCAGAAGATAGAAGCAATCTTAGATTGGAAAGCACCTACAAATGTGACCGAGGTTAGGAGCTTTTTGGGACTGGCAGGCTATTATAGGAAGTTTGTTGAGGGATTTTCAAAAATAGCAGCTCCGCTTACTAGACTGACAAGAAAAGAGGAAAAGTTTGTATGGTCAGATGAGTGCCAGTATAGCTTTGATGAGCTGAAGTATAGGTTGACCTCGGCACCAGTTCTTACCCTTCCATCAGGGGAGGATGGCTTTACTGTGTATTGCGACGCCTCTAGGCAAGGTTTAGGGTGTGTGTTGATGCAGAATGATAGGGTAGTAGCTTATGCATCGCGACAGTTGAAAAATCATGAGAAGAACTACCCGACACACGACCTTGAACTTGCTGCAGTAGTGTTTGCTTTGAGGATATGGAGGCATTATCTTTATGGTGTATCATGCAGGATCTTCACTGATCACAAGAGTCTGCAGTATTTATTCACCCAGAAGGAATTGAATATGAGGCAGAGGAGGTGGATAGAACTTATTAAAGATTATGATTGCACCATAGAGTATCATCCAAGCAAGGCGAATGTAGTTGCAGACGCCTTGAGTCGCAAGTATACCCATTCATTAGCTCAGTTGAAGGTGGAGTATCTACCCTTTCTAGTGGAGTTGAGATCCATGGGTGTTAGATTGGTGACGACGGACTCAGGAGCTCTAGTAGCAGCATTTCATGTCCGTCCAGTTTTAGTAGATCGTATCAGAGAGCTACAGTTGCAGGATCCAGAATTGATGAAACTCAAGGGTAGAATTGAAACTGGGCAAGGAGGTAATTTTGCTCTGAGAGAAGACGAGACACTGGTGTTGGATCAGAGATTGTGTGTGCCAGATGTGAGAGATTTGAGGAAAGAAATTATGGAAGAAGCACATTCATCCGCTTACGCCATGCACCCAGGGAGTACAAAGATGTATCGGACTCTGAGAGATCACTATTGGTGGAGAGGAATGAAGAAAGAGATAGCAGAGTTCGTTTCTAGATGTTTGACTTGTCAACAGATTAAAGCAGAACATCAGAAACCGGCAGGTTTACTGCAGCCCTTACCGATCCCTGAGTGGAAATGGGAGAGGATTACTATGGATTTTGTGGTAGGGCTACCGAGGACACAGAGTGGGCATGATGCTATATGGGTAATTGTTGATCGATTGACGAAGTCTGCTCACTTTTTAGCGATCAAGGCTACTTACTCCTTGGATAGGTTGGCGCGGTTATATGTGAATGAGATCATTAGATTACATGGCGCCCCAGTGTCTATTGTATCAGATAGAGATCCTCGGTTTACATCGAGATTCTGGCCTAAGTTGCAGGAAGCTTTAGGCACCAGATTACATTTCAGTACGGCATTTCACCCACAGACGGATGGCCAATCTGAGAGGACTATCCAGACCCTTGAGGATATGTTGAGAGCTTGTGTTATGGAATTCAGGGGAAGCTGGGATATTCACCTACCATTGATAGAGTTTGCCTACAACAACAGCTATCAGTCCAGTATAGAGATGGCACCTTATGAAGCGTTGTATGGCAGGAAATGTAGAACCCCAGTTTGTTGGGATGAGGTAGGTGAGAGGAAATTGATTGGCCCAGAGATTGTCCAGATCACTACAGAAAAGGTAAATGTGATCAGAGAAAAGCTGAAGATAGCCAGTGATAGGCAGAAAAGCTATGCGGACAATCGAAGAAGAGATTTGGAATTTCAGGTGGGTGATAGAGTATTTCTACGGATTTCGCCTTGGAAAGGTGTGTTAAGATTTGGAAAGCGAGGCAAGCTGAGTCCGCGGTATATAGGGCCGTATGAGATCGTGGAAAGGATTGGAGAGGTGGCTTATAGATTGGAATTGCCACCAGAGTTAGCGAATATCCACGATGTATTCCATGTGTCCATGTTACGGAAATATGTAGCAGATCCTTCGCATATTCTTAGAGAGCAGCCGGTGCAACTTAGAGAGAATTTATCCTACGAAGAACAGCCTGTTGAGATCTTGGATCGTAGAGAGCAGGTGTTGCGCCGTAGAGCAATACCATTGGTTAAAGTCTTGTGGAGGAATCATGGATCTGAGGAAGCTACATGGGAGCATGAGGAGCAGATGCGTGCTCAGTATCCTCATCTGTTTGAGTAAGGTATGTAATTTAATTTCGAGGACGAAATTTTTATAAGGAGGGGAGAATTGTAAACCCTCTATTTTTATTTATTGTACGGATTCCCTAGAATAGTCCCTAAGGAATAATTTGAGACTCTAAATGATTTTGGAGATGTTTAAGGTCATAGAGAACCCATTGGAATTGATTTAAACTCAATTGGAGATCAAACGGGAAGTTAAAATGGTAATTGAAATTGAATAAAGTTTAATGTGATAAGGGATTAAAGTGAAGATAATTTTGAATAATTGTGGCTTTAGTGAGATTAAGTTATAATCTAAGGGATGAGAATTGGATTGTCTTAGGGCGTAAGTGGAATTAATGAGACTTGTGTGGAGGAATATAGAAGCCAATAAGTATGTTTGACTTTTCAAAGTGAAAAGCAATCAAGCAAAACCAGCCCCTCTCTCTCGAGAAAGAAAGAAAGAAAGAAGAAAGAAAAGAGAGAAGAAAGAAAGAGAGAAGAAGAAGAAGAAGAGAAGAAGAAGAAGAGAGGAGGAGGACCAACGCCGACCAGCCGTGCACCATCGCCGAGCAGCAGCTGTCCAGCCGTCGAGATCGTCGCGAACGGAAGCCGAACTTGCAGCAAAATCGCGACAGATCAACGTGGAAACTAAGCTGAAATCGCCGACGAAACAGCTCCAAGTCAACGCCGATGAGCTGCCCCATCCCAACCTGCACCAAGATCAGCTCAAGCTAGACCTGAATGGAGCTGAAACGGAGCTGATCCAGCAGCCAAAACAGCCCCTGCGCGTGCAGATCGGACAGCAGATTGACGGCCAGAACAGCCGCAAATCGCGGCAGAACCAAGGGGGAAAGAGAGAGAGGAAGAGAAGGGAAGAAAAGAGGAAGGAAACCAGCCCAAACCCAGCTCAGATCCATCCCAAAATCAGTCCAAAACCATCCCAAAAGCGAAGCTAGCGCGATAGAAAAAGGGGTGAGTTGTTTGAGTTCGAAAATGATGATTTTTGTTGGTATATAAGTTGATTCGAAAGGGGTTTTGTTGTGATTTGTTGGTGGGTTGTTTTTGAGTGAAAACAAGTTGATTAATATGTGATTTAAGTTGATAAGGAGCTTAGAAAGTTAAAAAAATACTAAGGATTCAAAAAGGAAACCAAAACGTGCGTAAACTAGTTTAATGGGCGATTTCGTAAATTGACCTATCCGACGTCCGTTGGGGGTTCGGATGACCCTAACGAGTTTAATTAGGCGTATTGGGACTAATAGAAGTTGGAAATTTAATTAAGGAATCAAACTTGAGAGTTACGCCTAAAAAGGGTCGTTTAGGAGCGATTTTGTAATCTTTATTATTTTGAGTTTACGGAGGTTGACGCAAGCGTAAATTTACGTATATATATGTTGTGTAGGTGACGAGCGATCCGGTGGAGCCAGGGAAGAGCGCTAGAGCGCAGTTTTAGAGGCTTCCGGAAATCCGCTTGGAATTAATAGCGGAAGGTGAGTGTCAAACTGATTTTTATACGCTTTTGTTGATTTAATAAATGAATGGATGTTTCATGCATGTTTTGATATTTTTGATGAAAATGAAATATGATTTAAATGATAAATAGCACGGTAACTGATGTTATGATTTTGTGATTTCATGAAATAATGGTTTCATGTTTGAATTGCTTATATGTGAAATGGATTGAAAATATGAAAATAAAACCGATGGCTTACCCATGATAGTATCATACTAGTACCGGTCTGGGTTGAGTACCCGAAGCGCGCATTGGTAGAGTTAGTACTGTCAGTATGTCACTAACTAAACTAACCGCGGGAGATACCCGCAAGATGTCGTGTCAGTCAGATGTCTGAGAGATTAGCCCAATGCGCGTGAAAGGTATATTATTTGCTAGCTTACCCGAGCGAGACAGAGTTCCGCTCTATAGCGATGCAGGATTCCGCTACATGAACCGGATAGAGAGCGTTTCAGGATCCCGCTCTATACTAGGGTACCATGAGGCACGGGTCACTATAGGTTGACGGGAGCCGGATTGGTTGGCAGGACACCTTCGAGCGGAGTCGGACCATATCCGGTTTATGATAATGAAAACGACTGGTTGGCAGGACACCTTCGAGCGGAGTCGGACCAGTTCGTTTCATTAAAAAGAAAAAGAAGAGTTTTAGAATAAAAACCCCGCAACCATAGGAGATCCCTTTATGAAATTGAAAACCGTGCAATATATGTTTTATATTATTAATGCATGAAACTTGATTGAAAATAAATGAATTTGAAAATGTTTTAGGGAGGTTTTTATAAAGTATGGTTTAAATGATACATTATGACACTCACTGGGCTTTTAAAGCTCACCCAACGTTTTCTGTATTTTTAAATAAACCTCCCAGGCACAGGTACCATAGCTGCGGAATTCCCCGGACGATACTAGGCAACCGCGGCGTCAGTGCTAATGTGATTTCCCAATTATATTTTGGTTAAATACTAAGTGATGTATATATTTTGTTATATCCACATGTTTTGTAAATATTCTTTTGTGGATTTAGATTATGTTTTGAAGTAAATGGATGCATGACATGGGATTTTATTGATAATTAGTTCATAAATTGAAACATGAAATTGT
The DNA here is from genome assembly GCA_021234005.1 of Nephelium lappaceum. Classification (NCBI taxonomy): domain Eukaryota; kingdom Viridiplantae; phylum Streptophyta; class Magnoliopsida; order Sapindales; family Sapindaceae; genus Nephelium; species Nephelium lappaceum. Next base: position 11,842,046 of record CM037997.1, on the reverse strand, counting down.
GGTTGTGATTGTGTTGGAAAATGAGAGCCTGAGGCTCCGTAGTTTGGGGGAAATTGTTTTTATGATTTTAGAAGTGTTAAATTTTATTATTTACAGGGTGGCAAAGTCCGAAAAACAGACGGGATGCTGCCCAAATTTTTATAAAATATTTTGAAAAGGTTTTAAAATAAAAATGAAAAATTTCCCCTCGTTTCCGCTGTTTTCGTAAATGTTGAGAAAGAATATGGCTTAGCTCTGCGGGGGATTCTTTAGTTGAGCGTAAGGGCTAACTGGAGGGTCACCGTAGGGTGCCAGCAGATCGCCTAGGAAATGGGGTCTGTCAAGATGTCTCAGAGCAGGCAAGTCATGGTTAACGCTGAGAAATTCCGTATATAACCACAAGACCTCAGATTTAGGGATACTATGGTAATTTTGAAAAATATTATAAAACAGTTTTAAAAAGAAAAACAGATTTGAGAGAAAAGAAATTTTATAAATATTATTCAAGTTATTTATGATTTTCAGTTACAAGTTTTGAATTTAAAAGCATACCTATGTTTATAGATAAATTCTCTTGTTTAAGTTGATGTTTAAGAGATTTAAGTTTGAAATGCTTTAGAAACAGAAAATAGTTTTCAAACGTTTTCAGAGAAGGAAGTTTAGAAAATCAGATTTTCAAAAAGAAAAGAAAGATTATCACTCACTGAGCTGCTAGCTCATTATTTCTGTTTTATATAAAAACCTCCTCAGGTACTCTCAGCAGGTAGTCGAGCAGTAGTATTATCTCCAGCGGGCGAGCCAATGCGACACGACATCATTTGAGCAGTTCATATTTTTCATCAGTTAGATTTCATGTAAATCTCTTTTTTAAGTGTATAAATAATTCGTAATTGTAAATATTCGTTCGTAACTGTTTTTAAATTGTTTTTTTTATTAAATGTAGGTTTTAAATTGAGTTTGAATTTTATTAAGTTGATTTGAGAAATCAAACGCATGATTGAGGCCTACGGGCAACCAGAAGTTGGGTTGGTGATAAATTTTAATCGAAGTGTGATTTTTTTGTAAACAAGTTTTTCGGGAACATAAAAATATGCAGTCGTTATGCTGTCGAAATTTTATTAGAAAAATGAGTTTAAGAAAAAAAAAAATCTACGCGTTTTCAGTTTTTAAAGAAAATCAGCCCAACAATGTTTTAGAAAATATCAGGGAGTTTAGAGTTCGCTCCACGGGTTTTGTTTAACCCGACGAGTTGGGTCTAAGAGGGATCCGTTGGGGTGTCTGGCGTGACCTACCAGATCAGAGCTAGAGGTATCCGGGTCGGGTCGCGTTACTCACCAACACCAATAAGATTTCAATAAAATAGCATGCCACATGTCACATCCATATTAAATTTATCATTTACGAATTTACTACAATATCCTTACATAAAACTATAAATACTGAAGATCTCCGACAATTAAGGTATTAAAAAAAAACAAAACAAAACAAAACAAAAAAAAAAAGTCAAAAAAAAAGTCAAATACTTGTTTTATTCAACATTCCCTTTTCCATCAATTATTTATTAACTTAGGCGTCCGAAAGTTCTCATTCAAAACACTTCCATTGACCCATTGACATGGTCACAGATATTCGAGATCCATTCAAGTGCAATCTTATCAAATATGTTTGGTGGGAACTTAAATTTTTACCATTAGATTTTGATGGTGAAGTGTACAACCATCTTTAGTTAAAATGAATGTAAGTTATTTGACAGATTTAACTATAATAGATAATCAGAATATATATATATATATATATATATAGACACATTCTAGCATATGCTTAGGTATGCATACAATTAACAAAAAAAAAGAAAAAAAAAAAGAAAAAACGTATGATTGCATTATAAAATGTGATATTGTAATTTATTACATATGATTACAACTAAATATGTGTAATTATAATCAATAAATATAATCACATTTACTAATTTACTGACTGTGATCACATTTACTGATTACAATCAAACATGTTTAATTTTAATCATATATAACAAATTATAATCATATATTTTGTATTGCAATCACACTTTTTTTTTTGGTCAAGTGTATGCATACCCAAGTATATTCAAGTGTATATATATATACACCCGATGTATGCAAACACTTGACAAAAAAAATATGATTGCATTCTAAAATATGTGATTATAACTTATTATATATGATTACAACTAAATATATGTGATTACAATTAGTAAATGTTATCACATTTACTTATTATAATCTTATATATTTTGTTGTATTCACATATAATAAATTATATTTATATATTTTAAAATGTAATCACGTATTTTTTTGTTAAGTGTATGCATACATTCGGTGCACACAACGCGACCCCATATATATATATAGGGTCCTTTTGAGTAAATATATACTTGACAAAAAAAAAATGATTGTATTTTAAAATGTGTTATTGTAATTTATTATATGTTATTATAATTAAACATGTATGATGAAATAGGCAAAATCCCTCATTTTTTTTGAGAAATTACTAATATTCCTCATATTGATTTGTGAAATAGGTAAAAAAGAAAAAACCTGTAGGTTATGGAAATGCCTAAAAAACCTCATGCTATCAACTTCGACATTAAAAATCAATGTTTGATGGTTAGTGTGGAGGGGTTAAACCATTAAAGTAGGATAAAATAAATAATAACATAACTTAATTACTCAAATTAAAATATATTTTTTTAAAAAAAATTAATATCATCTCCACCGTCCATTACAACGATGGACAATGCCAATGAAAAAAAAAAACTGTATGAAAAAAATTATTAAATAACATTATAAAAAATAATGTAAAATAAAATAGACTTCCTTGATTCTATGGTAGTGGGGTGAATGAATTCCAAAGCCCAATCACAAGTTATGATAATTGGAGTGGCAGTGAATAGAGAGATAATTATTGGAGCAGTCATGTGTCATACCATTATGTGCTTGATTTTGAAAGACAATACTATGACCCGAGTTCGAACTTCTACGATCCACGATGGAGTAATCAATCAAACTTCGGATGGGGCAACGATCAAGAACAAGCCTCATATATGTAGCCATCATATCCATTGGATTTTCAAGAGCATTATCACTTTATCAGCAGCCCTATACTCCTCAAGAGAAGTAGTCGACACTAGAAGAGGTGTTGTTGTAAAGTTCAAATCTTAATGGATTCAGAAGATTAACTGAAATTCAAATTTTAATTGGATCGAAATTAATTTAAGAGAGCCCAATAAGAAAAAAAAAAATGAATTGAAAATTGATTTGAGTGGGCCGAAGCAAGCTCAGTTACATTGGGCTTTGATATACAAAGCAAAAGCAGTTGTTAAACAAAGAAAATGAGGTTGAAATGAGTGATGTGAGGCGGTCAGCCAACGAATTTTCGCTAAAGCAAGGTAAAGTTAATCGGAAAATAAATAAATAAAATTAAAGGACAAACTGGTGGGGTGGCCAAGAACAGAGGACAAGTGTACCATAATCTGTGATTGAATGATGTCAAACAGAGAGAGGGAGAATGTCGCATTGCTTAGTAGGTTGGAGCATATCCGATACTTTTATTAATTATAAAAGAATTATATATTATATAAAATATCATTCAATTCTTTTCAATGTAATATCATTCATTAATATTAAGTTGAAGCGACACGAAAAAAAAAAACTAATATGATAATTTATTTATAAAAAGTGTGTTAGACGTTAATATTAATAAATTAATAATTAATTAATTTTAATTTTAATAAATATATAAAAGCATTAGAGAATAATTTTTAAATTTAAAAGTTTATTAAATAATAACTATGCTATTTAAGGAGTAAATTTGTTGATATTGATGATATATTATTATTATTATTTTTTTAAAATATAATCTATAAAAGTATCGGAGATATTTGATAAAGAAAATCAACCAATGACGCTTTAAGAATGTGATTCAACGGATCTCGAAGTCGTATGGGAAAGCTGAAGTTGAAACAGTAGGCGTCAACATTTTGTGTTTCTAGCTGTTTGTTAGATTTGCCCAAATGAAGAAGCTAAACTGGCTTCCAAGAACGGAACTAACCTTGAATATGGTTCCTAGCTACGAGCCGATCCCGCAGACAGATAGAAAGACAACTCCCCAAAAAGCCTTCACCAAAGCCAAAAGAAAAACTGGATGGCAAACCAGACTTTTACAGCTCCTTAAGTCAAGAAGAAAGGTCAACATCCATTTTATTACTCCCACGAACCAATGTGCGCAGGGACCACAGGCGAGCAAGCAAGCAACAAAATGAAGTCCTTGACAGTTAATGAAGACATTGGAGAATCTGTTGAACAGGTGGGGACAACCACCAAAAAACTAACCAAATACAAAAATTCAGGATGTGCAATAATGTAGCGTGGATTGACCACCAACAACCAATCACCCCTTCCATCCAAATCAAATATGCAAATCACACCAACCCCACCATTTCAAGAACCCACCAAACTACATAGTCCAAACCCCCCTCTAAACACAGCCCTATAGAAAACTCAAACCAACCTCTCCAAAAAGTGGAAGAGGCTGTTAGGAACAAGCCCCTTACAAAAGTTCTCTCAGCCCAAAAAATAAAGAAATCCCCGTACAAAAACAGCCCCTGCCCCAAAATATCGAAATCTCCCAAACCAAAACCCCCTGGAAGATGTCCCCTCACCAGCCAGCCCAATGAAGCTTGAGTCCGAGGATCTAGGGAAGAAAAGAAAAGGCAACAAAAGAAAGAAATTAGCTTTCTCGGAGGAATTTGTAAGCCCAAAGAAGCAGAAGGAAGATGTTAGTAAAATCGCTTCTCCAGCAGCGGTGGAGCCTGCTATGCAGGCCCACCAAGAATAACGATAAACCTTTATTTGAATGTTTGAGGGATGGGGAACCGTCGAGCATTAGTAGCCCATAAAAGGGTGATCAAACGATTCTCCCCAAGCTTAGTCTTCCTATCCGAGACTAAGTTTCATGTCAAAATGGTAGAAAATGTAAAAATAAAGTTGGGATTTCAGGGTGGATTTCTAGTGGACTACGAAGGACGAAGCAGAGGACTTCGTCTGTTGTGGAAAGAAGAGATCAATGTGACAGTTCTCTCATATTCTCTGGGCCACATTGATGCTTGTATAGGCCTGGCGAACGACAACTTATGGCATTGCACTGGCTTTTATAGAAATCCAAGTGCAAGTCTAAGAGGAAGCTCATGAGAGTTACTAAGGAAGCTCAGCAGCATCGATAATTTGTCGTAGGCTTACGGTGGTGATTTCAATTAATGATTAAGTCCATCTGAAAAAACTAGGTGGTTCTGATAAGAGTATTCAGGGGATCCTCCAATTCCGACAAGCAATAGACGATTGCAATCTAACTGACATCGGTTTTGCAGGGCCTAAATTCACTTGGAACAATAAACGGGCAGCTGAAAACAACATTCAAGAGCGACTTGATAGAATTCTGGCAAACCCAGCTTGGCCAGAATGATTCAGAGAAGCAAAGGTGGAACATCTTGGTTTCCTGTCATCAGACCACAGGCCAATACTATTGAAGCTAGTCGGCCAGACGAAACAGCAAAAGACTCTTGATAAAGGGTTTAGGTTCAAGCCAAAGTGGCTGAAACAGAAAGAATGCAGACACATTATGAACTCGACATGGAATTCAGAAACCACAGCCCTCACACCAAGGGATATCAAGGCCAAGTTGTCAAATTGTGCAAACATGTTGAGTGCTTGGAGCAAAAACAAATTCGGGCCAATAAACAAAAGTATTGAAAAGAAGCGAAAGGAGCTTGAAGAGCTGATGACACACTGCAAAGATCAAGACACAATGGAGCGAATAAAGGACCTGGAAACTGAAATCCTGAAACTTCTCTCAGACGAGGAGCTTTATTGGCGCCAATGTGCTAGAGCAGTTTGGTTAGCAGCTGGAAACAAACACTCAAAATATTTTCATGCTAGAGCTGCTGCAAGAAAACAAAAGAATCGCATCTCACAGCTCAGGGATGAGGAGACAGGATCATTTCAGACCTCCGAAGAAGGAATAGCAAACTGCATTTGTAAGTTCTTTTGTAATATTTTCCAGTCCTCTAACCCCTCTTCACAGGACATCGAAGCTACTACTAGACACATCGAAGCTGCAAGCTCCATTCACTGCAGAGGAGATAAAAAAAGCGACCTTCAAAATCGGACCAACAAAGGCACCTGGGTAGGACGGTTTCCAGCCTATATTCTTCTAAAAGCACTGGCCTATACTCCAAACTTATGTGACAGGAACATGCCTAAAGATCCTAAACGGTCACGCCTCAATCAGAGACTTTAATGGAACTGAAGTGGTTCTCATTCCGAAAACAAAATCTCCAGAAACTCCAAAGGATCTTATGCCAATTAGCCTATGCAGCTCCATCTACAAAATCATTGCAAAAGTCCTCACCAACAGACTAAAGCAAACACTGTCCAAGCTCGTTTCAAAGTTTCACACTGTTTTAGTCCTAAGACGACAGATTTTCGACAATGTCCTAATTGCTCTTGAACTTCTCCACTCCATCACAAAGAAAAGGAAAGGAAAGAGCGGTTTAATGGCACTGAAGCTCGACATGAGCAAGGCTTATGATCGTGTGGAATCAAAGTTTGTTGAATCAATCCTTAGGAAAATAGAGTTCCCTCAAGGCTGGATAGAACTCATAATGGACTGCATTTCATCTTCAAAGCTCACCTTCGTTCTCAAAAGGAAAAGAGTGGGTTCTCTGACCCCCTCTAGAGGACTTCGGCAAGGTTGTTCCCTCTCTCTCTATATATTCATTTTCTGTGCTGAAGCCTTCTCACAACTCATCATAGCTGCAGAAAACAATGGTAGTGGGCTTGGCATCAATTATTGTCCAGAAAGCCCCCGTATTAGTCATCTGTTTTTTGCAGATGACAGTATAATTTTCAATAAGGCCTCCCTAACAAGCATTAGCAAAATTCTGGACATCTTGAAGGTGTATGAAGTTCAGGACGGCAAATTAGCATTCACAAATCGAGCATATCCTTCAGCAAGAACATAAACAACACCTAGAGGAATGAGATCCTGCTTGCTTTAGGTCTGACTTCCACTTCACCAACGACAAGCGTCTAGGCCTCTCCGCCCTTGTTGGTGGCAATAAACGCAAGACTTTTGAATCCATCAAAGAGCGAATTTGGACGAGAGTAAAGTCCTCGAAAAGCTCTGTGTTTTCAGCAGGAGGAAAAGAGATTTTAATCAAAGCTATCACGCAAGCAATTCCAACCTACACAATGAGCCTCTTCAGACTCCCTTCAAGTTTATGCAATGATTTTGGATCAGTTTGCTCAAAATTTTGGTGGGGAACCAATGGAGACAGCAGGAAGATAAGTTGGACTGGTTGGAAAACCATGTGCATTACAAAGGCATGTGGTGGTCTTGGATTCAGGGACCTCTTCCTATTCAATCAAGCACTACTAGCAAAGCAGGCCTGGACAGTCGTCTTAAATCCTGATTCCCTGGTTGCAGCTATTCTTAAAGCAAAATATTATAGACATTCTGACTTCCTTGAACCCCATTCTAGAGAAGGCGCTTCTCATGTTTGGCAGAGTATGTTGCGGGGAAGAAATCTTCTTATAAAGGGTCTCAGGAAAAGGATAGGGGATGGAGCTTCCACTTATGCATTCTCGGACCCCTGGCTTCCGCGTCCCTCAACTTTCAAAACCTTATTGCAGGGAGGAAACCCCCAATTAAGGTGGAAGAATTTATCTACTCAGACCACCGATGCTAGGACTTCAACAAAATAAACCACGCTTTTCATCCCATGGACAACGAACTCATAGCCCCCATTCCTTTCGGTCTCAAAGTCTGTGAAGATAGTTGGCAATCACACTTCGACAAGAGAGGTAAATATTCAGTCAAAAGTAGTTACAGGCTCGCAACTCAGATCAGAATCCAATGTTCCACCTCCAATAACTCTTGAGCTACAAGCCTGGTGGCGCTGCTTTTGGAGTCAAAACATCCCCCCAAAGATCAAAATCTTTGCTTAGAGATGTCAAGTCAATGGCCTTCCTACTATGCTTAATTGTTTCACAAGTGACCAAAACTCGGTGCTGCCCCATATGTGACGAAGAAATAGAAACCACCTCTCATGCTTTGATAAAATGTAGTCAAGCCAAGGGAAGCTTGGAAGCTGACCCCTTTCGCAGGTTTTAATAGCAGCATTGAAGACCTCCCAATGACCGAACTCCTCAGAGTAATTTCCAACAAAACAGGTAGAGAAGGCCTGCAACTTTTTTGTATCATCCTCTGGAGCATGTGGTGGAATAGGAATTCGGCACTGCATGATAATAAAGCAAAAAGCCAGCTCCAGATCTTCTGAACTGGGGCCTAGCCTATCTTGCTGAATTCCAGGCTGCCAATCTTGCATTAACAGCTCAAAATCCCCCCAGCACAATCACCCCTCTCCCCACCACCACGCGCCCCCCCGGCCCATTCTTGAGTCTACCTGCTGGGACACCTTCCCTGACCAATCTCCTGAACCTCAACACTGATGCAGTAGTGAAGCCTGGCATCCCCAAAGTTGGTGTGGGAGCTTTAATCAGAGATAACAAGGGCTGGATCAAAGGAGATATTCAGAAGCAAATGTTTGGTAATTTCGATGCTGAGACAAGGGAACTTTTGGCTCTCAGAGAAGGTGGAAGTGGATGTTTACGACGTGGCACCATCGGTGAATTCGAACATGTTGGGTTGTATGGTTTTAGGTCGGGTCCACCCAAGATGACCCAAACCCAAATCCATATCATCATCAACTGCAATGGGCAGTTGGAAGCAGTTTTCTTGTTTTTTGAAAAGGTAACTGCTAGCAGTTTTCTTGTTTTTTGAAAAGGTAACTGCATGAAGCAGTTACTGTCTATAAAAGGTTCAATTTGATTACTTGAGTAAAGATGATGAAAAACAAATGAAAAACAGAAGAGAAACAGAGGCGAGAGATACATGAAAAACAGAGAAAATAGAGAAAGAGAGACAAGGCATTTATCATTGTGGTTTGTGTTTTCCTTCCCGTTTGGTGATCGAGATCCGACCACTGGTTGAACAACGCGATTTTGAACGTCTTCCACTGCATTCCAGGTTCTCCTTTACATGTCAATATACTCTGTTTTTTATGTTTATGTTTACTATTACTGTCAAAATTAATTAACATTGGTATCAGAGCATGGTTGTGTTGTTTGCTGGTGGGATGTAAGTAAATAACATGAAACTTACTTTATATGTTGAGTTTAAGACATTTTTAGAGTGAGTTTTTTGAAAACTATGATAAATGCCGAATCTGTTCTAGCCATATTATGTCACTTAAATTTATTTTTTTTGAAAAACAAATTATACCATTGGATAGGGCTTGAAAAAAGCTTTCCAACGATATATTATATGAGCGATTTGGATAAGAAACGAGTAAATAAAACGATTTCAAAGTTTCTAAAAATTCTGGAAAACGTTTAATTCAAATGTTGAAGACGATGAACAGTGTCAGGACACGTGTCGTTCAGGGGAAAGGCCGCGTCGTGGTGGACACGTGTCGCTTGCTGGTAGAGCCACATGAGGCATATTTCAACCAATGAAAATCTGCCACGTGTGGAACACGTGGCGCCATATGATACAGCCACGTGTCACAAGATTGACGAGCCAGATTACGCCACTTAAAAGATATGTGGCAACATCTGGATGGGACACGTGTCATGGACGTGTGGCAACCCCTCAAGCCAGCCACGTGTCACGCCGAGGAAGAATGCAGAGTCCTCCTGCGCTACACGCGCGGCTGGTGAGCCGCGATTGCCGGTGCGTGACCACGACAATCGCCGGCGCGTGCAATCCAACCGTCGCCACCGACGACGGTCGTGGCGACCGGAAAAAAAAAAAAAATTTCTCTCCCATTAAACACCAGTTTAATAAAATTTAAATTTTGTATTTTGTTTAAATATACAAAATTATTTAATGTGTTAAATATAATAAATTGTTGTGTAGATGGTCTATCGAGTTATCCATTATTTACTGATTCTGACGAAGAAATCGAGGAAGTCATCGCAATAGTTAAGAGTCCTGATATCATCGATATTCCTGATGATCCGACTGATGTGATAGTCATTTCAGATGACGAGGAGGGCGTAGAGCCTCCGGATTATGTGCCTTCTGATTATCCAGCTGATATTATAGTCATTTCAGATGACGAGGATGATATAGAGGTCATTGATATATCAGATGATGATATGGACATAGATGTCATGGATACTTCTGAGGATGAGATGGTTGAGGTTATAAACATCTCATCAGACAAGGAGGATCCTGAGATGACGATTGATTTCGACCAGTACATGAGAGAGTATTATGAGGAGATCACTTCTCGTACCCATTATCTGCATGATTGATATGATTTTACTTTTATTTTTATTATAATTATCATGTTGTAAATAGTATTTACATTTACGTTGGTTATTTCATTTTATGTTTAGTATATGGATGATGTAGTTTTATTTTTATCATTTATGATACGTCGTTTTATCAATATTGGTTTTATAGTTAAATTGTTATATATAATTAATAAATATATGGGTGTCCTGTCTCTATTGAGAAATGAAAATAGGACTGTTTTGCGCAAAAACACTTATAAATATGGTTTAGCGAATAATTGGAATTGGATGATGATGGGTGGCTTGACTACTTTTTCGATTCCTGTCCAAGGATTCATTTATCATATTTATGAGTGTATAGTTGCTGTAATATAATAGTGAAATGAATAGTGAATGTGCTAGTATAGATATAGAAGGATATAGATTACAAGTCTCTAAATAAAAATGAACATCATTCCAGGGAATGGCTTTAGCTTCAAAGAATATCATTGTTGAACTAAACAAGGGTGAGAAACTGAATGGTGAAAATTATGATATTTGGCACCGGAAAATTCAATACATTCTTGAAGAGTAAGATGCTTTTGAAACCCTGACAAATACTATGGTACCGCCCGAGTTAGGTACATCTGCTCAAAACAGAAGAGACATGGAGGTCTATCAGGCTTGGAAAAAGAAGAATAGCATAGCTCAGATTACGATCCTGAGCAGCATGGATGATGACCTCATGTGTGTATATGAAAAGTTTGAGATTGCCCAGGACATGTGGATAGCCTTGAAAGACAAGTATGGTGATACTTCAACCACTAAGCTAAGGAGGCTAACCATCAAGTTTGACACCTATAGGAAGCGCCAGAATCATACAATGAGGCAGCACCTTAGGGAAATGTCAAACATGATCCGTGAACTCAAGAATGTTGGGCATAATCTCATTGATAAGCAGCAGGTACAAGCTGTAATCCGATCTCTTCCCTCCAGTTGGGAGAATATGAAGATCAACATGACTCACAATGACAACATCAAAACGTTTGATGATATTTCGCGTCATGTTGAGTTAGAAGATGAGCGCCTAGAAGCAGCTAAGGCTTCCGGTCAGCTTTACATGGCTGAATCTAGCAAGCGCAAAGGCATAAGCTTTAAGCGCAAGGGAGGCAAGATGAAATACTTCAGGAAAGGGAATGACAATCCCAATTTTAAGAAGAATGAGATCTGGAAGCGCAAAAAGGGAAAGTGCGAAAAGGGAAAGCACGCTGGGGCTAGGAAGGAAAAAGCCAAAATGACCTGTTTCAACTGTGGCCAATTGGGCCATTTTGCTCGTGAATGTTCTGAGCAAAAGAAGGAAAAGACTCAGGAGCAATCGATCATGTAGCTAGGGATCGAGGAGCGTTTGTGGAGTACCACCGAATAAGTCAAGGATCAAGATATATATATGTGGGGAACAACTCACGTGTTGAGGTAAAGGGTATTGGCACTTGCAAGCTTGTTTTGTATGGAGGCCAAGTACTCTATCTCCATAATGTATTATTTGCTCCTGACATTAGAAGAAATTTGGTTTCTGTACCAGTACTTCTTAAATTAGAATATGTTTTAAACTTTTATGGCGATTGTATGGATATTTATTTAGATTCTGTTAGGATTGGCACTGGATATCTATTAGATGGTTTTATTGTTTTAAATACCGAGATGAACGGTTATCATGATGATAATGGTTGTTTTTCGTTAATTACTTCTTCTGACATTGCAAATGTAGATGTTAATACTTGGCATGCTAGACTAGGGCATATTGGCCAGAATCGAATGAATAGATTGGCCAAAGAGGGATTTTTAGGTTCCCTTAATAAAATAGAAATGCCTATATGTGAAAATTGTTTAGTAGGAAAAACAACTAGAAAACCATTTGGAAAAGGAACTAGGGCTGAGAATCCATTACAATTAATTCATTCTGATATTTGTGGACCAATGAATGTCAAAGCTAGAAATGGTGCCTCATACTTTATAACTTTCATAGATGATTACACTCGTTATGGTCATGTTTATCTAATCTCTCTTAAATCTGAAGTATTAGATTGTTTTAGATTATATTTAAACTTGGTGGAGAACCAGTTAGATAGAACTATTAAAGTCTTGCGAACTGATCGAGGACGAGAATACCTATCTGAACAATTTGAGACATTGTGTCAAGAGAAAGGTATTGATAGACAATTGACCATTCCTAGAACTCCGCAACAAAATGGTGTAGCGGAAAGAAGGAATAGAATTTTGTTAGAGATGGTAAGATCTATGATGGCACAAGCTAACCTTCCAGTGTCTTACTGGGGAGATACGCTATTAATAGCTGCATACATTCTAAATAGAGTCCCTACTAAGTCAGTATCTTCCACACCCTATGAATTATGGACAGGTAGGAAACCTAATCTAATCCATATGCAACCTTGGGGGTGCGCAGGATATGTACATGACTCATCCAGTAAATATGAAAAGTTAGGTGCTAGAGGAAAGAAATGTATCTTTATTAGATACTCTGAGCACTTGAAAGGATATGTATTCATAGGAGAAAACTTATATGGGAGTATAACTGAATTGGAGTCACGTGATGTGAATTTCTTGGAAAATGAATTTCCTAGCAGAGGTGAGGTTGAAAAAGATTATCAATTTTACGAGTTGAACGAATCAGATGATGTTGTGCATTTGAACACTCAACTAGAAGAAAATAGAGAGTTACCTGATTACTCTATTTCTAGTGGGAGTGATAGAGCTATTGAGAAAGCTCATTCATCAGTTCCCAGTGGGAACAAAGGGACTAATGAATTAGTACCCTTCAAATCATCAATTCGTAAAAGCGACCGTAAAACTGTTCCCCGTCGTCGATTTGAGATTGAAGGGGAAACTTTTATGCTAGCTTCACATGATAGTGATGAACCAAAGAATGTGAATGATGCTCTGAACTCACCTGCTAAAGAATATTGGATTAAAGTCATGCAAGAAGAAATGGAGTCAATGAAATGTAACCACGTCTGAGACTTGGTTGATTTACCACCTAATCGGAAAGCCATTGGAAATAAATGGGTTCTCCATATCAAGCGTAAGGCAGATGGCACAATAGAAATGTATAACGCGAGATTAGTAGCAAAAGGATATACTCAACAAGAGGGTATAGATTATGAAGAAACTTTTCTCTTGTGGTAAGGTTTGCTTTCATTCGCCTTATATTAGCTATCGTCGCAGACATGGACCTGGAATTACATCAAATAGATGTAAAGACAACATTTCTCAATGGAGAACTGAAGGAAGAAATTTACATGGAACAGCCAATAAATTTCATTTTAAAAGGGCAAGAGCGAAAGGTTTGTAAGCTCAAAAGATCTATTTATGGTCTAAAACAATCCTCCAGACAATGGTACCTTCGTTTCCATGAGGCTGTAATAACCTATGGGTTCCAGATGACTGAAGAGGACCATTGTGTGTATGTCAAACGGGTAAAGACAAGTTCATCATTTTGTCTTTATACGTGGATGATATTTTATTAGCTGGAAATGATAAGGAGTTTATGATAAACATAAAGGAATGATTATGTTCAACTTTCGAGATGAAAGACATGAGAGAAGCTGCTTATATTTTAGGAGTTAAAATTAATAGAGATCGTTCAAGGAGAATTCTGGCTCTATCACAAGAGTCTTACATTAAAAAAATTCTCGAACGATTTCATATGGCTGATTGTAAGCCTATAGATACTCCCATCTCGAAAGGTCAAACTCTTAGTCTTGAAATGTGCCCCAAAACTCCACAAGAGCGTGATAGAATGCAAAGAGTTCCTTACTCTAGTGCTATCGGTAGTCTCATGTATGCTATGATGTGTACAAGACCTGATATATGCTATGCAGTTGGACTTGTTAGTAGATATCAATCTAATCCTGGTAAAAAACATTGGATCGCTGTAAAAAGAATATTAGCATATCTAAAGGGGACTGCAGACTACTCCCTATGCTACCAAGGTGGCAACATGTGTTTGGTTGGATATACAGATGCTGATTGGGAAGGTGACTTGGATGAACGAAAATCCACTTCAGGTTATGTATTTTTACTTAGCCAAGGTGCTATCTCTTGGAGTAGTAAGAAACAGTCATGTATTGCGCTTTCCACCATGGAAGCCGAATTTATAGCATGTTCAACAACAGTTCAAGAAGCAATGTGGCTTAAGAGATTTTTTAGTGATCTAATTTTGGAAGCTGATGCAGAAAAGCTAGTTACTGTTTACTGTGATAGTCAGGCAGCTATCGCTTATACCAAAGATGCTAAATATCACAGTAAATCGAAGCATATAGAGACCAAATATAATTTTGTTAGAGATATAGTGACTAGGAAAAATGTAATGATCAAATATATATCTACGCATGAAATGGTAGCAGATCCATTTACAAAAGTTGTGACAAGAGATGTATTTATATTAAATGTCAAATCTTTAGGCCTGCGTAGATTGTGATGTAATAATTGTCACTTTGTATTATATCTATTTGAGAATAAATATGTTGAATTCATTACATAATACTAGCATATATTCATTTCACTTGAATTATATAAAGTATGTTGTCAGGTTGGAGACTGGTATTCTTACACGTACAGTCGCCTTGATTGCTAGGATGGCAAGTCAAGATGAGACACATATATTTTAGAGAATAAACTGAAGATTGTTCTCTCAAGGACTTAGAATATATGAAATGTCGCCTTGGCCATAGCCAAGATGAGGTTCAATACTAAATATCAATAATAGAACCGCTCGTGATGTATCTCCACCATCATGAGAATCTGATCAAGCCAGATGTGAGTTTCTTGAAAGTAGGCATCTAGAAAGCGAGCTTTTAGAAACTCGGATTAGGCGCTAGGAAAGCGTTTTGAATTAAGATCTGTACAGTGAATAATCTAAATATAATAGACATACGCGTCTTTATTGAAGGGCAAGATTCACTGTAACATGCGTTTCATACCGCGTGTGCTTAGAGTGACCGACGTGGAAAATGAGTGAATTTATCCCTGATTCCTTGTTGTGTAAGTTCCATTGAAGTTTGTAAAACCTTCTATCTATGTCCTCAATGACTGCTCACTTTGTCTCAAAGTAATAGGGTGACGTTTGTATCATTAGTGTGTTTTCTATGGTCATGATAATTCGACCTATGGGACACTTCTATGGTGTCAGTCATTTTGTTGACCGAGGGATGAAAGTGAGACATGAAGATTTAATAAATTTTATTTTTCATATATTTACATGTCGACAATTGTGATTTGGAATCACAATTGTAATTATATGAAGCATTAGATAATCAAGCATATTATGTTAAAGGGATCGAATATGCTTAAACAAATAAAATTCTATTAAATCTAGGACATAATAATGAACAAATTTACAATCTCTTGTATAAAAGTACAATTGAGATTTAAAAGTAAGTCCTATCACATATAACGTTGTTCATAGGTCACACAATGTATTTGCCTGTATGAATGTCTGTACTTTTTATTAAAAAGAGGTCACTAATGTTTTCTCTATTAGTTCTGTTTGGCTCATCTTGTGTGAGTGGGAGATGTTGGGTTGTATGATTTTGGGTCGGGTCCACCCAAGATGACCCAAACCCAAATCCATATCATCATCAACTGCAATGGGCAGTTGGAAGCAGTTTTCTTGTTTTTTGAAAAGGTAACTGCTAGCAGTTTTCTTGTTTTTTGAAAAGTTAACTGCATGAAGCAGTTACTGTCTATAAAAGGTTCAGTTTGATTACTTGAGTAAAGATGATGAAAAACAAATGAAAAACAAAAGAGAAACAGAGGCGAGAGATACATGAAAAACAGAAAAAATAGAGAAAGAGAGACAAGGCATTTATCATTGTGGTTTGTGTTTTCCTTCCCGTTTGGTGATCGAGATCCGACCACTGGTTGAACAACGTGAGTTTGAACGTCTTCCACTGCATTCCAGGTTCTCCTTTACATGTCAATATACTCTGTTTTTTATGTTTATATTTACTGTTACTGTCAAAATTAATTAACAGAACAACTCTAGACTTGATGATGCTAGTTGTATTATTGATGATGTCAAATCTTTATGTAATTAGCTAGGAATCATTTTGTGTAACCATGTCCCTAGAACTGGAAACGTGGATGCCCATAGGCTAGCTATCCAATTTGGAGAAAGTCTGGTATGACACCAACTCAAGCTGTATTTTCTCATGTTGTTAATACATTGGTTTTTACTTCCCAAAAGAAAAATGATGTCAAGAAAATGGAAGTCGCTGAGTGTTATACATATATATAGAGAGAGAGAGCCGTCTACAATACACTTGAGTATCAATACACCTTAACTGATTATATTCTAAATTTATTGATCGTATTTGTTATATATAATTATAACTAAATATATCTTATTACAATTAAACATGGTCGATTGTTGTGAATCTGATCTGACTTATTTAGTTGTAATCAGATATAATAAATACATAATCAGATATAATAAAATATAATTAGCAATTTTAGAATACAATAATTCATTTGTAATTATTAAATGTATTAATACCCAAGTATACCATAGAATGTGTCATATATACATATATATGGGAATGTGTCATATATATATATGTATGGAAAAACTTCATTTTAACTCTTGAGGTTTCGAAAAATATCAAAATTTTAAAACTCTTTTAAAAACAACCATTTTCATCTCTAACTTTTCCAAAATTCTTCAAAAAAATTTAAATCATTAGTCAACTAATGGTTAATGATGATAAATGATTTGGCGGGAAGGGTAAGATGGTCATTTTGTGGGAGAGACTAAGATCTTGACATATGGATGACTAGATTTTAAAAAGGAAAAATTTCCATTTAGTCCCTAACAAGACAATTAAAACAAAACAATAAAAAATTAAAAAAGAATCAATATTTACAAAATTAAAAAATAAAATCAAATTGGTACAAACTATGAATCGCCACATCATCATTTATAAATTAAAAAATTTATATAAAAATAGTTAAAGAGCCAAATTTGCACCAATCATAAATTTCCATATCTATATTTAAAGTGAAAATTATATTTAGGAATTTAAAAAAAAAAAAATTCTTTTACCATCACTCATGTTTTGAAATTAAATTTAAAATCAAAATTTGAAAAAGAAAGTTAAAAAATTAAAGAGAAGTTAAAAAAAAAAAAAAATCAAAGGTGGAGATCCAAACTGTCTAGATCCTTCAAACAACATGAATTGTCACAACCATGGATCTCCAATTTGCATTCACCCAACTCTTTCAAGCAAAAAAGAAAAAAAAAAACGAAAACAAAAATCAAACATCAAAACCATAACCAAAGAACCAGAAAAATCAAAACCCAAAAAAAAAAAATAAATAGAAATCCTTCAAACAACATGAATCTCCACCAACTTGGATCTTCAATTTGTATCCCCACATTTTTCAAGCAAAAAAAAAAAAAAAAAATCAAACATCAAAACCACAACCGAAGAACCAAAAAAAATCAAAAAATAAAAATAAAAATAAAAGTTCATCGAACCAAGAACATGAAGATGTTCAATTGAATTGGGTTTAACCAAACAAATCGACATGGGGAGTGAGGGAGATGGACAATCAAATCTAGATCTTCATGATACAATTCAACCAAACAACTTGTTGATGAAGTCCCTCGACGGATGGACCAAGTGCCTCGCTATCAACGGCGATTGCCATCACCATCTTTGACTTGGTTTTGGGTTTGATCCTGCCTAAAACTCTAGTTAAGAGAGGAAGAGAGAGAGAGAGATCTAGTGGATAGTGGAGGAAGGTGAAGGCAGCGGCAACAAATGGCTAGATGATATGGGTGTTAATGATTTTAGGGATTCAATTTTAATTTTTAATTTTCTTTAAAAATTATGTTTTTATTGTAAACCCTCATTCGCATATATGACTAGATAGGTAGAAGTAGTCAAGTTAAGTTGAGAGTATAGAGTGAGATAAACAAATTTTTTTTTTAAATGTTCAATAAAGAGATGAAAGAGATTAAGAAACAAGTGACCAATGCCAAATTCAAGTCTTTAAATTGTGTAGGGAACTTGATAACAGTTATGTAATATGATTTTAGAACAAGTTCCAAGAAGAGACCATTTAATTATTTTCATTGGAGTTAAATAGAATAAAGTAATTTTTCAAAAAAGCATCAAGGATCAAATTATAAAGGACCAAGAGTTTTAATAGCCAAGTGAGAATTGAAAAAGTTTAGGGCATTAGTAGAAGGGTAAATTGGTCATCGTTATTAGAGTTTATAAGTTAGTGTGACCTATGGACTAAATTAAAAGAAGTGGATAAGTTAAGGGTCAAGAGAGAATAAGTAAAAGTTAAGTGCCAAAGACAATTAAAGAAATGATATAATGGTCATTTATGGAATGTTAGTAATAAATAAGTGAACACTTAGTCAATTTTGGACATAGTTCATGCCACAAATAGCCCGAACACAAAGCAAACCATGAGAAACCAAAGGAAGAAAAAGAGAGTGTGAGAGAAGGGGGAATTGGTTCGGCCAAGGCAAGGAAATGATGATCAAAGTTAGTTCAACTCATTTTTAGGCTTCTAATCAATCAATCAAGCCTGCCTAAGCTAGGAAATCAAACTTGAAGCAAGAATCAAAGCCAAATAAGTTAGTTTGCTCATTTTTGGATTAGTTTTTGTGATGTTGGTGTTGGTTATTTTGATGATGTTTGAGTTGGTTTTGGTGGGAAGTGTTTTATATATGTTGAGAGATGATTTATTTGAGACTTAAAAGTATGTGTAGGTGACATGGAAACCTATTAAAATTGATGAGCTAGGGTTGGCTAGAAAGGGAGATTGAGTTGGTTTTGGGTTGAAAATTATGAGAATGAATTATAGGCAAGAAGTTTGATAAAATGCCTAAAAGAACCAACATGTGAAACTTGAAGGAAATGAATCTAGGGTATGTTAGTGATTGTAAGGCCATATGGAGAGGTATGAGAAACCAATGGAATGGAAGTGTTTTAAGTATGATTTTAGGTTGGTTAAGTGACAAACAAACTTATAGAAATGTTAGAATTGCATTGGAAGTTATTCCATTGTAATGCATTGTAAAGCACCTGGGAAAGATATATTGAGTTGTCATCGAAAGCCACTTCTTTTATGGGTTGAAATGAATTGTATGGATAGGTTTGAGTATGTATAACACTAGAAAAGGAAGAGTTAAGTTTTAGAATGGAATGGGTGAAAAAGCCTCTTAAAAAGTTATCGTAAAGTGGTATTTTTTTTTCCCAAAACACCTATCAAACGAAGTCGGAATTCAACGAACTTTTATGGGTGATCACATTGGGAGATAAGAAGAGTGTGGGAGAAAGAATTGGAGCAAAAGCATGCACGGTTTGGGCTGTGCATTCAATTCGGGTTTGAGGGGTCTAAACGACCATTTTGAGTTCCAAGCTTCAAATTATGATGGGAAGCATGTGGGGACACTCCTTGGTGTATATAAGAAGAATTTATGCAAAAAAATTGGGAATTTGGAGCATAGATCAAAGAGAAATTGAAAGGAGAAGCTATTAGTGTAGAGAGAATTTTATAGAGTTAGTATAGTTAGGTGCATCTTAGTGCATCTTTGCATTGTTTATTAAGCACATTCTAAGTGTGCTTATCATGTGTAGGTGAGGAGCGTCCGACCGGATCACAAGAGGGCTTTTAAAGCTCAGCCGAATTAAGCCCAAGCTTAAGATGAATGCATTTTCAAAGAGTTTTCTAAGTGATTTTATGTTTTTGCATTGATAAACCATATTTTATGCTTTTTCACGTATAAGTTCTTGTATTTAAATGCATGCCTTGTAATTGTAAAATAAACGAGTCTAAGGACTTAAGTTTAAAGCTTTCAAGTTGAAACTTTTATGCTTATGCACCAAGTATAAAGATTTGTAAGGCATAACATTAGAGAAAAAACAAGTTTTCAAAGGCTATAAGTACCCACCAGTTTATCGAGTTTAGACCCGTATGGTATATTCCACTTAGTAAGGCAAGGGTTGGGGGGAACGAGTCACTAACTGTATGGTTAGAGTTATGAGTGAGTGTATCACCCCTACTTTGTGGGATATGATTTCGCACTACGGTTAGCGATCCAGAATTTCACACGTAGTTGTTGAGAGGTCTCAGAGAGTTGGTTACGGTGGATGTCAGATACATCTCCTTGTGACCTACTACACCTACGGTCTTAGCTAAGTCGCCGTGTGGTCAAGAGATTAGGGTTATGAATGGTGCTTTTATAAAGTTAAGTTATCTTTAAGCATGTTCAGATTTATGCTTCACAAGTTTATTATAAGTTGTTTATATTAATGTTATGCAATTAAATGAAATTTATGCTTTAAATGTCTTTTAAGAAATAGAAACTTTTATTAAAGTTTTCTAAAGATGAAGTTTTCAGAAAGTAAAGTTAAGTTTATAATCTGTTACACTCACTGAGCTTTCTAGCACACTCTTCAAATTGTTTTTAAAACCTCCTCAGGTACTCGTGTAGGTGAAGACCAGTGAAGACTCCCTCCTCCGTATTCAAGTGGGCGGAAGTGTCGGTATTTGTTTTTTTTTTTAAGAATGTAATATACATATTTTGTGTCCTTTGTATAATGCATATGTTTGTATATTTTGTATAAAAAGATTTATATCTTTTGAGTTGTGTAAAAATGCACATTTTCATGCTTGAAAAATCAAGTTTGTTGGATATAAAAATGCATGTTTATATCTTGTCCTCGAAGATTTCAAATTTTTGTGTTTATATTGATAAACTTGATTGCGAGAAGTTGGATTGAATTATGATTATAGTTCGAAGTGTCCAAATTGCTTTTCAGGTTTTGGTTATCCAAATTGCAGTCGTTATGCTGCCGGTTTTGAGCCTTAAAAATGATCAAATGAATAGTGTCAACTAACCCAAACCATTTCAACTTTAAAGTTTAAAAGATTGAGTTTCCGCTCAAGTTAAGTTTCAAGTTAAGAGGATTCACTCCTCGATCGCTTACTTCCCCATCAAGATGGGCTTAGAGGGATTCGTTGGGGTGCCTAGGCGTACCCTCCGAATAGGAGCCTAGTGGCGGTCTGGATCGGGGCGTCTCATTTATTTTCACTTAGAATTTGTTTTTATTTAGAAATTTCAACTCACTGTCTATCTCTTAGATGGACGATAGAAATGCACTTTTTATTTTCTATTTTTTGATTTTCTTAATTTATTTTAATTTTAATCAAATAATCACACCAATTTTTTAATCTCGTAAAAAGTTAATTTGATCACTAAATCATCTAAATAATGTATGCACCATCAGACCCATATGACTAAAACATCAGTTACAAATGAGGATATTTTGGTAAAAAGAAGTTAAAATGATTTGGATTAAATTGTAATTTAATAACTCAAATTCATAAGTATTTTAGATAATTTAATTTGTAAATTTATTATTTAATGAAGGATAATATGGTAATTAAAGTGCAACTAACAACCATTAAGGGTCAAAATATCATTTTATATATTTTGTTTATGTTGACCGTCAGTTGACTGATAGTTTGGACTTTTTTTTTGAAGAGTTTTGCAAAAGTTAGGGATAAGAAAAGCTTAATCCAAAAGATTTTTAAAAATTTGATATATTTCGAAATCTCAGAGACTGAAATGAAGTTTTTCATATATATATGTATATATATGTGTGTGTGTGTGTGAAATGAGAACAATGAAGGGGTCAGTGGAAAAAAAAAAAATGAATAACAAAATTGTTGTGTATTGAGGATTGAGAGGCGGATATACGTTACGGATGTTCCATTAGAAGCAAATATCAAACATACAGAGAACATAATCTTGGTGCGCGCAATGAATTGAGAAAGTAACAAAGTGAGTGGCTGCGGTCAAATAGAAATTTCAAAGAGACAAATATGGCTGAGAGCGACAGACGAGAAAGTGGACCAATTTTATTAAAAAAGGTCCAGAAAATTCCACATAGGATGACCAGAATATTTGGATGCATGATTTATCCAAATAAGTTATTTTGATTTAATAGGATCTAAAATCCAAAAAATTAGTTAATTTTTTTAAAGTTCTAAACTGAGATTTATGTAATTTAGGATGGATTCAGGATTATGAGAAATCATATTAGAATCCATTTTAAATCCAGATTTGAGCAAATGAGTTATGTAAGTAAACTGTTTTATTTTAAATTGATTTATGTAATTATAATTCTTTATATTTTAGTGTTTACTATTTACTAGAATTGAATGATTACATGAATTATGTTTTACAATTAAAATGAGAATTTATTACAAATTTGTATATCTATATTTATATATATATATGTATACGTATAAGAAATTTCAATTAGAAATTAAGTTTTCAGCTTGAATTTATTATAAGAAATGTTTAGAATGTTTATAGTAATATTATGTTATGTTTCGAGAAAGAATATTTGTTTATGATTTTGATCAAAGTATTTATTAAGAATTATATGTAAATTTAAAAAGAGAATTACGTATATTCGCATATGAAAATTGTTTGAGATATGAGAATGAAAATAAGATGTTTTCAGAATATCAAGATTATACCATCCCCTCTAACAATTAGACTGACTTTATGTATGTAAGTCCTAAAGAGTCGCCTAGTACGAATATGACATATGTATACGGAGTCATAGAGTCGTCTATCACATGTATGGCCGTATATTATCTTTCACTCTGAATGTGTGTTGAATATTTCCATCATGTATAACAAGGTTTTCCTAGATACTAGTTAGTGTAGATTTTTATATTACAGATGTTTACAGTTTTATTATGAGATTGGGGACCACATGCATATAAGAACATAAGTCCATAAATATGAGTCTAACAAAATCTTGACGCGTGATGGTCAACCAGAGAAGCCTATGCAGTAATCGAAAGAGATTTCAGAAAAGTTTTGATAAAATAAGCTTATATTTTATAAACCAGATTCAGAATAATTTTTTATTGTTTTCAAAGACGTTTATAAGAATATATTTTATTAAAGATATAATGATGATTCATATAGATGTCATAGTTTTATTATGACATGAGAATTATTATTATTATAAGTAATATGTCACAGTTTATTTAAAAATATTTTTAGAAAAGTTATATCCACTCACTGGGTGTTAGCGCACACTCTTTTACAAACCCTATTTTTTCAGATATCCGTCACAAGTTCGTGCAGATTATTGCGTATCTTGAGAAGAGCTACATGATGATAACAAAATACATTAATATTATTTTTAAGTAGAAACAAATTTGCATTAGTTTATATTATTTTTAATTAACCAGATTTATAAAATTTGTTTCTAAAAGTCTTACAAATTAAATATTTTTTCTATAAATTTTATGAATATTTTATATATTCAGCATATGGGTCCAACACGAGAAATATAAACCTTTTTAGTTTGTTTGATTTATAAATATAGAGTGATTATCAAATTTATGATGATTTTTGTAAAAGATTTTCAAAAACTCTAGATTTCAATAAGAAAGATATCAATTTTCATAGGATTCTTCTAGACTTGAGAGAGGAGTCGGAATGGGTCCTATCATCTTGAAATCAGAGCAAAGGATAGTAGGTCGATCTTTGGAAACTCTCGCATGTGAGTGAGATGGTGAAGCGTGACTCTCCGCCCAAGCGCTTCATGAGGAAAGGGCTATCCAAAGAGGTGGAGCCATCCATGGAGTGCTTTGATAGGCATTAGTTGTTGCCCATTGGGGATGGAGGTTACCCGCCTAGAATACGACAGTTATTGCAGTTTATAAGAAGGATCGACAATTTACTGCAAGAACAACAAGTTTTCAACATTTCTCTTGAAGAAGAGAAACTGTAATTAGAGGTGATGTTATTGCAGTTAATGTAGAGTAATAACACTCATATGGAGAGGAATAAAGCTTGGATGCAAAACCCTCAAGCTCGAATACAAAATTTAAACACGCTGCTAGGTCAATTGGTTAATGCAGCAGTTCATAGTCAAGAAGAGGCACCTCCTAATAATACGGAAGACAACCTAAAAATGGAATGTAAGGAGTAGGACCATGCAATCACTTGGGGCAGTGGAGAAGATTTAGATAGGGGCAATGGAGAGCTGAATTTAGCATTTAATAGTTTCATTGACAATAAGTGGGTCAAAGATGAAAAGAATTATGTAAGGCCCAACTCTAAATTGATCCAATAGAATTTTAAAAGTATAAAAGGGGCCCAATCAGGGTGCCCAATTGGAAAAAAAAAAAAAGTCGGTTAATGGGCTGAACCAAACAAGCCCAATTTAAATGAACTTTGATAAAGTAAACAAAGCTAAAGCATTGTCAAACAAAATAAACATGATAGACACACACTTGAGACTGTCAAAAACCAGAAAGCAGAGACATAAAACAAAAACCAAAGTCAAACAAAAGGAAACAAAATCAAAGAAAAGAGACAAGTGAGTGATTAG
Organism: Nephelium lappaceum; assembly: GCA_021234005.1. NCBI lineage: Eukaryota > Viridiplantae > Streptophyta > Magnoliopsida > Sapindales > Sapindaceae > Nephelium > Nephelium lappaceum. Next base: position 11,817,223 of record CM037997.1, on the reverse strand, counting down.
TGGCAACTTTTTATTTATTTATTAAAATGGAGACATAGGTCTCATGTTTAGAAATGACACAGTGAGTGGCAAATGAAGTGGCTGTGGTGGTTTATATATATAGATATATATATATAAGTTTATTTATGTACATAAGCTTATATATATATGTATTTATTTCAAGCAGACAGCAAACATAGAAAAAACACCCGAATCGGGCCGCACAGCAGAAAAACAAAAGCCGAAATCGGTGAGGAGAAAAAAAAAAAGAAATAAATAAAAATATTGGGAGCTGATTTTTAGGCCAACTTTGGTGTACAATAAACTCAGTTTTAGATTCAATTCTTTGATTTGATTTATGAACTCTATATAGATTCTTATGTTGTGTTTAGGATAACATAGATACTATTGGTTTGAAATAAAACTTGAAATTTAATTCATGAGTAGAATTGTGTATTTAAATTAATTAATTATTTACAGTTATATATATTTCAGATTTTATTATTTATGAATTATTATAAATGAGTTATTTGTTAGTTAATCAATTTTATGAATTATTAATTTTATTATATGTTTGAAATTAGAATTTAATTGCATACGTATATATGTTTATGTATTGAAAATTTCAATCGGAATTTATTATTTTTAGCTCAAGTTATTATGTGAAAAGTTTAGGATATTTTAAGTACTATTGATGTATGTTTGAGAAAAATATTTATTGAGAATTGTTTATATATTCGGAAATAGGATTCTAGATTATTCCATAAGGAAATTATTTAAGTTACGAAACGAATAAAATGAGATTTTTAGAACACCAGAACAATACCCTTCCCTCTAGCGGTCATCAGCCTACACATGTTTAGGTCTTAAAGAGTTGCCCAACATATGTGTGATAGATGTTTGGGGAGTCATTGAGTCGTTCAGCATGTGTATGATAGATGTCATCCCTCACTCTACGTACGTGTTAAGTACCTCCAGCATGTACAACAGATTTCTTTGGGTATTCAATTGGTTTAGATTGATATTTTATAAGTATGTATAAGTGATCCATATAGATGTTTGTAGATTAAAATGACACGAGATAATTACAGATGTGATTTCAGTCTTATTTTTGATACGACTGAATATGGTTCATTGATATTTTATTTTATTACTAGCTTTATGTTATGTTAATTATTATTGAAAAGAAATTATTTATTTAGTTTTCAAAAACTATATCCACTCACTGAGTGTTAGCACTCACTCTTTTATATTTTTAAAACCATTTTCCAGATAATCTTTGGGTCTCGAAGGAAATCTCTAAACTGGAACAGGTGGGTCACTCGATCAAATGATGTAAGGAAATGATATTATGATATTGTATATGTATTTTATATATTTCATAGCATCAAAGCGTGTGTGTGTTTACTTATACTTTAATATTGCAAAATATTTGATTACCCGTTAGTTTCACTCATGTTTTTGCTTTGAGTTTACAAATGACATAATTATAATTTATAGTTATGTTTCCATATGAAAGCAAGTTTGTTTAAATGTTTTACATAATATTGCTCATATTTGAAACTATGATTTGGAAGAGGGACCGAAACTCCTAAATAATTGAGATTTGAAATACTTTATAAGTGTTGATTTTGAGTATTTCAAGGTGGAATCATTGGATAAATAGTAGTTATATTACCGAAATTTTTATGAAACCACCAAATTTTTGTCATATTTCGAAATGATTTTCTAAAAGAAAATTTAAAATCATATATAATTTTCCAGCATATCATAGGGTCTTCTTAGATTCAAGAAAGGAATGTGAGAGTTAGAAGATGAATTTGAGAAGAACATGAGAGTCAAATAGAAGAACCCGAGAGGCCATGTGAAACAGAGATTACATTGTTTGTTTTCCCCACTATCCTTATACAAGAGATATGGTTTAAGGGTGTTCTAGCCTACTTTTGATACACAATAGTTGGTGGATGAGAATCTCATTGAGGAGGAATGGATGTGCAATATGGTGGATTCACAAGTAGGGTTGATGATAAAGAGGTGAATTGCAAGGTATTTAAACCCAACAAAATGCCACAAATGGAGGATGATGATGTAGAGAATGAGTTAGAACACTTATGGATAGAAGCATTATCACCAGATCCCTAATAAGCTCTTTGGGGGAAAAAGAAACTTTCGATTTCATATATATGAGAGAGGGAGATGTTTCAAAAAGAGACTTAGCGGGTGGAATGGGCACAAGCATTTGGGAATTTATCTTACATCATGCTAACAAGGCTTATCTTTATTGCTTAAGATAAAATCTTTTGGGGCAAATTCAAGCATCAAAGAGGATCAAAGCCATTCCTCTGCATAAGACTTACCCATAGAAATTGGGTTGATAGGAGTAATGGATAAAGTCAAGTTGAAAACTTTAAATTAAGCGCTGCTTAGGAGGCAACCCAAGAGTTCTTAAATTTCTTTTGTTTAGTATGTTTGTGTTTATTCTTTTTGTGTTCTTTTCCTTTTTAATTTTTGAGTTAGTGTTTATGTTTCATTAGGATATCTAAAGAAGGAAGAGCAAAGATATTGATCATGTCAAAATTAGACATGATTTTATATGTTAATCTTGGCTTTTATGATGAATACTTGAGTGAATTTCGGTATTTTCAATGAGTTTTTAGTGTTTTTATGTGTAGGTTAAAATGATGGAATAATTGAGGAAAAGAAGGTTCGAAAAACGATTTTTGAAGGAAATTTCAGTGATGATCAAGGTACTCAATCAAGACATGCGTCTGGTTGTGAGTGGCAACTCAAGTTGCCATGCTCAAGTTGAAATTATTGTGAAGGAGGATTAAGACCAAGGATGGTTGTCTATCGCGATTTCAGGTCGCTATAGCAACTTAGTGGAGTATCACGATATCTAATCATGAAGCAAGTGGAAGTCGTTGGTCGCCATCTAAAGTCACCATTTCATTCCACTGTTGATCATGACATTAGATCTTGAGATGCGAGTCGTAATTGCCGATCGCGATGATGGGCATGAAACATGCATGTAAATGACTCTTGATGTAAGCCCTCGATACTTAATTAAGGATTACTTTAGTAATAATCTATAAGTGGTATACGAAATTGTAAATAATTATTAAGAGCTGTTTGAGACCCTAGGGGATTAAGAGAAAGTATTGTAAAACTATAGGGATTGATGAAACCTTATTGGAAGCTTAGTTAAGTATAAGGGCAAATTGGTCATTGTCATTTGAATTCATAAGTTAGTATGACCTATGGATTAAATTTAAAGAAGTTTATAATGTTAAGGGTCAAGTTGGAATAACTAAAAGTTAAATGCCAAAGGTCAATTAAAGAAAGAATATAATGGTCATTAATGGAATTGATATTAATATATAAACAAGACTTAGTCAATTTTGGAGTCATTCACACCAACAAAGCAAAGAAATAAGAGAAACCAAGAGAAAAGAAAAGAGAGGCGAGAAAGAAAGGGAAATAGGTTCGGCTAAGGCAAGAAGTTGGTGATCAAGGTTGGTTTCCGTCAATTTTCACATTCTAATCAATCAAGCAAGCTTCCTTAAGCTAGGAAATCAACTTGGAGCAAAACCTAAGCTAAATAAGGTTAGTTTCTCATCTTTTGAAGTCATTTTTGATAGTTAAAAGTGATTATTGTATTGGTTATTTTGATGATGTTTGAGTGGGTTTTGATGGGAGGTTTTTATCTATGTTGAGAGATTATTCATTTAGGGTTTGAAAGCATGTGAAAGATGATATGTAATCCTACTAAAATTGATGGGTTAGTGTTGGCATGAGATAAATTTTAAGTTAATTTTGGGTTGGAAATCAATGGAATGAGATGTAGACTAAATGTATGACAAAATGCCTAAAAGAACCAATATGTAAAACTTGAAAGAAATGAACCTAGGGTATGTTAGTACTTGTAAGGCTATATGGAGAGGTATGAGAAACCAATGGAATGGAAGTATTTTAAGCATGAATTTAGATTGGTTAAGTGACAAATAAAATTATAAAAATGTTAGAATTGCATTGAAAGTCATTCCATTGTAATGCATTGTAAACTACCTAAGAAAGTCATTATGAGTTGTCATCGAATACCACTTTTTTTATGGGTTTGATTGAATTGTATGAGTAGGTTAGAGTGTGTATAACACTAGGAAAGGAAGAGTTAAGTTTTAGAATGAAATGGGTGAAATAGCCCCTTAAAAACTGATTGTAAATTGGTGTTTTTGGCCCAAAACACCTATCAAACGATCTCGGAATTCGATGAAATTTTATGGGTGACCACATTGGGAGATAAGAAGAGTGTGCGAGAAAGAATCGGAGAAAAAGCATGCACGGTTTAGGCTGTGGATTCAATTCGGGTTTGAGGGGTCAAAAACGGTCATTTTGAGTTCCAAGCTTCAATTTATGATGGGAAGCATATCGGGACGCTCCTTGGGGTATGTAAAAAGGATTCATGCAAAGAAATTGGGATTTTGGAGCATGGATCAAAGAGAATTGAAAGGAAACCGTGTAGAGACATTTTTAAGGAATATGTGCAATTATGATTAATTTGAATTAAAGGTTGCATATTAAGTTTCGTGACGCTCCATTAAGTGTATTCTAAGTGAAATTTTGATGTATAGGTGAAGGCGAGGCTAGCGGAGCCGGGGCGAACCATTGAAGCCCATTAGGGGAAGTCGAAAACTAAGGTGAGTGCTAAAATGCATTTTAAAGCATTTATGTGGTTTTGAACCGATTACACGTTTTATGATGTGTTTACCACTTTGGAATTCAAAAATAAGTGTTGTTACGGATATTATGTTTGTATGAGAAAGTTTCGTTTTCATGATTTTTTTTTATAAGTGTTAATTATATTTTGATATGAAATATCAAGTTAGAACTTGTGACAATTGAGATATGTTTTATGGTTTGGTAAAGAAGAAATGAAATTCTTAAATTTTATGTGTTTGATGCAAGACAATAATATATGTACAAATATGTTTCCGAAGGCCAATTGTCTACCCATCATTTGTAAGTTTTATAGACTTGGCCGATACGTCCCACACTTGCATGACAATGTTATGGGAGGGATCACGTTACTAACTTTGGGGGGAAAGAGTCTGTTGTGTCGCTTTTACGTGTGTGGGATGTTATCTTACACTATGTATTGTGATGTAATATTCCGTACGTGGTGTTTGGATGTCTTTGTAAGTGTTGCAGATGGTGTTTGTGGCTAAATTGCCTCGTGACTCCATGTTTTCGTGATTGTAAGTTTAAGGGGGTAACATTGATGCATTTCTAATGCAAAATAAATTGAAAAAGAAATGAACACTTTTTGTTTAAGTTATGAATATATATTTCGTATAGATTTTTATATCCGTATTCGGTTTTATGTTATAATTATGGTTATTAAGTTCTATCATTGGTTTATATATGTTTTCTGTTATTAAACACATTCACTTCATTATGAAATGATATTAGTTATCAAATTTAGTAATAATTATGCTATGGATTTATAACTTATGTGCACTCACTGAGCTTCAATAAGCTCACTTTTTCCTGTTTTATGTCAAAAACCTTCTCAAGTGCTAGCGCGGGTGACGAGGCATAAGGTACCCTCTGTTGAAATAGATGGGCACCGACTCAATGAATACTTCCCTTGTATAATCATTTTGCATGCATATGAAAGTTGAAAAGCCACCTTTTGATGTAATTTTATGAGATGTTTTGAATGACTTTTAAAATGAGATTTGTTACTCATATGTATATTAAAGCGTATAAGGCTTTGTAAATGTCAATTGAGTTATGAAACATGTTTGTCTTTCTATGTAAATTGTTTATATGAAATTGGTTTTTATCTTGTGATTTATGGTTTACGGTTTTCTCAACTATTTTCTATGAAATTGGAAAATTTACCTTTGAAAGAAGTTTGTGGAAGAAGTTGGGTTGTGATTTGAAAAGATATGAAAGTGTTTTTACTTTGCAGGAATTTTGGAAATATTGAATTTACAGATGTTATATTATCGAATTTTCATTTGGAAAAAAAAAAAAAAACCAACCCAATCTTGTTTAAAGTAAGGAGATTTTAAGGGTTCGCTCCACGGATTCCTTTTAATTCAATTGGAAAGGCTTAGGAGGATTCTGTCGAGGTGCCAGGCAGGGCTCGCCGGATATGAGTATGATATGGTTAGGATTGGGTTCTGTTAACGTGGTATCAGAGCCTGGTTTTTGTAAATGTTTTAATGATTGTTTTAGTATAAATTTTTTAAAGTTGCTTTTGTGACTTATTGTTTTAACTCATGCATTCCATACTCATGTTTGGTTAAATATTGCAGAAGCATGCAATGTCGAGACCACCCTAAGACGAGGAGGGTAGCTGTAGAGGCACCTGCACCTGAGGAGGAGCATGTTGACGAGTTCGTTAACGTGCCCGCTAGCCCTACCCATGTAAAACCTTTGCAGTTGGCCGAACCAGCTGGTCCTCAGGTTGATTATGAGCGGATGGCTCAAGCATTTGCAGTGGTGCTTCCCTAGCCACGTGAGGCCATGGGATCTATTGAGCGCGCTAGGAAGTTGGGCGTCAGGTCTTATGATGGAACAGGGGATCCAGAACGCGTCTTTTCATGGATAGAAACTAATGAAGAGATCTCCCAGGTGATGGATTGCATGGAAGGTCAGATGGTGACTTATTCAACTTTCCTCCTTAAGGATCAGACTAAGGATTGGTAGAAGGCACTACAGAAGAGGCATCCAAAGGGAATCGCCTGGACCAGGTTTAAGCAGGAATTTCTTGAAAAAGTTCTATCCTAAGAGCTATAGGGATGCCTAGATTGATGAGTTTTTCATACTGGAGCAGAGCAATCAATCAGTAGCTGAATACGAGAAGAGGGTCTCGGAGTTGGCCAGATTAGTGTCATTCATCAATAAGAATGAAGAGCAGAAGATTAGCGGGTTTATAGCAGGCCTTAATCCCAGACTCAGAGCCTATGTAGCATCATCCGGTCTTACTCAGTTTGGGGCATTGGTAGAAGCAGTCACTAAGGTTGAAAGAAGTGTGGATGCCATTCCCAGATCTAAGAAGTTCACCCCTAAGCGCAGTTGGTCAAGTGGATCACAGAGAGGACCCAGCAAGACAGTGAGAACTAGAGAGAAATCTATAGGGTCATCTAGCTAGAGACCAAGTCAGGGAGCTCAGTCCAGCAAGAGTTCAGTGAGATAGTCATCCGGGCCCCGAAGCACCAGGGAACATTGAAAGACTTGGCTGACCTGCAAGAAGTGTGAAGGACTCATTCGGGCGAATGTGTCAGGGGTAGGAATATATGTTTCAGATGTGGCAGGAGGGGCCACTTTATTAAGGATTGTCCCGACCTAGCTTCATCCAAGAAACCAGAGGCTAGGACTGTTACCTCAGGACAGTCTAGTGAGGGTCATGGACCCGAGAGGCGAGGTCCCTAGACGCGAGGATCAGGTGGTATAGATCAGCAGAGTGGCGCATATAATAGGGGTTTACCTCCTAAAGGACAACCTGATAGACCTCGCAGTCAGGCCAGAGTGTATGCAGTCACTCAATATGATGCAGATGCTGCTCCCGATGTTGTTACAGGTATTGTTTCCCTGTTTGATACTGATGCCCGTGTATTGATTATTCAGGAGCTACCCACTCCTTCTTGTCTATAAACTTTGTTACAATAATTAATATGAAAGATGAGCCTGTAGAATGTAGTATGGTGGTGTCCCTTCCTACTGGAGATACACTCCTGTCAGATAAGGTTTATAAGGATAGTAAGGTTGTGATAGCTGATCACGAGTTGCAGGCGGATTTGATCCTGTTAGATTTACAGGATTTTGATGTCATATTAGGGATGGATTGGTTGTTGAAACATCATGCCACGGTGGATTGCTTTAGGAAGGAAGTTAGGTTCAACAGAGCTAGGGAATCTAATATGGTCTTTTATGGTGTAAGGAAGATGCTCCCTACTAGTATGATAAGTGTAGTAAAGGCTAGTAAGATGCTTAAGAAGGCGTGTCATGGATACCTAGCTTGTTTAATGAGACCAAAGAATGATGAGCTGAAGTTGGACGAAGTTTCAATGGTTAGGGAGTTCCTGATGTGTTTCCAGACGACCTCCTAGGGTTACCACCGGATAGAGAAATAGAGTTTGAAATAGATTTGGCTCCGGGTACCTTACCTATCTTTATAGCCCCTTACCGTATGGCCCCAATAGAATTGAAGGAATTGAAGGCTTAGATGGAAGAGGTGACAAATAAGCGTTTTATTAAGCCGAGCATGTCACATTGGGGAGCTCCAATTCTGTTTGTAAAGAAGAAGGACGGAAGCCTTAGGTTATGTATAAACTACAAGCAGCTTAATAGGGTGACCATAAGGAATCAATACCCGTTTCCACAGATAGATGACTTGTTTGATCAACTTCAGGGAGCTAGGGTATTCTCTAAGATTGATTTAAGGTCCGAGTACTACCAATTGAAGATCCATAAGGAAGATGTTCCTAAGACGGCTTTTCGCACGCACTATGGATATTATGAGTTTCTAGTGATGCCGTTCGGATTGACGAATGTCTCGGTTGCCTTTGTGGATCTTATGAATAAGGTTTTTAAGCCCTATTTGGATAAATTTGTGATAGTGTTCATTGATGACATTCTGATATATTTAGGTAGTCGAGAGGAGCACACTGAGCACTTAAGGATTGTGTTGCAGA